>JAZARR010000032.1:2800000-3400000 GCA_037389465.1 Baylisascaris procyonis | reverse complement strand
ACTGAATAAATATAGCTTTCCTATTATAGAAGTTAGTGAAGCCAATTAGGAGCAGCCGAAATTGAAGAATGCAATCGATATGAAGCGATCGTCGGTTGATTCACTTGATACTAAATGATAGACTGGAAAGCAGAGTTATCCGCTCTGAAGCTGCATGATTGATCATTCCAAATTATAGGTGTTTGCCTTGAGCAACTTCATTTAAATGCCTCCATTTCGAAAGTGCTAACGAAGGGTTTGCGAAGCACATAGCAAGGAGAGGAGTAATTCCTGTCACTTGCAGAGCGTATTTCAGTGCCTATTGAAAAGTATGTTTGGAACTATAATAACAGCATACGTCATGCATGATATCGAAAACGCAAGACTTTTCATTAAAGGGCAAATTAGCACTAAATTTATAGAGACTCCATTTCTTAATTGGATTGCGATGGAGCACTTCAAAAGGCAATCCAATATTGGTGTCAAGAAAAACCTCTGTACGTGTTTCCTTCCTCCAGTGCTCAAATAAAGCGCATTCATAAGGTGGGCACAACTCATAAAGTCTATAAAACCTGGCCTATGCGAAGAGATGAATTTCGGAGACAAAGGTGTAAGGAAACTTCATGAAACTATTAAAGTAATTTTTGGCGTCGAGGTCGGAGCTGGGACATCTATGCTTGCAAAGAAATTTTATGCGGGAGCACAACCCATTTCACGGAGCATTGAACACACTGAGTAGCGTTTTGATTATCGGAGCCATGTCAAAAACTTGGAACACATCCACCTCTGCTCGCGTAAGTATTGACCAAATCTGTGCTAACCTCAGACCCCCTCCGTGTCCCCCCCCGCCCCCCTTTGTGCTCTTCAATTTGACGTGAAGGCGAATCTCAATATTTTGAAGCGGCAACAGGCGAGAACTTTAGATGTATCATGATGATAAGAATCATGCCTTTGTGATGCTGGTTAGCTTGCAGCGCAAAATCATCGGAAAAAATTCAGAATTCCCTCTGAAGGGGTTCCATTCTGGGGAAGTGAAAGAATTATTTATTTGCGCATTTATTTGTTTTTTACTCACTTATTTATTTACTTTTTTGGTGAGATCTCGAAGTGAGGATGAATAGAAATTAAATGGGGATTAATAGTAAAGAGTGAACGTACGCAAAGCCACAACTTAGGCAAGTAGATATTTAATGTGTAAGAGCAGCAACTGTGTGCGTAAATCGAAATGACTCGGCCCGAGCTTAAGAGTTTAAGGAGTGAGCATATCAATCGTATCGGTGGGAAACAGATTTCAGAGCCATATAGCACAAAACCTGAAACCATGCAGAACATTGAGTGAACAACTTTCGGTGAGTTGGAACTGGTAGCACTCGACTATGGAAAGGGACAGAGTGAAATATTTCCGACAGCGGGATTTCAGAAAAGACGAGCACAAGTTTATGATAAGAATCAAGTCAAAATTCCTGAAAAAATTTTTTGATTATATGGAAGCAGAATGCCATTAATCTTTAAATTTTCGGATAAAAACACCTTTATAGCGGCGGTGTCAAATGAAGACGACCAAAGAGAGCATCCATCGACGGATGCAGAACTGGATCGAGCTCGTCGCATCAGGGCACGGCTGCTTTGTGCGATTGCACTACGAAGTAGAGACGCTTGTGATACTATCTGAATGAGCTCGTCTCATATTCCCAATATTCTATTCGGCTGATTTTCCATAGAATATATTTCTATATCTATATGATATTACCACTAAGGACTCTCACGTCGTTTACTACTCCGTATGCATTTATATCGTCATACTACATGACTAATCAATACAGGGAGCTAATATGTTCGAAGACAACGCAGCACCACTTTGTTATCTCGAAAAAAAAAATGATAGTTGCGAAATGCAATAAATGCAATAATACTGAGCAACAACAACCATGGCAAGACTCACATTTCGGTGGTGACGGTCAATTTTAGCAGCAGTGAATGTGTTTTCTTCGGTTACTATATTCGATGTGAATAAAGAAACGCCTAAGTTTTCTCGATTTGGTGACAAGGATTATAGTCTACCAAGGAGACGTCACGAAGAACAAATATGTAAGCTTATTCCACAGATCACGGCCATACGCTAGTGGGATCTTTCAAATATGTGAAGAGTGAAAACATCACTGTGAATATTCAGCTCACCATTTTTTGGGTAACAAAGACTTTGTTCTATTGAGAGGGAAAATCTAGGAAGCAGAACAGATTTAACGCATCGAATCCCACCTAAACTTATACCTTATGCCAACACGGACATTAAGGAAATGAGGATCATGTTGCGTATCTATGCAGTACACTTCGCTGCTCCTGCTTGCTTCTACACATGACTCATTTTCCAACAATCAATAAATTAATATATACGCTTCTTTACTATAGAAAAGCAGGAACTGTGGTATTTATTTGACTTTATGATTACTCATCGATTAAATCGATAACATGCATCAAATTTCTTATGTGCACCTACGCTGCTCGTTTTACTATCTCGAAGTTCTCATGATTCCATCGGCTTCCTGACCTTTCCAGGAATCACGCGACGGAATATTGTGAAAATGGCACCTTCTAAGCAATAGAGCTTTTTTCTGAGAACGGAAACTTTCGAAACAGAGGATATAGCTTTTAAGCGCCCTTTTAACATTTCCTAAGCCAAAAGATAAGCGTTGTTTTGAGTTTTCGGTGGACGATTTTTGTTTCAGTAGAATTGAAAGTGAGAAAAGATACGATGGGACCACCTTAATGGACGTAAACTATATATTCGCCATTTTCGTCGAATCCATGGCAGAGACATCATAGACTAGGGATGTCGTAGCCGGGCCCTCTATTTAGCAAAAATGATCATCGCCAAGTCTAAGAAACGTTTTGTTATCACAGGCGAAGGGCGAAAATTTTTTGGAAAAGGCAGCTTGGACTTTTAGGAATCCGGCAGACTGACGCCGTGGACTTTTAGGAATCCGGCAGACTGACGCCGTGGAATTTTAGGAATCCGGCAGACTAACGCCGCGATGCGCCGGAAATTTCTGAAAGAAAGGCAAGCTGGTGACACGAAGTGCTAGAAACCTCGAAAAAGCTTCATCTTGATAGGAACCTGATAGGATGGAAGAGCCTCATTCCAGTAAAATTTGGATTTTCTGAGGAGATGGGAGAGTAAGGGAGATGCCATTTTTCTCTCTCTTGGCCATTGGCCTGCTACAGAGAAGCTTCAAATTTTCTCCTTTACGAAAGCAGCACCTATGCTGATCGTTTTTCTCTTCATTATTATTCTCTAAAGCATTTTATGCGCCCCTGCAGACTCACCATTGCAAGAGTATCATAGCAAGGTTGTATCTTTATGCATATACCCTTTCGTAAGTTTACATGTGTGTATGTGCAAGTGTGTTCAGTACATCAAGTCGGGTGTCATCATTCTGCATTGACTTTCAACAGAGATATCAATACTCAACTATACCTAAAAAATAAATGCATTTTACAGCAAACTCGATCGGAAAGAAAAATGAAACTTTTTTTAGAAACCTTGCCCATTCGATTAACACATTAACTGATTCTTGCGGATGTTTTATTATTTGCTGGCAATTTATAATATTGATGAATGCACTGAATGTCACGCCAACTCGACCGAGGCACCCTGCTATTTGCTCTATCGGTTGGCAATGCATCTTTAAACTTATACCAAGTTCTTTGAAGAAAAGAAACTTTCTCGTCGAAGTGAATATTGAGAAGAGGCAAAATTGTAACATTAAAGCAAAAGTATATTTTAACATGAAAAAATATTGTTTCGAGATTACCGTTATCGCCGATTCATTACCGTATTCTTACCGATTACCAACCGCAATATCATACAAGGGAAAACGCAAACATTCCATTCAACGTGTACTGCTATCAAGCTGACCATATAGCTGGAGAGTCTCGAACAACTTGTCTAAAATTTACGAATATGACCGAAGCAGCACAAGCATAACCGCAGTTCTGAGAATGAATACACTGGTGGATTCTTCTCACAATATAGAGCGCTTTCGTTACAAAGTGGTGTTTGCTGTTTCGGTAGTGGAGAGTAGACCGAATTTTGCTTCGATTAAACCCAGTCAGAGATTCTTCGAGCAATATTCTTCGATGTTCTTTATCGCTACATTTCGTTTGCAAACAGTTCGTTTGCAAACAGTTTGCAAACACTATTATTTTTAAGGTTTTCACTCATTTCAACTCTGTCAAGAAATCTCTAGTCAGTGAGAGAGAAAACAAACTATCGGTCGAATAACAATTCATATAGATGGAAACTGGTTGCTGACCATTTCAACTTCTTTATTAAGGCCTATGTTGACATTGTTGCAAGGTCGATGCATCAATGCAGCCAATCATTGAAGTATTTTCATATTTCAATTTTTTCTGGCCCTTATATAGAATCAGTTGAAAAGACATAACGAAAAAAATCTATTGTTAATTCCACTAAACAACTTTCTCAAGAAGGAACATAAAAACCAATGATGGCCTCATGATTTATTGCGCACAAGGCGTCGCAATACTTTCAAAGGCAAACTGCCCTTTTCAACAGTTTCTCGTCTATGGACACAGCAGCGTTCAAACTGTCACACTCTTAAGCTGTTGTGGACGGTTGGCAAATTGTGCAATAGAAGATTGAGATGGAACATTACACTGTTGAGTGTTCAATCATACATCATATTATTTGTTGAAACTTAAAATGTTTCATTGCAGATGTGTATTTCTTGATGAAAGAAGCACGGAAATATCGCATTTCTTTGTCATACTCCACATGAAAACTGATAGCATTGGAGATTCAAGTTTTCAAAGATGGCTATTTTTTCTTCTTTACTGTTTTTTCTTGCCGAATCGTCGAAAAAATTATAAGTTGTATTCGTCGAACCTTAACGATTTTTCAACTTTTTTTTTTGGTTTAGGCAGTCTTTGAAATCCTCATACAAAGTTTTCCTTCGCCATCGAACTCCCCATCAAAAAAAAATTGCTGTGCACAGTAATGCGTAGAAATGGAAGTTAGTTTTCTAAAAATGTTGAAATTACATAGTTGTATTTCAATTGTGATCGCACTATCGCCTACAATGGAAATCTTTCAAGACTACATTTCTACTTCCACTCAGTAATTAACTCATTTATTCGCTGCAATTGAAGATTCACTTTCACCATTGAGTCCTATATTAATAAGCTGGAAAAGGTTACTTGTTATGGTGCTGCAAACGCCTCAATTTTAATATATCTGCTTATTTAAATCCCAAGCTATTTAATGCGCGGTTCTGATAGCAATGCTTATCCAAATCCGACAATGAAACCACTTAAGAAATCATATGTCTAATGTTATCAACAACATTTTAACCTCATACAAATTCTACTTGCTTCATGTGACAGACAGTACGCCAAAACAATTTTTGCAACTTTAGTAGTTGGGCGTACTTGTGTGTAACCTCAAAAACAGCAAGTACTTGTTAATTATTTCCCCTTTGAAATCACTTGAATTGTTTCCATGTTGCACTCCAAATCAGTTAATTTTGATTTAATTTTAACGACCAGTTGCATAAGTTTGCATTTCTTTTAGTTGTTCTAGATGGTATTAAAAAAATTCAACATACAACCTAATGGAGTTTAGATGAAAGTTCAGTAGATGCGATAGCTCTGTTGCGGCTGCATCGAAGAAACCTATCATCACATGTACAAATTTACATTGAGAAGCGTGCAATATTGCTATAACCGTTAAAGCATTAAAGATTCGGGCGAAGATGATTGCTAATTTGTTGAATCGTACTTAATGACGCTGTGTTTTTTTTACAGTGATCGTGGCCTTGATCGATGCATTTTTCCTTTCTTCATTCGTAAACCTATTTGCAAGAAGTGAAAAGGAAAATGTATATACCGCACTCCCGCTTTTATAGCACATCGCTCTGCTTTTGAATCCATTTCGCCGATTGTATATATATGAGCAGAATTGTTCAAGCAAGTTTTAGGCAATGCTCCTGAATTGATCAAGTCCTCACGAAATTAGGCTTCAGAAAAACGAATGTGGTGTTGATGTACAAAAAGCGTAACACCATTGCACACGATACGCGTTTTTATAAACACATTTGGTATACAGAAGTAGCTGTTGTTGCCGTTATTAATCCTTCTCAAACGTTTATGCCAATAAAAATTTATTACCTCTTGGCGATACAACACAAGAAAAAGCATAAAACCTGACATGGTTCATATTTCTGCAATATCCCGTGCTGAATCAACCATTCGAGAATTTTTCACGAGGTAGTGAAACGCAATAGTATATCACTGTAAAATTTTGCAGTATTTCTATATTCGCCCGTGTACGTCCGCTCGTCAGTTGTTTGCCAACTGAAACAGAATTCAAAGCCTCGGGACATTCCCGGTTGTCTTTCCAATCGAAGTCGTTTATACGGAGATTTCATCCAGCGGCCGTGACCTCAATCGCATAAACAGTATCTCTCACAGCTTGCAGTTCGTTATGATGTCAACCGAGCGGATTCTCACTTAGCTATTCTTCATTTCTGACCGAATCCTACTGGTCTATTCATATTTAAGATGACCAATTGTGCAGGTGCTCATATGATTGTTTCTCAGCCCTATGGCTTAGAAATATATGAAAAATTGCAGGTATTTTAAGACTGCAAAGCTCCCTGAGCTAATAAGTGAATGATAAAGCTGGTGCTGCCTATCACTCTACTTGCTAGCTACAGCCATCGGATTCCACAACTGCAACTTTCGAATTTCCAAAGTCGAAACTGTTGAGCACAGAAGTGGACCCAACAACACATATGCAAGCGTGAATGCAAAGAAACACACGCAAGCACATATGAGCGTATGCAAAAACGCTCACAATAATGCCCTTTGCGAATGCAAATTTTTGCATGCGCTTAAAAATGGCACGAAAGAGTATCGTACTAGAGTGGCGGAATCGGGTTGTTTATGGCTGTGAGAACTCAGTTTCCAGCCTTAAAGTTGTGATGCAAAGCACAACGCAACCGCAAGTGATTCACAATTTTCATTGCCGACAAAAGTGTTGTATTGAGAGAATGCTCACGATCTATGTACTTTTGTAATGGAACGCGCAAATGCATTCCAAACGTTTTCAGGATTATCGCTATTTGTTTCTTCTGTAATCTCCGCCATCCTCCTCTATGTTGTTCATTCACAAAGAAGCACAACAAAGGATGAAGCGTGCATTGATGGATACGCAACTGGTAATTCAGTTCTTACCTGATGGGAAAATTCATCATTATTGTTCCTCTCATTGAGTATGCCATAACGTTTTCGAACAGTCGAGTTTGACAACTTGATCACTTAGGCGTTGACGGAAGTGCAATACAACCTCGATGAGTCGGCGACATGTTGATGGCTTTGCGGTATTGCGTAAAGGAAATATAACGACAGTTAACGTGCTAATGCATGTTTTTCATTAATTCTTTTGTCAAACTTACCGAAAACCTGCTTGAACATTACAACAAGGAAACAGAGCTATAAGAACGCCTTGCTATTCACTGTGTATGTCCTCTGAAAATTGAATTAAAATGTGCCTAAATAAAGGTGTTGTAGCTGTGTCATGCATCCGTGTTCATGCCAAACAATAGTACAGCTGCGTAGCACACAAGACTGCAAATGTCAGAATTACTTTCACCTTTACGTTAAAAATGTCCTCACTTCGGATCTATTATTCTGGGTTTCCTACACTAAGGGTTATGCTAATCTATTTCCGTCGAGACGAAGCTCTATCGGCAAATACGCTCAAACATTTAGCTGCCGCCTTTCAAATGCCTTCCAACGATTCATCGCAGAAAGACATTTTTATATGTGTACTTTCGTAAATTCATCTTACTCCCTCATCCCTTTATTCACTTCTACTTTCAATCCCCTCATTGATATTTCATTCCTTACCAAGAAACCGTTGTTCATGCGCTTGACTGAGAATTGATATTTATAAATAAATTGGCTGAGTACTCATCATTGAAAATTCCAACTAATCGTATATTCGTGTGCTCTTCACCTACCTCTTTCCTTGAAAGTAATCCTCTTCCCGAACATAGTTTAATTACCACGCAGTAGCTAGTTTTCATCCTCGTCACTGATCTAAAATTAAATAAATCAAAATCACTGCATTGAACTTTCACTTTGCCTCGACACTACACGAACTGAAATACTCTGAATTGAATAGTACTTACGAAGGAGTGAATCGAAAAATGAGCTGAGAAAAACCGGACAAACGAGTTAAACCGCAAAAACAAGTTCTAATCCACGTTAGTCGGAACACACGTCACCTATCGTTTCTTCTGCGTAATTGTAAGTACTCAAAGCTAAGATACTGGTCATTCTGAAACGATGCCAATAAGAAGCCTCATTTAACAACATTGCCACAAATTCGTGATAGAACAGCCATACAGTTATATTTATACGATGCATCAGCATGCATATATTAATTTCTGGATAACTTTGCCAGCCATCTTTTCTGGCCAAAGTTAGCGAATGGACTTTTTTAAGTGGAGTGGTCTTTGGAGACGCAAAACATTGGCTCATCATTGTTTGAATATGCAGAACTTTTAGTTCATTTTTAGACATCTATAGGTTCTGCTTGCAGTATACGATTTGAAGGAGCAGAAATTTGTGAACGACCATCGGCTACCATTCACGATTTGTGAAAAGATTGCGCCTAGACGCGATAATCGTGCAACTGTCTGGTTTTGCGAACAAAATTGTAAGAAACACGTGTCATATCTTACAAGGGATAGCGATTTTTAAGGACTCATTCCGATTCCTGTTGAAATCTCTTGCCTACGTGTTGTGATTCTTGCAATAAAATCATAATATTACTAAGCTTTAATATCGCTATTTTTGCTATCGATAAGAAAAGGAAAGAAGGAGGGCACAAAGGAGGGTAAGACCGGCTGGCTGTAGAGGCAACGATGATGTTGGGGCCCAGATCAGCATCTTTCATCTCGCGTTTCTGTGGCTTGAATCACGATCGGCTACAATCCTTCGCTTCTCCACTCGCTCACATCCCTTCCCCCTTCCCACCGTTTTCCACCTGCGAGAGAAATATGAATTTTCACTCGCAATGCACAACGTGGCTGAAGAGGCGACTCCTTGCATCAGTTCTATCCAAAGTTTCAAAGTACTGCACTGCTTAACAAACAGTGCAGTATTTTCTCGCATTTTGCTTCGAATCGTTCGAAATATTAAACATACTTCATGTATCGTAGCGAAAACGCTGCACTAGCATATCGCCTTAATTCGCATCCAAGTGAGCC
This sequence comes from Baylisascaris procyonis, assembly GCA_037389465.1. Lineage (NCBI taxonomy): Eukaryota > Metazoa > Nematoda > Chromadorea > Rhabditida > Ascarididae > Baylisascaris > Baylisascaris procyonis. Next base: position 3,390,725 of record JAZARR010000032.1, on the reverse strand, counting down.
TCATCGAATACCAATTGAAATTTAGAGTGATCTTTCATTTCCTCCATGAACTATCTTACTCGAGTAACCTATCACAATAACATCAATAGCAATGCAACGTAATATAGTGTTATGAAGGATGAAAGATCTTCATTCATTACTTTTTATAAAACCATACATTTGCAGAAGGAAACCTAAGTATATAATAGAGTTTTTAGGAAAGAAGGGAGCCGTTATTGTGACAATTGAGAGAGGAAAGGGGTAGGAGAAGAAGAACAAAATTCTTATGAAACGCAGAGAAAAGTCCGACTTCATTCACTTATTATAAAGCAAGTGCACAGGGAATGCACACGTGGAGTGGATGAACCACATGGCAAATTGTAGTCGTTGGGCCACATTGTTTCATGAATTCGTGATGTGGTTTGCTGCTCTACCGACCGAGCAGTAAAGGTTGCCTCATCTCGCAAAGTAGACTATTTTGTGGTTATATTATCTGCTCACTGTACTTTCTCGCATTTTACTCCGAATCGTTCGAAATATTGAACATACTTCATGCATCCTATAACAGAAGTCGTGTATCGAAAAGCACACGCATAGACAAGATGACCAAATTCTGTGGATCCACTTACCAGGTGCTGCTTGACTACATTTTGCTCCCTAATGTACTAGCGGACTGTTAGGGACCACAGCATTCAAATAATGTTCGATTTGAGCTTTGCTCCTCCTTACCGTTATGAACGTTTCGAAGAGATCTAGGTAGCAAGAATTGCATTTCGAAAAAATTAATTACGGTATTCGTAAAATTTAACACTCTAGCAAGAAGACATTTCCGTCTTATTAACGGCGCAACTTGAAAGTGCGCATTTACAGTTTGTTCATATGGTCACCTCATAAGCAGTTAGTATTTTTTAATAGAATATATGTAAGTTTATTTCTTTCGCGATGCAGTCCCCGAAGACACGCTTTCGTAGAACATGAGAAGCACGTATCTCTGCCAGCTGCCTCGTAGTAAACGTACTCTTGACTAAGGCATACATTACTTCCCAATCCGGATTGTCATGGTAAGAACAGTCCAGGAATTTTGTGACTGCTACAAATATGTCCGCGTTTGTTTATGCAGCGAAGAAACTGAATCTATGTGCTTTAATTGATCTCGAGCATCGATCGATTTTGGTCGTCAATCATGTGTCAGTCTCTATGTGTTCACCACCACTTTCAAGCTCTTTTAGGCATTTTTATCAAGTGTTCTCCATGAGTTATTTGAGTCACTCGTTTCCTTTCTTACCACCTGGCTCAGCCTAGCCTTTACCTCAGGAACTGCATTAGCAGAAATCAGCAGTGGGTCAGCATTTTTTTGCTGCTTTCTGTACAGTTCTTTTCATCCTTGAAAGAATACTTCATGTAGCGACAACCGTGATCTCTCCACAGCCCCCCCCCCCCCCACCAAAAAAAGTTCTGTGTCATATAATGCCTACACGAGCTCCGAAGCCTCAGATGTTGAGAGACCTCATTTCTCATCTTCCGAACAAATAAAAAAGGTCATGGAACATACAACAGCAAACTCTCATTGATACTTTGTCTTAAACGAAAGAAGACGGCAGAATTCTCAAAAGAAATTCAGCATGTCATTACTTGAAAATGGAAAAAGGTACAGGAAAAAACAGCACTTTGCAAAGCGTCAGCACAATGCGCATCTAACAAGTTTGGGTTTACATCGGAAATGGAGAAAAAGTTTCGGAAAATTGCGTAGATTGATCAGAAAGGTCAGAAGGTTTTCTTCAAGGGAAGAATTTTGGCTGCTCACTTGAATTTTCAGATGCGAGAAGATATAATAAGATTGAAGCTGCTGAGGCAGACACCGTGTTCAGATATACGGCTACTAAAAATATGGTTTTCGATTGGTGAAGGGTCGAAAAGTTTCCAAAGTGAGATGTGAAGTGAACCAGTACATTGTCTTAGACGAACAAAGCTGGTCGATTTTTTTAGCCAATAAAGAAAAGCTGGAAGTTGTTCAACGCGTACCACGATCCCCATATGCATCATAATCATGCATCGACAACGTAAGCAATATTTAGATAGCAGCCAAAGCAGTAATGTTGGCTTTTCTTATCAGCTGCCTAAAGTATTAACCATATTTGAAGCTTTATTTCCTACTGAAAATCTAATAGTGAATAAAAACTTTACTATTTGAAGTATGCCTCATTCAAGCTGTTTTTTCAACTCTTGCAAGCCGCATAATACTTCCATAGAGAGTTACATTACAGTACGCCCGATCATAAGTGCTTTTGAAAGCAAAAATGCCAGAAATAATCCTGCAAACATCCTCTCTAGATTTTCATCTAAAAAAAAAAAAAAAAACAATATGCATAACCAAACGAACAACGACCAATACTGCGATTTGTTGTGATGCCAACGTCATTAGAATATTTCGTGGATTCCTTTTCAGTATTTTATGCGATCCTCAATTCAAGCTTATTATCTTCTCAGTAATGGTTCAATGATGAGGAGGAGTAATCAACTTCTGCATGTTTTCAAGTGCTTTAACATACTTGTACATTTGTGATGCGTTAACAATGACGAATGAACTCATGGTAAGCGGCCTTCCAGGTTCCTTGATGAAAATTAATTTTGTTCTAAAAGATGACTGCACATTCCCATATGACTTAATTTGACAGCAAAATACTTTTCAACATACCTTCATATGCGAAGTTTAGTGGCTATCTGAGCAAGTCTGAGACCCCACCCGCCGAGTGGCGAAAAAACGCTCTCTAATTGCCTGCGAAATGTATATAGGAATCATATTCAGCGTTTATATGTTTGAAAACTTGCTTTTCGCTATGCTCTGAAATACGCAATTTCGGCTTCTCGTATGATAAAGGAGAATTTCAGCTGTTTTGAATTTCCTAAAAAAATCTATCGGTGATTCCCAGATTACCACTCTTTCCTGCATCAAGCGAAATGGGAGATCGGAGTGAGTAATATTTATGAAAGCGTTGCCCATCATTGAATGGTGAAAATTTGTGCTGACCACTACATCGGAGCATGCAAATCCATCAGGTGCAAAAAATTTCTATTTCGAGCTCACCTACATGATTCTTGAATCCATCTTTCCCAACCAATTCTTGAGCATAAGCCAATCATATAACAATCGGCTCTATGAAGACTTCGTCATAAGACAAATGGAAAGACAGAATGCAAGACTTGAAACGATGAGCGCTCGCCTAAAGACCAATTTTTGCGTATTAGCAATAACAAATAAAACATGACAAATAACATGTGCAGTCTTGAACTGGTCCAGTCACCTATACAACTCATCACAAAATATTCATTTTTCTGCTCCCTGATCTGCGTGAAATATAAGTTCGACCGCTGCAGAATACAACCAAACTCTTTCCTAAGTAAAATCCATTTTTGATATAATAAATTATCTTAGAATCTGGTAATGATCTTGCACAGTGTGTCCTATAGGAAAAATTTCATGCCTTATAGCATCAATGTTTCCCAAGTTGAATTTTTAGAAAAACTGCCGGGTACCCACACGTATACATACATGAACACAATATTGCATTAATGCAGTTTTGTGAACTGAATTTGCGATAAGGCAGAACAAGCGTTGTAGCAGCGTGGCCAAACAGTTGACAACATTTCACTGGTCAAATCAACACTTTCATAAGCCATCGGCAAATAAAAACATTGGGAAAACCGCATTAATACAGTATTATTTTGCCTCAGCCGCTCTTATAAACCTTCTGAATAAAAAATCATTTCTAAATATCCGATTACTGTAAAAATACAATCTCATCAGTTGCAAACAAGTGCAAATATTTTCGGCAACTTTCTGCCTCTATGAATTCTTTCCAAATCATTGCATCAATTTTAAATTTAGTTTGTGGGAGCGATTCTATGAGATATATTATTGAAATCAAAATCTCATGAGTCTATCAGATTGGTTGCCTCGTTTAGCAGCTATTCTAAGGTTTCCAACTCAAGGCCACCACTATGAACGAAGATAAAGTGTGGTGCTTGCACATCGGAAAAAAAAGTGTGGTGCACACCATCGATATCTGTGGCAACCTTTTTTTCCCCGCTTTAAACGATACCGCGACTTGAAAGTTTCATAGAAAATTGAGTCGCATAATTTCTAAACGAAAGTGAAGTTGCTCTCTTCGAAAGAAAGTGAAACGAAAGAGCTCTCTTCGATATTACTTATTCCATTCTTTCTTACAATTGGTCTCTAGACAATCATTTATGAACTTTTTGTTTATGAGTGAAAAAATGAGTTTTTCTGGTCAAACTTCTAATTTAAAACAATCCTGATCGTAAGAAGGAAGGGGTTGGAGCTGTCTTACCGCACCGATGGAAATTCTCCGGGGGATTTTTCGGCTGTCGACGCACCGAATAATGATAGAATTTATATATGAATTGCATGCCACGAAAGAAAACGGACACCATAAACAACAATAACGACCTTGCAATTTCTTCTGCCCGGAACTTTTCAACAGAACATTTATTTTATTTTTCAGCGACAGTTTTATTTTTCAAATTCATTTTTTGCAATGGAATTTCATCGAAATGTTTTACCTTCACATTTTTGAGTACTTTTGGCCTTGGAGCGCTGAGAGAGAAAAATCAATGCGGACGTTTTGGTAAACAATTTTCTCCGTGAGGGTATCACCGATGTTCTACCAGCTACATAAATGTGATTCTAACCTAACAACCATTGTGCAACGCTGGTCTGCGTTTCTCCGCATGCAGCAGTCAGTACGTCATCTACCTGAATTCTTTGAAGGATTGAAAAATACTCGCAACTCCACTTTTAAATATATTCCTTGCATACTGAAAATCTCAAAAATTCAAAGATACAAATTGAAATAAATGAAGACAAACGTTGTGAGACAAAATGTGCATGGATCTAACAGGAAGCATGATAAATATGTGTAATTTTTTCCGCAAGCATATCAAGAAGGCCTTATGAGCTTCACTAGACTTCAACAAGAGTAAAATATGATAACGCTGAAACGAGATGAAGCGGAGGAAAGCTAGCATCCACTGCAAATTCCCATATTTTTATCAAGAAAGTATAATTGAATCACAGACATTACTCTAATTCGAATAACTTGAGAAGATAATAATTTGTATTTGTAGCTTAGTGTCACTGTCGCTTCTTTTCATACCAATATTTTTATCTTAACGTTTCGATGTTATGAAGAATAACGTATTTGTTGTGGAATGTGAGCAAATTTACAGCGAAACGTGCAATGAATGCATGCGGAAAAAAAAGAACAAAATAAAAAAGAAAAGTTTCAAGTGGTTCTTATGGAGATACTTTTTCGAAGTAATTTATGTTGTACCATTGCGATATCGGTACGATTGTCGACGACAAGGCACTCATCAACCGCAGAATTAATGCGACTGGAAAATTATATTTACGGCTTCTTTATTCAACTAGATCTACAAATTACATAAACCATTTTTTTTAATCTTCATTCTCGGATCGAGATTCCGGGATTCGCCTTTAGCAAAGGTTTGCAAATGAAACTGAGTCTTAGGACACGAAAATGACTTCAGCTGCAAATGATGGCGAACAAATTTTTGAAACTGTCAAGTAGATGATGAATAACTTTTTATGCATAAATCACATTACAACACTACCGGGCGTATACTAAGCGTGTGTTAATTTCATAGGTGAACGCAAATAAATAGCACCATGAAATAACTAATGAAGTTTCTACACTTCCTGTTGGTTCACAATTTTATCAATAATAAGGCAAAGAAAAATCAGTGAATAACATTGAACTCTCCTTCACTATCATAGGGTAAAGATTATTTGATATGTAGTTCTGAACTGTAAGTCTCATTAGTTTATGATACAACACGCAGAGAACGTATGTCGGATTTTGCAATTGTGGAACAGCACTTACTATACAACAATATTTGTAATCAATCAAAAACAAATCAAGAGTAAGATGGAGAGCAAATACGAAAACGGTACAAATTCAACTGCCACGATCATGAATTTTTATTTAAAAGGCAAACGCATCAAAATACGCATAGAAAAACTTTCCCAGTATTCATGAAAAACATTCCATATATATATATATATATATATATATATATATATATATATATATATATATATATATATATATATGTTGACGAAAAGAGTTTTATAAAATCAGCCAGTGTTATATACTCGGAATTACGCACGTTGAAGTTGGCAATGATTTTATGTTTTTTGGAAAGGAAGCTCGAATTACGGAAAGCAAGGAAATGAAAATTTCGGATGCTTTTATCTCAGGCACATCATCAGATCCACTGCAGCGACAAAGAAAATAAAAAACAAGCCACTACAAGTTCATCAAATGCAAACGAGTTTTCGCCCATTGCTTTGGCTATAGAAAATGACAATTTTTTTCAAAATTATTTCTTGCAACGTCGAACTGCTCTGTCTGGCTTGTTGCAGTGCAAGAATGAACCCTGTGTTTGTTTGCCACCTCGTCGTTGACTGCACTCTCTCATCACAAGCTATTCATGCATTCGCATTACTCGCCACAACTTGCCGTTTAGATCCTGTTTATGTGCGCTAAAATGAACGATGCGTTAAAAATCACATACACCCACAGAAAAAAAACGCTCATCAAGGAATGAGGAGGACCTGTTAAGGTAGGGTGTCTGTCACAGAGGTAAGAAAAAAAGTTGGTCTTATGCAACGACTTGCTTTTTAGAAGCGAGTTTCACGCTTGCACTAGCGACTATTACAACATGCACGTAAAATAAATTGTCCCCTTGCTCACAAGGCGTATATAACGGACGTTCGCTTAGCACAACGACATTAGTCAACAGTCGGCAGTTGAGCAACCACATAGCTACTGGTTCGTTTAGTTGTAATTATCGTTACTCATTTACCTCAGGAAAGCTCGATTGATTTCGATTGTTAACCACTCATAGCTGCTTTTATTTGAAAACGGCATTAATTGTCAATATGATTTCTTATCGAATTTCGACGTTCTTTCCTATAAAGATCAGTTAAATCTAGGTTGCATATTTTGGTGTAGTTTATTAGAGTTTATGCATAAACATCGCTTTTTGGCATCGAATATTTTGCTCTCTATGTCGATGACATTTCTGCTTTCATTCTATTCATTCACTATCGGGTTTCTTACAATGAATGTCTCATGAATTCTCTTCAGTGCTCATCATTTAAACTGTTCTATTTATGATGGAGGAAATCTTGTCTTATTCGGCCATAAAAGGTTCCCTAGGGAAAAGAACGCGTTCGGCATTTTTGATCTGTGGTATCGCGCGACAGAGCTTCGACTGTCTACATTACACACTCTGTGAACGAGGAATTAAAAACTATCGTATAGATTGCACAAAACGGCCGAATATATTAGCGATCCAACCATAATTCATTCTTCAGTGGAAAATATTCCAAGTTATGCAGTTTCCATGTTTGTCTGTGTCTGTGTCTGTGCCTGTTTCTGTGTATCTATGTACGATCCAATCCGTGAACGCAGTCTTTTTGAAAGCGTTCGTATTTACCGGCCGTGCACATTTTTCGACGAATATATCCGTTTATGAAAACGGCTCAAAACTAATCGACGGAAATTCTGTGTCCGCCTCGGTGCCCACTGTGATTTGAACTCATTTCTTCACTTCAAATTGCCTCTTGCAAATCGTATTTTTTGTTGTTCCACCAAACTGTCCACTCTTTAGATTCTATCCGGGTAGACAATCTTTTTGAAAGCGTTGGTAGTTTAGCTCAGGTCACGCCTAGTATAAAGCTCCGTCTTACGTTGGCCAAATTTTGATGACTTCAGTTTTTCATGTAGACACCACATGGGCTTTGAAGCGGTGTTCTTGAGATTGCGGTTTAATTAGCGTGAGGGTGTAAGTGTTTAAGACGTGACATTTTTCCGGCTGCTATCATTTCGAAAGTGAAGCGCTTCGAGTATGCTATTATTGTGGAACTTATTCAACTACATTAGCTGAAGTCAAAATAGGTAGTGAAGTCGTTCTCGTCCTAAATACAGTGAGAAATTTTAAGCAAAATATTTACTGCAATTGTCTATGATCATTAGTGCGTTTAACCAATCGTTAATTCACTTTTAAGCTTTTAAACTTTATTTGTTTAAATCGGCTTCTCTATAGAAAAAAGATATACATCGGAATGAGAAAGAGTATTTCAAATAAAAGATGGCACTTTCTCGCCGACTTGACAAACAGGAAGAAAATTGTTTCTTAACTTTCCTTGAATTTGTTGATCGTAGCTCAACTGCAGGATAATTTCATCTCGATGTTTCAGTTGACGATGGGGTTTGAATACGAAAAGATGAAACAAGAAGAGGCGGACGGGCTTCGCCGTGCTGCCTTCTTCGGGATTGCGATCTCCACTGTGGCAACACTGACAGCGATTATCGCTGTTCCTATGCTGTACAATTATGCACAGCACATTCAGTCATCGCTGCAGGGTGAGGTGGACTTTTGCAAACATCGCACTGATGGTCTCTGGCACGAGTATTCAGCAGTAAGTTTTCACTTCCTCATTTCATGAGCTAAACTTTCCCCATCTCCAATCACTAATAAAACAAGACAGCGAACTGCTAATGAGAAACACTATGGAAAGTTTCACAAGTGAATATTATATTTTCAATTTAACGTTTGTAATATAGAATACTTGTGTCTCGTTTAGTCATTTAACAACAATCACCACTTCGACGGATTGTGTTTCAATCAACAAAATGGAGACTCATAAGTTCAGATCTCTTCCAAATGTATTTCCATTCGTCCTCATGAACAAAGATTGATGCGTGTATTTCTCTGACTCTTATTCCTAGCAAAAGTGATTTTGATTTCTATTATGAGGAACGAACAGTGCTACAAGATTCTCACCACTGATGTTGCTGATCCTTGGAAGTTCCTCTCATAAGCTGAAACTTTAAAAAGCCTGTAGGTGGAGGATGCAGCTGGGATTGAAGTACGATCCAAACGAGCTGCACGCTACCGAAGCTCGGGCCGCACAATGGCAACTGGCAGGATGCCGGTTCGTGCTCGAGGTGCTGCTTCGTATAACGGCGCATCTTACACACCGTCCGTTGGAGTGAATAGCTTCAGTGGAGGCGAATGCTGCAGTTGTGGTGTTGGGCCGCCAGGTCCTCCAGGTCCACCCGGAGCTGATGGAATGCCAGGTCTAGTACCATAACACTTAAACGCACTTAAATATAGTCGGGCTATTCTAATTCTCACAAATGATGAATAAGTTGCGTCACCGTTTCCTTCTTGTAACTACCCTATTACGCTGTTTAGCTGGTCGGGGGCCTAAACGAATCTTCTGCAGTAGTGATACAAATTTCGCTTATTCCGCAGCTGGAGTGATGTCAAATCAGAATCCACTCAACTGCAAAACTCATGAAAACCTCAGTCACCTCTAACTGACCTTGAGTTCATTCGAAATTTATGGCTTCGTTGCGTTTATGGTTCAAGCGCTCAGCCACCGGTATTTATTAGCGTATTTCTAATTTCGGTGATTCCCTGATCGAAATTAGCGGGCAGATGGAAACATGCCAACATACTTGCATCGATGCACGATGGCGTTAATAAGGCGCCACAGAAATCCAAATCCACAAAACCGCACAAGGATGTTCAACAATCTTTCATTTGTCAAATTTAATTGCCATTTTCCAGCTTTTTTGCGAAGAATTCATTGTACTGCTATGAAAAAACTGCTGGAGGTGAAATTCAGCACATCCTCAATGTGCGAAATTGCAGAACACATAAAAGCAAAAATCTCTACATTATCCCCAGTAGCTAGTCTCCGTAAAGAACGAATAAAAGTATTTCCCACCACGAACCGAAACCAGCAGCCAAAAGAGATATTGCGATTTCAGGAGCTGATGGAGCACCAGGAAACGATGGAGCTCCAGGTCGCGATGCCCCACCAACCGCAATTCCAACGGAGTCCGATTTCTGCTTCGACTGCCCCGCCGGGCCACCTGGCCCTCCTGGCTTACCAGGACCAAAAGGACCTTCCGGGCCGCCCGGACTGCCAGGACCCGATGCACCACCAGCAGTGCCTGGTCCTCCTGGCCCTCCCGGCCCGCCTGGACCACCTGGCGCTCCTGGCCCTATGGGGCCTCCTGGACCGCCAGGACCGCCTGGTCAAATAATAGAAACTCCTGGCGGCGGCGGTATGGGTCCACCTGGTCCACCTGGACCTCCAGGACCACCTGGACCCGATGGACCACCTGGTGCGCCAGGAAGATCATCACCTGGACCTCAGGGACCAATGGGAGATCCGGGATTGGATGGACCACCAGGACTACCTGGACCACCAGGACCACCAGGCCCACCTGGAACGGTTGGCGGCGGCGGCTCATGCGATCACTGTCCGCCACCACGTACTGCACCCGGATATTAAAACAATCGGGCGCAATCTCATCGTTCAATTTCACTGCCTCCCTAACGAAAGCAAGCACAACCGCAGCGAATGCTTTCTCATTGGCCTTCATATTATTTATGGCTGAACAATCAAACAGTTTAAAGAAGTTATTCGGCTATGCAAGCGAACAATGCAGAGAAGTAATAAAATAAAATCTGCTCCGCTCCAATGCTTTTCACCTAATACGCACTCTGCTTCATATTTCATAACATCTTCACAGCTGTTAACAAGAAACGCTTGCACATCATATCATACATTTCGAGGACTTTAGCTACAGTGAGCATAGTTGCAAAGAGAAATTCCATATAAACTTATAGTGATTATACAAGAAAGAGTGGATTTATTTGAAAAGAGCTGAACTCATGTGGAACATCATTGAAAGACAGCACACCGATCATATCGACAACGTTTCACCGTTATCAATTCATCTTCTCCTTCGTACTAATCGCCATCTTTTGTGCTCATTATTCATCATTCAATTAGTTCACACCAACGATTAAGGAGTCGAACAGAGATCAAACCGCTTTTTAAAATATCGACTTTAATAATTTCAAATGAGTGAAAAAAAATTATTGCAATAATGGAAACGACAGCAGCTTTCAATAGTAATCCTAATGAGAACAATAATAATTTTTAATCATTTCTGATAGCTGTAGTGTTCACCACTTGATGTCAATGATAAGTGTACCTTTCGGATTGATCGAGCGCTTCCATAGTTAAACTTGAAAATTTCTTGCGAAAGTCAGAAAGATGAAGGAAGTGCCAATACGGTCGCCATATGTATTATATTTCTCCTCCATAGCAGGGAAAGAGTAATTTCGAGCAAGAAAATAAACCTTCTTAGTATAGGAAAAAACCTTGCTTTATGAAATGATTCTTTAGTTTCAGCAGTAGATGCCATTAAAAACAATTGAGCAAATATGCCCAAAGCGATGTCACAACATCCGATAAAGCACTTCGTTTGCCTGGGCAATCCGGTTCGTCAACTATCAACAAATGATTTAAATTAGCAAAATGCTTTCGTGTGTTTTCATCAAGCGAGTGTTCGCGCAATTATTCCGGAAAAACCAATCGATGTTAAGCGCACATAAGAACTTCCCACTTTTAAATGCCTTCAATTGCTGGTATTTAAATGTGGGAAGTTCCTCAAGTTGATTGACCAACGTGAGAAGTGGTGCAGGATTCTACCCACTAGTGTGCTCACATTTAAATCTTCTAATTCAACCCTCGGTGGTTTTTGAGTTTAATTACCACATAAATGTTTGGCACATATATATATAGATGTGTAAGTTGCGCATCTCTATGTAGATAATGATGGCCGCGAAAGCGAATAAAAAGCACAGAAATAATACGTTGGTTCCCATGATGCTGTGTGCAGTGAATTTCATATCGCTTGAAGAACACATATTCGGATTATAGATGCAAAATGAATAGAGAATAGATGATTGAAACATCGCAACAAGGCGGAAAAAAGTTTCAAATGAAGCCATCCGTTATGATTGACTGCTCGGCAACCTTCATTATTTGATACGAGTTTTCTTTGCAAATCATCGCAATAAACAAAAAAAAACTCTCCTGAATTCCCTTCTCTCTTATTCGCTTCTCGGAAACTAATTTAAATGAGTGGAATTCCACTGTTTCGCGGGACTTAAAAGTCGAAATTGGCAACTGTTAACTCTTGTTCGGCTTCTAATTTGGATCTGCATGCCGCAACGCTAAGAACTTGATGCATCAACTGTGCGCCCTAGGACCTCAGTTTTCCACTCTCATTTTCGCTATGCGAATTTCGGAGGACAACGTGTAAAACTTTTGATGGTTTGAGGTATGTTAGCCAACATGAACGGCATATATTGGATATTTCACACAGTATCCGCCAATGAATTACCATAATATTGAAAACGACAGTATTCTTTTGGCTGGCAGAAAAAATTACAAGTAATGAAAGAAGAAGTAGCTTCGAAGTAGTAACGCTGCTAGTGCATGCATCCTTCACACTGTGAGCTGCTTTGAATAATTTGAGGCGTTTATTTCTTTACTGAGTTTAACAAGATGTGATAGGCAATTGATAAAAGTTTCACTACCATGATAAGTCAGGCATTTTACGAATATCATTTCTTGGCAGTCATCGAAATGCCAATCCGTGATTTGCGTTTAAGATTTCAAGCTAGACAACACCTGCCCAAGCTTAACGCTCTATTCTTGTTGATAACAAACACAAAACTGCTTGCTAAGAACAGTGCTTTCTACGACGAAAAGCTTTAAAGAAAAACTTTGTTGCATTCAATCGTACTATGACCGCTATTTTGCTCCTGTTAAATTTTACGATGAAGAAACCACGCATCACAATTGTCAACCAGTCTAACTAAGGAAAAATACTTTTATCGTTGGCGGAATTTCACCCGCATCAAATTTTGGAATGCCATAGTCAGCTCAAAAATATTTCTAGCCTTTAGCGATGCGTTGTAATAAAAAAACAGGTTTCACTTCACAAAACTTTGTAGTACAAGTGGGGGACAGAAACGGTGGGTTTCTTTGAGTGGAATGCACCCAGCGATACAAAAGTGGAACCGAATAAAGCGTGTAAGGTGACAATTCAATCGCTCTCGTTTCATATTGCGCTGTTGTTCGTCTCGCTTCCATGATGTATTTTTTGCACCTAAGTGAATGTATTTTACAATAGACGTTTTGATGGGATCGTCTCAAATGTAAACGGTCCTTCAAGAAAATATGCTCACTTCTTATTCGTTCTCTACCGGGATTTCGAACTTATCTAATAGCAAAAAAAAAGGTCTTTTGAATGCTAAAAATGCACCTGCAAATCAGCACAATTATGCGCCAATGGGGATCGCATTATGAAGATTTCTGACCAAATCTTTAACGATTGTTGAATATCGCGAATAGTAGAGCACAACCAAAAACTGAAATCTCACAGAATGCCTTGCTATGTTTCCACCATCTTGCTTCATTCAAATGAGTCAAAAGTTCTCTTACCTAATTAAGGCAGTAAGTAGAATGAAGGGACCTGACTGTACCTGAAGCTCCTATTGTTCAATAACGTCCTCTTTTGCTAAGCATGCTGGACCTTACATGACTCTACAAGAAGCTCTTGTCAAGGAATCTTCCGCCCACAAAGCGAACCTGGTGCATTTTCTCACCTTGTGACAACCTAACAAATTAAATCCGTACATCATAACTATAGACAGGCGAATGGGCAAATACGGACCGGGCACTTAAAAATCTGTGACATTTAATTTATTTGATACAATTTTTCAGCGTGACCCTGACGACAGTTTTTCGAATTTTAATGGGACGAAACTTTGTTGACTAATGTTCAAAGTTCGGACACCTCTCTTCCACACGTTTTTGCAACGCACTGTCAGATTCCAGGAGCTTCATAGACAAAACTAAAATCCTGCAAGTATTCGAGCATGCAAATGCAATGCAGAAAGATGATTTACAGGATACTGCGCATTTTCGAGAAGAACATTTCAAACTGCGATATTATTTGGAAGTAGCATAGAGCAAAATACCGCACTACAAATAAGTGCCTATCCAGTTAATTAATCACATCTTCTCACACAAACTGAATTCGCAACAAAGACAAATTTTAGATGCTAGCCATGTCGCTGCATTATTACATAAAAATAAAATCACGTCTTCAGAGTTCACCCTGTGTACTGCATACGTACTAAATGCATGCACGTTTCTTTACGAATATTGGAGTCTTGCTGAAGTTGAATTCTTAAGAATATACCACAATGCCTTCGATTTGACGATTTGATGAAAGTCAGCTGAGGAAAACCTCACAGTAGCTGCTTGCGAAAGTTTCAATAGTTATTGCGGTTGCTTTCACAATCATCCTCAAATTTGTTTCTCTTATTTCGCTCGAGCATTTGTGTCCATCATTTTCATATCGCAAAAGAAGAATGCAATTTGGCACCATATTCTTGCTATATATATATATATATATATATATATATATATATATATATATATATATATATATATATATATATATATATATATATATATATATATATATATATATATATATATATATATATATATATATATAAGAAAGGAACCCATTCGCATGTACTCAAAATAACAAAGAATATTCAATGCGCGACGGCGAAGCATCCCATGTTCACATATATGTAGCAACAAGAAAATCTGTTGTTAAGAAAGCATTGGAACTTTTTCTTACCAGTGAAGGTCATGCTTTGAGTGATAATACGGACATATTCAGTTAATGTTAGTAAACTGTGCTGTGCCCGAAGTGCCCTCTGCCCAGATCTTTGTTGTTGCAATCCTAGGTTTTTCACTTCTCAGTTTTGCAATAAGTAATACCGTATTAGAAAAACGTCATAAGAAGCAAACCGACTGAATCTTTTTAGCCTCTGGTAAGCATAACGCTCTGATTTTAGATGAAACAACTTCGGCATCTTATAGGATACAATGTTTCAATGCGAAAAGAACAAAAAATGGCAAAAAATGAAAAAGTATTTCCTTCGAAGAATTCTGAAGCTATGAGTCTGATGAAAACATTTGGTTTCGCCGATCGGAAAAGAGGGAAGGAGCAATCGTTCCCCTTAACCTTGAGGCAACTATCGTTCTGACTTTAGTGGTGAAATATGAGCCAAAATATAGTTCTATCACTTCAAAGTGAGAGGCTCAGAACCCGGTCTCTTTTTCCATTTTCATGAGCCATTTTCTTGCGACTGAAACTCATAAAGTCTGATGTTTCGTTAGATTTTTCAAGCGTTTTGCCCTCCAGTGAAATTTCAGAAGAGGACAATGCCTGCATGCAATAGGCAGCCAGTAGATACGGATGTAAATTAAAACGCGATGCACTCACATTTCTTTGTTTATAGTCGACAGCCGTAAGATTAGAATTTTTCAAATTTTTCTATATAGCGTAATGTAATCTCCTATCAAGATCATATCGAATGTTTCATTGTTTTAGTGGGCGTGGCGGATAATGAGGGTTACAAACGTTTTGGACAAATTTGCTGCATTGTAGTTTCGTTGTTGCATCGAAACACTCTTGAGGAGTCTCACATAAAAAGTGCTCCTATCCAGCTGTTCAGTTCAATCATTTTTAAATCTCCGTTAACAGTTTTTTTTTTGGAAATGCTTTAACAATCGTCAGCAAGACCTCCCTCAAACCTCTACTTGAAGACTATAATTAAACTACCTGCTGAGGAAGATGTGCGTTCAGATCTGATTTACTTGTTTCCTCTGACGATTTGATTCATCTACGCCTACATAGGGATTGCCAAATTATATTTGAGGCTCTGTCGGCAAAAACTTGTGGTTATCTCTCTGCCTGCGATATGCAATAAAATGCAGTGCCCTTGCCTTCGCTTCTCTTGAATTCGTTTTTGATAACATCGCAATGCCACTACTTAAACACTTTCATCGCCTTTTTAAGATAAAGAGTTGTCATTTATGGGCTCATATTGTTATCTTCTTTTATTTATCGAATGATATGATGCCGCATCCAGAGAGTAAATATAGCTGTGCAGAAGTATTTCGCTTCGCTTTGCAGTAATGCGCCCAGCTAATTTTCCCTAGCCTAGCGCCATTACTCGCAAAATGCAGCTGAAGTCTTAACGACTGCAAATATTGTGAAGTTCTAAGTAATCTCAGTGATATGAAGGTTGAATTTGTTTATAAATTTACTAGAGATCAGATCGGCTAAAAATCTTTGCACGCTTATAAAAATAAATGCAACACAGACGAGGCAAGGGAATGGTGGTAACCGAGGGGACAAGCTAGCCTCGAAAATCGCAATTTCAATCGGCTTTGTCGATGGAACTCCATTCTCTTTGGTTTCAGTTTGCCTTGAATGCTACCGGAAATCGCCCTCAGCCCAGCTCCTTTGACATGTGGTCAACAAATATTTGTGAAATCTGTTGCCTCTCAGCTCTGGTTCTAATTGACTGTGTTCTCATATTCAAATGTGAGTGAGTGTTCTAAGTAGGCAATCGTTATTCGACTCGTCCTTTCAGACAGCTTTAGAGAATTGTTTCCACATCTCTTTAGCTGCATAGGGACAAAGCCATACATCTTCGTCTATGGGAGTAAATTGGTCGTGAGGCAAAAACCAATGGAATTTCGAGATAATATATCTCCTCCAAAGCGCAACCCCTGCGTAATTTCTTTTGTAAACGAAATTTGCATTCGCAGCTTTGCCTCCCTGAGTTCAATGATTGGGCTCGTGCGAAACAAGTCGAAACCAACACTTGAGCAGCACAGTGTCGGAGATTTTGAAAGTTTGACATGCTTTGAGTAGAGGACACACCTTGAGTCGTTTTATTGGCCTGCACAAAGTTCTGCACCGAGTGAAGTCTCATTCATAGTAAATTGTTAAAGTTTCGTAAGAGGAACGCAACAATCTCGAATACTGCTATGTCTAGAACAAAATTCTTGGATGAATTTTCTGGAGCCGCAATTCTGAGAGAGAGTTCTTGTTCTGAAAAACTTAAAAGCCAAATAAATTTTCGAAGAGATCGAAAAATTCCTTACAGACCAAGTATCGGATGCTGCACTTTAAAAAAACGATGAACTGGAGAACTCCTGGTTCTTCCGCTCTCCAATCCGTTTTTTCCGGGAGTTGCCTGTTGTTTAGGTTTTCAACGAGTTTCTGGATTTGCGATTCAGGTATGGGTCTGTGGACTTATATTTGAATGTGGTCTTCAGTGTTGTTGTTTTTTCGTTCATTGATACTTGCATCGCCGTGTTCCCGACCGGTGTTTTCTATTTCTGCTATTCACCTGTGGTGGAGATTATGCTAATCAGACTAGACTGCTCCCACTTGTCAACCGCTTTTCATATGCCGAATTTCTTCGGTGGCAATGGAGATCTGGTTTTAATCAAACGTCACTGGTCGATAATGCAAGACTTAAAAAAATTTTTCAGCTACAAGAGAATTTCAGTTGCGAGCGGTCATCTCTGAGCACTTATTATAACCGAACGAAATTTCGTTCGGTTTCCACCACTACTATAGGAACAGAGATGGTCGAAAGAAGCAATGAGAAGATAGAGCAATATGCGAAAGATCTACGCAAACTTGTGCAACAAACTTCGGCTGTTGCAATTTTTTCTGTGTTCACCGCTGTGATTGTCATACCAATGATCTACAATTACTCTCAGCATATCGAAACAGCACTCGATAGTGAAGTTCGATTCTGCAATCATCGCGCCACAGACCTTCTTTTGGAGTTCACTAGGGTAAGTACAACCAAAACTATGCAAACCGCTATGATTCTATGTTTATGAACAATTTTAATATGGACAATTTGAAGTTGAGATATCACTACGTTTTATAAAACATTAGCGATGCAGAAATTTGAAACGTGGTGATATTGTGGAATTTAGCATAGACATTGCTGTTGTTTTCTATGGATGTGTTTGCATTTAATGCTTAGAAAATATGCGACGTTGCTAGGATGAGAGGCATAGAACTGTGCTCAATGAAAAAAAGTGGAGAGCACTTATCATAAGACTTATGAATTGCACATCAGTTTTGTGTAAACAAGTCGCATGCAATCTGACTTCAAATTTTCCGTTCTTGATTTGTCAAGCCAATGGGTTCATAGAAGAAAACCCCTGAGGCATTATTTTGCACTATTTGACTGATGATGCGTCTAGTGGATCAGTGATCGCCATGGGATGAAATCTGTAGCTTCCTATGCCCCTGATTTGAATTCCATTTACTCCTCTGATTTACAACAACATGAACTCTGCACTAAAGCCATATCTTCCATGCATACAACAATGAACGAAAGAGTATTTTCTTTGAGTAGGTATTTGCAGCTCGAAAATGAATACAAAGGGCGTCAAAAACGGGCAGCACGGCTTAGTAGACGGCGAAAACTACGAATCCATAACCTTCAACAACGCTCCGCCTCCAGTAGATATGATCCCGATGCAGAAGGATTGTTCTCTGGAAGAGATCAGAATCCTTCTTCCGGTTATTCTTCATCCACTTCAACAGCGTATACCAGATCTCATGACGCCGCCATCAACGGTTACGGCGGTAGCAGTTGGAGCAACGGAGCATCGTCAAGTGCCATGCACCATCAAAGTGCACTATGCAGTTGCAATATCGGACCAGCTGGTCCTCCAGGTCCACCCGGAATTGACGGCCGCGATGGTGAACTTTTTTCTTGCTGATCACGCACACACACGTCCAACCGTTTGAATTCCTGTAAAACAAAACTGAAATTTAACTTGCAATTTTAAGTAACCCTTCAAACGAAAGATTGTACCTTTTCCTTTTGCATCCTATCACATTTCAAAGTGCACCAAGCTTCATCGATAATCTTTTCCCCATTATAACGAAAAACACCGACTTTAGGAATGGCGATATTAATGTTCTGCTAGTTTTCACCAGCACATTTAGTCAATGCATAGGTTGATTCCCTTCAGATTTTGAATGTATGCCAGCTGAACGGTTGGAGCTCCTCGTATACAATCTGGCTTCTTATTCAACTATTGCAAGCATAGATTGATAATCAATGAATGTGTGTACGTGACCTTAAAAATTTCTGAGCCTAAGAGGAGCCACCAAAACACTGTTGAGGACCGGCAAAAATTGTTTTCGCCTCATTTTAGAATAGTCGTTTTCACTAAATTAGCGCAAAAAATGAGCAAAAGTTCGTACACTTTGTGCCATTAGGAAAGGCAAAAGCAATGTACAGGTTTCAGTTTGAAAGTACCGCATGTTAAGAAAGTGCACTCTGCAGCGACAATGTGCTCAAATTGAATCAACGATTCTCTAGGCAAAGATGCGGAGAGAAAGGCGAGAGAAGGGAAGCACAGTTTTTCTTCGTTTCATGTGGAAAGCATCACCTGTCTCTCAAATGCGGTATTCGCTTATAGGTACCGATGGAAAGCCCGGGAACAACGGACCGCCAGGAGCGAATGCACCACCTGGCTATCAACCACCAAGGAGCTGGTGCTACGACTGCCCACAGGCCCCAGCAGGTCCCCCAGGAAGACCAGGCCCTAAAGGATTCCCGGGCCAGCCAGGTCCACCAGGTCAAGATGGTTCGCCGCCATATGATGCTTATGCGATAGCTGGTCCGCCCGGACCGCCAGGGCCACCCGGATTACCCGGCCTTGCCGGCCCTCAAGGTCCTCCAGGGCCACCTGGAGAAATGCAGAATATACCTCTTCCTCCTGGTCCACCAGGGCCTCCGGGACCGCAAGGTGTTCCTGGGCCTGAAGGTACACAGGGCCCATATGGCAAAGTTGGTCCAATGGGACCACCAGGATACCCTGGAGAGCCAGGCCCGGACGGACTGAGTGGAAACGATGGCCCTCAGGGTTCCGTAGGGCCGCCTGGTCCTCCAGGACCTGTCGGGGACTGTGCTTACTGCCCTATTCCAAGAACGCCTCCTGGGTATTGATGAATATTCCTGATCACTTTTTGAATACTTTTGTTCATAACAGGATTTTTCGCGATTTTATTATATTTTCCTTACCTTCATACATTTTTGACCTCTGGCACATTTTAGAGGTATTATTGATGGAAAATGCCTCAGAGCAGATGTGACTACAAGCATGGTTCCTTAGCAAATCAACATACAGTATCACTTTCCCATGCAAGCGAATTCCCGAGCAAAAAGTACGAAATGTCGGCATAAACGACATCTGAAACAATAGATCATTTTTTGAACAACAGCTTCCTAATTGAAAAGTGCTTTCGTTTTCTCTAAAACGTTGATAGGCGGATGAGCCTCGAGTTGCAGAGAATCATTTTTTGTGGATTTACTCGAGACTAGAATATTCAGCGGATATAATGGATGTCTCCAATGACAGATGGCTGAACTATGAGTGTAGAAGCATTCTCAAGTATAGAAGCAAAGAAGAGTGTAAAAGACCAAGTCTTCCTCTCTATCAATAGCAAGTAAACCATGAAAAAATTATTCATTAAGTCTCATAATACCTTATTATCTGATGTAATTAATTAAACAACGTTTTGTATATGTCGCTTTATGAAGTTACTCGATTGTTTGTCATATATTATTTGCAAAACGCTTGAGCACAAAGTTTCGATTTCGTTTTGTAATTCCTCCAACAATTCGATGTATCACTACTGCAACGTCTCAACTTTTATGCACATATAATAAATGAGGAGACTCATCTACCGACTTTCATTATGGTTTTTATGAATTTTCTTCACTCCATAATATGAAAAAAAAAATTTTTTTTTGATGGAACTGACGAGAAAAGAATTCTCGATTACTAATAATATGCTGAATCAAACAAATGCTAAAGAATTGCACTAAGTTTGAACTTAGAGCCTTTATTGGTCAGTGAAATTTCTGATGTGGAGCTCATCTTAGTCATTCACTTCATTTATATCTCCTTGTGTCAACATAAGCCGAAAAATTTTGGAAGTTATGAAAATATGAAACTTATGCACGGTTTTAGGATAACTTTTTACATACAATTTATTTTTGCAAATTTAAACCATTAAGTGCATTCGATTCTCACTCTTGATGGAGATATTTCTGTAATAGTCCAACGAGATAAAGCATACTATCACTACTTCAGAAGGAATCCAACGAACGAAACGAAGCGTTCCTTCTAAACTATTCACCAGCATGCCTTCATGCTTTGATGTATAATTCTTGGCAAAGTTGCATTGCAAGAAATCTTTTTGGACGATTTCAAAAGAAAATAATTTCTTACCTTTGATGTATCTGTCAAATTTTTTGCTTTCTTGTTCTATCACGTACCTTAAAAACGAACGGGACTCCTCTTACACATTATATATATATATATATATATATATATATATATATGGTACTTTCGCGGAGGTGTTCTGCGACAGTACCATTCGTTTCAAGCGAGCAAATCTCCAAAAGATGCGCTACTGATTTGTTACAATCGACAAACCAACTGTTTGAAATGCGCAAAGAGCGGCCGGGGAGCGGGAGGATCCGTTGTTTAATCTATGTCCTCAGCGCCTTCTTGGAAATCTGAAAGAGGTTCGATGCGGATCCTGTTTTGGAAACAATATGCTGACTTAAGAATTGCTTGCACCCAAATCCTTAGCACCAAGTCGCTGCAAAAACCAATCCTCACACTATCAGCGCAATGTAATTTTAAGAGCCAAACATTTTTCGAAAAGGCAACATGAACCAAACTGCAATGTTCAGTCGCAAAAAAAAAAAAAACAACTGATCGTATCAAAAAATTCAACGTCTATCTCCTCTCCAATCGCACTGTTCCATGCACAAACCTACTGGGAGTTCAATGAAATCAGCGCACCAAAAGATCGACCTAATTTTCGAAGGAAACATCGGAATCCTGCCACCTCATGATTATGGAAGGCTGACGTTTTCTATGTTATGATGGTTGCATTGCCCTTGCCCATTTTCGACCGATATACGATTTCCCGTTGCTCAATCGTTGCGTCCAGCGCTTCATCGTTCGTATCGTTCAAGAGGTCCTTGTGGTCTGAATTTGCATAATCTATCCTCATTCACTGACTTACTCCTTAGGTCAGAGCATTAATTTGCATAATCATCAAGCAGTCGTCTGAACGGCCGCCCATTCAGTCGCCTCTCGTTCTTGACAAATTTTCTCTCGCCTACAGAATAGTTTGCGATTTATGATATGTGACTACCATTATTCATAGCAATAATTGTGCGAGAACGCATCTTAATTATTCACTGAAGTAGCACTTTAGTGTTATATATCACTGAAGATATTGAAAGATGCTGGTAAATATTAACTACATCCACTGTTGAAGTTCTTCGTCAAAAACTTTCTTAATTTGGTGCGCAAGCTTCAAAGATTCAATCGTCGAGAGAAATCCCAACGGTCCGCAAACTTACATCGTTTGATCGCGACAACGTTTTTTGAGTTCATTGACACTCGGTTGACAGATATCCCTTGGTTAGAAAACTGGCCCGTCGAAACGCTTAAATCATCTGATCTGATAGGCAGCTGATAGATAAACCCCTCATTATGAAGCACTTCAACATGATTTCAACATGTTTCTGTCGGTAATCTTCTGGACCGGGTCGATAGACTGTTTCCTTTCATTCCACCAGAACGCCACCACCATAGCTGGCTTCATGCTCTACGCGCATATGGTGACATCAGACTGTCACCACCAAATCAACTCCTTAAGGGGCCCTGCTTCAGCGTGGTTGGATCTGTTTCTTTTACTGAGCACGCCGGTTGTCCTTAAAGTATAAGTGCTAGTTTGCAATAGCATATAGCGTTCCTGACTCACAACCTTAACTTGAAAAGTGAAGCGGCATATTTGGTGACCTACCGGAATTCTTTCTGGTCAAAGGATATTGTGACCACAGATGCGCTTAAGATAACATATCGTTGTCTGATGTCATTTCCATAAGGCAAAATGCTGCATCGAACAAGATCGCGTTCTGTTAATCAGCTTAATAACGTCAGCCATCATTCAGAGAGCACGGATGTTGGCAAAAATGTTCCATAAATGAAAGATATTCAATTCATAGTTTCCTTTGATGAGTTCACGTGACAATGGAGCATGTGACGCTGCTGTAGATCGATTTCTGGCGCTGCGAAGGAAATCGATTCATTGTTCTACGGTCGAAAAAGCGCTCTTCTTAACGTCAGACTTGATAAGACAAACCTAGCACTATTTACAAACGTAGAGAGCCAGATTATACAAAAAACTTTGCTCAGTAATTGTAGCAGCAATAAAAACAAAAACTGAAATAACTAATTCAAGAAAAAAGAGAAATTTATTCGGTGAACAATTTGCTCGTCATTCCGAAAAAATCAGAAATGCTAATAATATGTTGCAGTTGTTTTTCGGAAACAAAATCGGAAACAAATATTTTTAGCTTGCATTTTGATTGCCTGTGAAAATATGGAAGTGATGCATCACATATTGTGAATCATTGCACAAATTGAGCTCTCTTCAAATGAATTACCGACTCCTTGTGATTAATCACTCGTGAAGAGAGGGCATCATGTACCTTGACATACTGTAGAAATGAGTTTTGTTTATTTGCAAATACGTGTAACAGTCTCAATGCCTGTGAAATTATGCAAATGTCTTTATGCGTTGCTTGATTAGCTCGATTGTCTAATGGTCATCACCGTAACACCGTCTGGCATTGCAGTTGAGCTATTCACAGTCGTTCCGAACCAGATTTTTATGTGATAGATGTTTACGTTGGGATATCTTTGCAGAGAACTACTAAAATACCCATTAATGCATAGCGAGCAGCTCCCAGAAGAGACGAGAAAACTCGAAGAACTAGAAAACGCTCGTCGAATTGTAATTGCAACCTGCATGCTACTCGCAGTCACAATGGCCACATTGATTATCATTGTTCCGCTACTACACAGCTATGCCTATTATGTTCTATCTTCGATTGACGATGAAATCGACTATTGCACGCATCGCCTTGAACAGCTTTACGGTCAGTATGAAACGGTCTGTGTTAAATTAAAATCGTTAATCCATGCACAGTTGTTTGCTGAGCTACGTATTTGCACCGTCATTGAATAGTATATATATATATATATATATATATATATATATATATATATATATATATATATATATATTTCGAACTCATAAAACTGGGCAACTTACCTTCAATTAGTCATCTCGTGCATCATCTTAGTCCTCATAAAAGGTGCTAAGATTATATTTCTTCCTCTAAGAAGTTCGAGCGCAATCCAGGGAGTTCTGGAATGGCAGAATGTAAATAAATTCAGCCGAAAATGAATAAGGTTATTGTAACCCATCACAAGCGCTGCAACACTGTCAAATAATGCAAAACGTTTCACCCGTCGCACAGTCTTGGAGATTCCCAAGCTATCATTACTTCCATTTTGCCAGTTTCAGATTGCTAATTCGCGTCAATGCAGAGGTGATTAACCTTCACTTTAACTGTCACTCTAACTGATCGGAACGTCTGTCGGCCAGCTGAAAGTTTCAACAGGCACAGTTTGTATTAAGCCATTTATCATTTAGCATCGATCTTTTCCAATATATTCGAACAAACTCATCTGTAATGAAACGTTTTGCTTACTCTTCAGGTATTGGACGATCTCAAAATTCGATCTCGTCGACACCTCAAAAACGTTACATTACATCAAGGCTTTGGTGTGGCAGCTGTGCGCGCTTACCGCGGTAAAAAGATTACTTTCCAGCAGCATGTTGGCTATGGATCTGACAACGATCCCACAGTAAACGAGCATGCATCCATTGCTGTAGCATCGAACGCAAAAAGTTGCTGCAGCTGCCGCGTTGGTCCTGCAGGAAAACCAGGAAAACCGGGTCCGGCAGGAAAGAATGGTAAGCAAGCATTTTCACTCCTTCATTCACTAGAAGGAATACTGCCGAGCAGATATACTGCCAGCAGCTAAAACGGTCCTACCTATTTATTATCTCATCGCAACATAAACGTAGAGGCGCACTCGAGTCCATCCCACCAAGCCAGGTAAAAACTGCGTCCTAGCAAGTCAGTGGTAGAACAGCGTTTCAAGTTAACGAACATGATTTTCTCAGAGAAAAATGTCCGCTAACGAGCGACTGTGATTCTCCCTCTTGGACACAACGTCCGACAGCGGAACAGCATGCGTCCTAAGTGTTACGGAACACGGGCCGATGGATCGCGTATGATGAGTTAGGGGATCTGCATTTTTCAGAGATTTCTTCAGCTTGTTCTTCTTTCTTTCGGTGTGGTTCATGTCGCCAGCTGTATATTTATTCCGCAGCATATTAACGAACCTTCATCCTCCTCCCATTAGCTGACGCCAGATTTTCGACAGAACTAGATTTTCCGATTTCGTATGTTTTTCAATTTTCCAGCGTATGTGTAATCCTTACTGTGAGCTTTTCCAGGAAAGGATGGAATTCCTGGAGAACGAGGAAAGAAAGGAGCGGATGCGCCATCAAATCAACCACCTTATGTCGACTTCTGCTATAATTGCTACGATGGTGAGATGGGACCACCCGGTGTTCCCGGTCCTAAAGGTGCACCTGGCGCTCCAGGTCTGCCTGGTTCATTACAAGCCCCTGCGTACACATCCAGCCAGTATGGCATCCATGTGGCGCCACAAAATGGGCCATCAGGTCAACGAGGACCACCAGGTCCACCAGGCCCGTCAGGACCAAGGGGTCCGCCTGGGAGGGCGGGAGCCCCAGGTATCCACGGAAAGTGTAACAGTCCTCCGGGTGCCGTCGGACCGCCAGGCGAAAAGGGACCACCAGGTACCGCGGGCATTGCTGGCCCACCTGGCAAACGGGGATCTCGAGGGCCCCAGGGACCTCCAGGCAATGCTGGGATGGTTGGGCGACCAGGATATCCCGGTCCATATGGGGAATATGGCCCCTCTGGGCCGCCTGGTGTTGAAGGCAATTGCAACCATTGCCAGCATGTATTGTTTGAAGGATGTAGCTGTTAAGGTCATATAAAGCTATTTGCTTTTTTCAATAGTGTTTGGCGATTTAGCCGATGATGCTCGCTTATGTTTGGGGAACGAGAAGCCGTTGCAGACCAACTCTTTCTTCGCAATTTACATTCACCTTCCCGGATGTTATGGGCTTGTCACTGTCGCATCTTATGCCTGTCCTTTCATATCTGAACTCATGAATCACTGAATCTAGACTTGCGGAATTTACCTGCTATAACTTGACTATGATCACGTGTGCTAAGATTCAAATTGATCTGCGAACTTCTGCATGACCTACAAGCAAATTAATAAATTCAAATTTTGCACACATTCCTGACCGTCAAATTCATGCTTCTGATCGACTGGATCACAAGAGGAATCAATCTTTCGAAGGTGATTTTGATGTAGGCCATATCAGTTTAAGCATGAATACGTTCTGCGCATTTGTTGTTTGTGGGCTATTCGTGCCGCGGAAATAATTCTACTTTTTTTCCGCAATATGTGCATTTTATAGGTGACTAGATTTTTATCGAAAAAATCGTGATGCACTGATATACTTTAAATAGAAGCAAGGAGCTAATTCTGTGCTCTTAGTGTGAATGTTTAGTGTCCTGAAATCGGCATTTCCAAAATTACAGTACTGTGTTCAATCTTCTCATGGATTTCTCCTCATTACCTTCGCGATAGAATGGATTTTCCAATGAGCAAAATTGGTGCAAAGAAAATAGCACAATGGAGGAATGCAAAACGACAATAACCAAAGACATGAAACAACACACAATGTTTACGAATACGTTCAATGACATTCAACACGAAAGCCACGCCTGTAGCAATCAGCATCCAAACTTTCGGCGCCCGCAGACATCTTAAACAACTTCAGTCCTTATTTGAGCCATCGTTGCCACCTCTGTTCCTCCCTCTTCTGCCAACAAAAATCCGATGCTGATCTATACAAAGGCTTGCACGTGGCAGTTGCCCTGCTTCCTTTTTCTTGACTTGCGAAAAGCTGTCATAGACTCATTAAACGCGGTAAACGAATATGTTTTGTTTGTCCTTCTAAATATGCCGTGCATATTACTGCAATGCCGTGAACGTTTATGAAGATTCCGAACTTGATTGCATACAAGTTCCGCGGTGATTTGCAATACCATGTACTATATGAACTTTTACGCTGATTCATCAGCTTTGAACAACGCTATAGACATTTAATTTTGCCAAAAAGGTTGCATTTATTTTGTACCAGCCGGGATTTCATTTAACATCGGTTGTTTCTAGAGGGACAACTTTCCATAGGAGATTTCTAGAAGCAGTTGAATTAATTAAAATACAAAGGTATTAATTATGAGAAATAAATATTGCTTGCGGAGAATGAACGAAATTGTGTTCGTAGATGAGACTAATGCAAAAGCGAATTTTGGTTTGCTAGTTTAGTGTACTCTTCGACGAGTCTATTTCAATCGAAAATACTTTTAAATTGTAATGCACGTATAAAATCATAAACTGTTCCGCATAAATCCGTCGCCATAACCTCAAACTCATCATTTCAACGGAAAAAAACTCAGAAATTTTTATTGCTATATTTGAGGAGATTTTTTAAAGAAACGTATTGGGGTATTCAAACAATTAAGGTTGATGTTAGTACACTCCACTTGAAATGCCAATAGAATTGCTTCATCATCGATACGTAATTCAGCTTATAGAAACACATACAAATGAGGTGAATTCGTAGTTCTACTAAAAGTTGTACTAAATACATCGCTTTCGTATTAGATAAAGAAAGAGAGTGTCAATTTCGCGAATGTGTTCTTGAGGTGTCACAGAAGTCACGAACATGAAGACCTCCTTCATAAAATCTGAATGTTTCGAGAATTATCTCCATTGCTTTGTGCTAAAGAGTTCTCTTCGTCATCGTTTACGCAACGTCCTTTTTTCCTCAAACACGGCAAATGTAACATCCAGAAATCCTGAAAACAGTTTAATGATCGAAAGAAGCATTTAATTGAAACTGGGAAAAACATCCTTATAATCACTCGCAAAGATCTTAAGGACTGCGCAAAGTGTAGAGTGCACAATTACAAAAAACCATGGCAAAGGACTCCAGGAAGAAGGCTAGAAGATCTCATAGCAGTGATTATATAAGATGCCCAATTTCTATGCAAAATTCCAACAAAGAATCTACTCATGTTTCGATCCGTGTTGATTGCATTAGTTGATGTGTTTAAGTGAGCTTGAATATTTGCTGCATTGAATTTGCTTTTCTCTGTTATTTTTTTGTGCTTTCTACCTACCATTCTCCTCTGCGATCACCTATATAGGACTCATGAAATGAATTGAAATGGGCAGACTAACTTATGTTCACAAATGTTATCCCTTCTGAGGGATAGACCAATGGATTCCAAAAAAACGATGCAATATGAGTGCATCGTTCGTTGAATGATGAGAGTGAGTGCCTATTCTCCTCAAGAAGGGATGCAGTACGCTATTAGTGGCTGAGTTTCATCGCACCGCGCAAGCTTAGAACACCATTGCGAATAAGATTTAAAAAAAAAAAAAAAAGAAAGAAAAGAGAATCATTCAACGTCCCAAAGCAGAAGATGACCTCCCATCGCACAAAGTTTTTTTCAGAATACGATATAGGAATCCTTCCCTCATCTGTAGCAGGCTCTTATATGCAAAAATTTGGTCTTAAAGTTTAGTAATTAAACCAGGAATAAGAGATGCACTTATAGATTTATTTGTTAGTTCTAATGGATTTCAGATAGTGATATAAATCTTTTAGAAACCTGACTTTTATCTTCGAAAAATTATGAGCTATTGAAGGGAACCTCTTAACTTAACCGAGCTAATAGAAGCGTTACTACTGCATAGTAACTAATGAAGAATGAAGACAGCAATGCTACGTAAAAAATACTTTCAAGGAAACATTTTTCACCCTCATCAAGCCATCGAATGTATAAGTTGCCTTCGTTCGTTCAAAAAGAAAAAAAAATAACGACCTTCGAGCCCTGATAGTACCAGAAAAAAATTTGCCATTGGATAGTGCTTCCGGCTACCGAAACGAATTCAGCGGTTCTCTATTCGGCCTAGATACCGCAAGAATATAGAAAAGCTAAAGCTAAGGTTGTCATATATATATATATATATATATATATATATATATATATATATATATATATGTTATCATTCATGACTTGCTTACGACGGAGCGATCGTTTATTGTAATGGATGTTAGCTGCCAAAACGACCTTGTTGCTTGTCCAGCTACTAAATGACGTCTTTGGATGAAAACATTCAATACACAACACTCAATAGGGATTGATCGCATGCTTATGCAGGATGCGTTCATCTTGCAAAGCGATGGTGGTTTCGTCTTGGTCCGGCTGCGCAAACGGTCCCTCTAAACTACGGTGCCACGAAATGTGCGAACGATCCTTCCAAACTGTCACGTGGGTTTGCAAACTTGTTATGCTTAATATTTACTGCTTACATGATTCTTTTACCGAGTAAATGTTTGAAAAGTTTCAATGGACCCTTTGTGTAAATTCTTCAAACGGATGGTCATTGAAGAAAGCGATTTCAAGTGGTGAAAAAGAGAAGAATTCATCAAAAGCAAACTCGCTGCACTAACGGAAAATTAAATAACTCATCGCTACATCGTAATGAAGTCTATATTCCCCATGAGTATGTAACCTTATAAACAAATATATAAACATAGCTTCATGCGTATCGACTAAATTCTCTATTTTTATATTTGCATCACTCGTTCAGTGAATTGCAGTGAATTGCCATTGAGCGTTTTCGATTAGACTAATTGTAAAATATGCGTGCATGCAATTCGCACTGTGATCACACCTCTGGAAGCATGCTCTAAACATCTATTTGCTTCACGCAATGAAAAAATAATGAATAAAGTTCCCATCTTGCATAGGACATCTAAACGACTTTCTAGTGAATATAGATTGCATAATGTGCGCATTATACTGCAGACATTCCACCATTAAACGATCAAATATCCCGCTTTACCAGACCACTGAATTAAATCAGCACGTGCAGACTGAGCTGCATTTCTGAAATTGTTCTTACCGAAATTAAGCAGGATTGTTTTTCGGCCACAAATGTATGTGGCACTTTATAGAACATCGTAGTGAACTCAAGCCATCTTGAAGGGCACCGACATTCCTCTTCGCAAAAATTTTGACGTTGTCCTAGAATGAAACGCTGCTAACAGTGGGTGGAGAAGAGCGAAACGGGGTAATAATCCTGTTTATTCAGACAGGAGTGGGAGTGGAGCAAGTATCGGGCTTCGAGGAACCTTCTCTTATTTGTGTTCGTTTATGTTTGCAAAAAACTGCGCAGTGGATTCTAGGCAGGATTTAAAAAAAAAAAAAGCTTTTTTGAAAGCGTTTTATGATAGGACTTCCTCCTTATTTCTAGACTTCTAGAGAGTGAAGCATTTATGTGATCGTGATGCACTTTCGAAATGATGGTTGAAAGTATGAGATTTAGAAAATGCACAAGAAGCGCTATTCTCACCTTTGTCATATATGCAATCATGAAGAGCCATAGTGCAAGCAAAATCCAACCCAATCGGCATATCTGCTCCTCTCTGCTCCGCTCACAAATTTCCAACCGCGATCCTCGTGTACATTCCATTCTTGCATGAAATCCACATCACTATTTCCTGCAATAGTTCTCATTTTCATAGATCTATTTTAACTCACGCGCTTTTCACAACAAGGCAACTTCGTTCGTACAATTGACTCACTACAATGGACGAAAGCGGAATTCTTGTAACCTAGGTAGGTATATCTTTATTTGAAAAAAATAGCCCTATATTGGTATATATTCTGGGCAACAGCCAAAAAAAAAAATGCTTAAAAGTCATCTGAAATTGCATATGCAAATGCAGCTCGAAATGACTTATAATACGGCCCTATTTAACACACGAACACGCACTCACTATGCATGTTTCGTTTTTTCTGAATGCCAACACACGAATCTTAAGTATTCCATTTATGCACGCCACGTCTGGTCTCGTAGTTTTGACGAGAGGCTCTTAATTCAGCGTCTGCTTCTATGCATGTTTCGGTTGATCTTCCAAGGTTTTCATTTCAAGCACAGCTTTTTGCCTTGTATGAATCGTTTTTGACTTTTCTTTCTGTCATCTACAGTGTTCTGCCCTTCTTCTGGCACCTATAAAATATTCTGAGAAGGAAGAAATACTGCATAATAATGAAAAAAATATATAATGACTGTAATATGCTAGAAAGACCTGTTCAAGAGTGTGATGTAAAATGTGATTTTGTTTCAACTAAGCTCTCTGATGCAGCTTACACCAAGAAACACTCTGTAGCATCTGAGTAATTCAGATTTTGATGATTTAAATAAGAATCTTTAATTAATCATCACCTCGTTCTTCATTTCATCAACAACTTCACACTGCGCTCTTAGCAAGGCAAAGAAGCTTTCTTAATAAAACATCAATTAACTAATATAATCGAACTAACGTCATATCCTCTAAATTAATCTTTTCGCATCAAAATCAAAACAAAACACACAATTTGTCATGAAGAATGCAGGCAATTCTCCTAAAACAGTCATAAAAACAAAAACCGAAAGGCTGATGCTCACATCAATAAATATTTGTAAATTTGGAAGAAATTAGTATCGCTAACAGTTAACTAGGTGATTTGTCCTTCTTCTGAGCCTTTTTTTTTCAATATTACGATTATTCACTAATGAGATTCCATTTTAGCTACAAATGCTGTCGTAAATTTTGTGAGAAATAAATGAGTGCAAACTAACACATAGTAAGATATAGGTAATAGTACACTTGGTGGATTTATATTCCCACATAGCTTCACTGACGAAATTGCTCTACATATACGCGTGAAAACAATGAGTGTGGCGAGAAAATAAACGGCTCAAAAAAGCATTGCACTAGGATAAGGTCATTAAACAGCCCTAAAGATAAATGCGATAGAGTAGCAGCGTTTAGGAACACTTCCCTCAGGGAGCCCTATCCACTACTTCTGACATCATCGAACAATACTAAATTATAGCTTACAATCAAGGGTATCAATCCGCATAGGCAAAAAGCACTAAATCTTGAAGTTCTCTAAGCAACAATATTACGACGTGCACCACTTATGCAGAATTACGATAAGCATGACTGTGCAGCTTTCGGGCCTTGCGAACGCTTACAACTGATAGAGAAAGGCTTGAACGAAAAAGGCAATCAACGTCTCTTATTAAGGGAAAACCGAAGAGGTGCTTCAGCGTGGAGAATGTTCATAATTATTAAAGTGGGCACAAGTGCTACCAGCGTCTATGTGAGCGTGTTCATTGCAGCTCCAATATTGGAGTTGTTCAAGTGAAAAGAAGACAAGAGTAATTTTAAACTGGGAGGCAACTTTTGATTTTCAGTAAGTTTAGCATACTGCTTAGCGAAAAAAAGTTAAACCTCAAAAAAATATGGAGAAATAATGCAATATAAGCGATAGATTTAAAATAAACATATAGTTGAGGAGAAATTAAATAGAGAAATAGCAGAAGCTTCTCGTTCAACAAAAGGCCTCGTGGAACGCGTTGATATTATGCGAATGGAATTATTGCTATTTGTGACGAATAATAAATATATATCGAAGAGAGGAGATCGCAAAGTGAATAGGAAAAATCTCAAGAATTGCATACAGCTTTCATTTAATTTTAGTGCAAAGAATGGGAATTTTTTCGCATCATGATAGACGTCGATGAAGCTTGTGATGGAAATTAGCGAATGCGATGACGAACATATAACCCTAATTCATCGGATTTTTTATAACACTGCAAGCATTCAAAAATACCCTGAAAATGGCTTAGAAAACAATTGATTTCACAGTGATATCATTATTTTCCGGAATTTTCAACTGCGAAATTCCCATTTGAAATGAATGCTAAGAATTGCTGAGCTCAGCTTAATTTTGCATCAAACAATTAAATATGTTATTTTAACAGAACTTTTTCAAGAAAGTAATTCATGAAAGACTTAATAGATACATCTTTTTCATGCTCAATACTTGCAAGAAATCTGAAACAGGGAAAGGTTAAGAGGTCCGAAAAGAAGTTACGAGGAAAGGGGTCCGAAAGCTCTTTCTGGCTTTTAACGTGGAGAAAACTTCTAGAGACAGCGTCACATAACGGGAGTAAAAATCGCAGCTCGAGCATGAAATTGCTCTCCACCTAGTGGATTACATGCAATTCGTAGATTTGCTTCTGAAATGAACGCCGATTGAACGCCACTCAATGGGACTGCTCGTTGAAGTGAAATACATAAGGCTCCATAAACCGAATATTCGGAAGCGTTTTAAATAAGTAAAATGGAAAGAGTTTTTTTTTAAGTGCACGTTGCACAGTTGGAAAGTAGCACTCTCGAAAGAGCGTTTTTTTATTTTATGAAATTCGATTTGCAGAAAGAAAATTTGATTGATCCCAATATTTGAGACTGTCCAATGTGAACAAAGCTAGCGGTCTTGGTTGCATAATAAATGGCATAAATTCTACAAAGCAACGTAATGGCCATCTTTAATGGTACTGTCATTCAACGGAAAAGCATGTTAAATCAGTTAATACAATATGGACTTTTGCATTCGCGCTCAAGAGTTCAATTCGATGTATGAATTGTCTCCTAACAACAAAAAGTTGTGATCCCATGAAATCTGAACCCTCTATATTGATCAAGAAGATGAGCGCTGGAGGAGTGGAATATCAAAATACATGCATTCTCAATTCGTTGATTAGTTGTTTGCGTGTCAAAGCATTTCTAACAACATTGCATTAGTTTTAATCTATCACTATATAGAATATTAAATTTTTGAGCCAATAAGAGATGCTGTATCACAAAGGTTTTATATGCAGCATTCATGAGTACAAAAAGTGACATTATTGGGTTGCATCTGCTGCTATTGTCTAAATTGCTTGCGTAAATTGATCTCGAATCTGATTACCTGTAACCGGTGATGTCACCATGCAAAAAAGGTGTTGTACTCTTCGTACTGTACTTATACCAATACCAAGCATAGTGCAATATGATACCAGTTACATGATAGTTGCATGAAATTCCGGGAAGGATTTCGCTAATCGAACATTTAATACCTTGTCCATTAGGGTAGACGAAATTACACACTAATTCTAGTTTTGCTAATTAAAGCTCTATATAAATACTTTTTTCTACTAGAATAGCACTAAGACCTTTGCCCCCATAGTTTTAAGCAGTCCTTTACATCTTAATTTAAATTTTTCATTTATTCAGATAAGAGTTCCTTTTCCCATTCCTTTTTACTTTTCTTCACACTTAGTTAAACTGTTTATAAAGCTTCTTATACTAACAGGGCTATGCGTTTCCTTCTGACGATGGCCCGCGCATAACCCAGAAGCACACTTCAACGGATAAGGGGCCAAATGTGGTCACCTTTTGTTCTCATAAATAATCTATTCGAGGCCTATTTGTTGCATTCTTAACAAATATCTAGTCTCCTAGAGTCGTCTATTGCGTCTCTGCTTATACCCGCGTAATGTTTGCTTTTGTCTTAAAAAATTTTTCCTTTCTTTTCTTCATTCCGTTTTCGCAGAGCACCATATTCATCTGGGTCAATACTAAAATTATGCACATAAAGGACTTTACATCAGTGTTATCTCAGTATAACACTTTTTTACGGCTTTCGATCTACGGATCATATTTCCTTTATAAAACCTTCAAAAATTCACATTGAATGGACGCCGCAATTTATGCTAATAAATATTCATAAAGAATTTTTTAAACCGCTCTCATTCGTCAATCACTCGGTGAGGCCCTCCATTTATTTGTTTATTTATTTATTTACTTTGTTTATTTATTTTGTTTATTTATTTTGTTTATTTATTTATTTACTTATTTATTTATTTATTCATTTAATCACTTTTTGCACATTTATATTTGTAACCGTTTACTCTGTTGAGACGTAAACAACGCATTACAATATGCAAATTTTTTGCTAATTATCTCATTTATGCATATAAATATTCAAAGCTAGTTCATAAGTAGAAACAGCAAAACACTATGCATTCTCAACTTTTGTTGGCCATTACTTTTGTAGCTGGCTATGCCTAGTCTTTTATGTCATATATAAATACAGGTGTTTTGGACTCTTGAAAATCATATTTTCCGTGATTTATGCAAATAACAGTGTTTAGCGATGTTTGAATAAAATATTGGCTAAATCTTTCAAGGAAAAAAATGAGTGGGCGTTTATCTTTGATGCATTTGAATTTGGCGCTTGCCAATCGCTCTGCAGCAGCCAAATTCCTACAAATTGCGAGATGTTGAGAGGACATGAATTTTTTTAGGAGAGTTCGTGAGAGATGCTGATCGTTCTGTCTTTCTTATTTTGGGTGTTATTCTATAGATCGCAGAAGAAAAATTGGTACTCCGTCATTTTAGGTGCTAATTTCAGGTGCTACTTTAGTTGCTTTTATAGATGCAACGTGGTAATGTTTGTTTATATTAGCAAGGAGGGAGGGGTTTGGAGGATGCTGATTTCAACTGCGATGGTGCTTCTCAACAGTCTTAGCGCATTTCAAAATTTTTTTTTCTACACACATTCGAAAAATTTTTGCTTATGAATTTTTATGATGACCTATTTATTGTAGTGAATCTTTTGTATTGATGACTTTGATCATTAACGCACCTTATGCACAAAGCACTCTCTGTCGACCGTTTTCATTTCATTCCCACATCTACGTTCATACTGCCCTTTATATCGAATATGAGTGAAGTGATTAGATAGCTGCATAAGCAACACTATTTATTCTGCCAATCTTGTTAAGCATTCTCTTATCAGTTTTCGCTGATCAGCGGTTAGCAGTCGTTGTATTGGTCAGTGGTCAACGCTGCATTGGTCAGTGGTCAACGCTGCACTGCTCAGTGTTGTTAGAGACGCATAATAAGGAACATAGCACTCTGAGAAATGTTAAGGACAAACGTCTGTTGAAATCGAAATTTGTGTTGGTCTCTAATGCTAATTTAGAGATCTGAATTGACGATTTGTCTTTTTTTTTTCTATATTTTTATTATTATAACGCATATTCTATTTGCAGATGCTTCATAGTTTTTCGATGTGCTTCTATTAGGCGAGAAGAGAACAATTCGCTCATTATTGCCTAATTGATTATTGGAAATGAGCGTTGAGGGTGACGATGTGTATAAATTCGTATGGCCATTTCCTAGACGATCATCTCTCTTCTTTAAAATTTGTTCGAATATTGTTCTCACGTCGGTGTTTTTAGCATCGAAACTACTCTTTTCTTTTAGTAAGGTTTTTTTTTTGAATTTCATTATAAAATTTTCATTAGAATTATATCTGCGATATGAGCTTGGTTTGCTGTATGAGCATGTAATGCGTCGAATAATTGATTTTCAAAAAGAAATGAATTTCATAGTCCTGACATTCATAATCACCAAATGCTCTTTCCAAGGAAGTAAATAATCTGTTGAATTATTTCTATGAAATTGAGGAAAATTCGTACACTCGTAAGATATTGATAGTTATTAATCGATTCCCCATATATTATTGATAATAATATCAACAATGAATTTGTAGATTGGAATCGAATAACGGTAAGCAATAAAGAGAAATTGCTACGTCTTCTTGCCGATAGAAGTAGGCCATTAATTACGATTGCTAATCATCGATGTACTGTCGACGATCCACTTCTATGGAGTGAGTTTCTTTCTTCTTTTTTTTTTTTTTAATTCTAACTTAATTAATTCTAGCGATCTTTGATCTTTGTTCTCTTCATATCTTTCTCTAAAAAATACTAACTGATCGGTTTCTCAATCGGTTATTACCATATAAATCTATGTTTTCTCTTTTTTTTTTTGTTTGATCTCACCTAAAATAATATTACAGAATATGAATTTTGGTAGACTGCTCAGTATTTTATTATGAAAAGAGATATGGCTTGAGAGACGTAAACCTAAAGATGATTATATCAGAAATCTCTATGGCCTTTTCGTAGCACTTGATTATGTCTTCGTAGATCATCATTGTCCACATTTCCACATCCCCCTTTGATCATTGTTGGAGGACCCTTTATTATTATTAGCAATATTTGTGTTCATCAAGAGCAATAATACCGTTATATAAGAGGGAATATTCGAAAAAGTTGAAATTATTATTTTCAGAATAATCTAAAATATTTGCATTATTATATTTTGCAGCGATTTTCTCATTTCGTGAATTCTTTGCAAATGTTTCAAGATTTCGTTATGCGTTGGCTGCTCACAATATTTGCTTCACAAATGCATGGCATACTAAGTAGGTCTTTATATTTCTTTTTTACTTCTTATTTTATTTCATTTCCTCATGCAGTTGCACTATTATTCTTGTGAATTTGGCATCTTGATCGTAGTTTAAATAGCTTTCTTATAGGTGCATTTTTTTTCAAAGAGTATTTCTTTTATTTTGCTTTTAAGTTTTATCCTCAACTAGAGGCCCCTTCACTATCGAACGCCATCTGCGGTGGTCGATGGTTCTTATTTTCGCTAATATTTCAACGCTTAGACAATCTTCAACAACAACTATTGCATGATTCGAAACCCCCAAGCTTGTTATGGCGAAAAGGTCGAATTGCTAGTGACAAGAAAGGTCATCAATAGCCATAGTGTTCCTTTCAAATCTGGAACCTGGTTTGAATCTGGAACCATCCTAACGAACAGTAGAACATTAATGAATAGTATGAAACATTTGAGATGGAAGCGGTGAAACGAAATTCCAACTATTTGAGAACAAAATATATAATTGTAGAGTGAAATTTTGCTGCTTCTGAGTTTAAAAAAAAAGCGATGCTCCGACCAAATGCATTGAAAGATAACGAAGGCGTACTGATGCTTCATACCCTGTCTGAATATCTGTCTGTATTTTATCGCTTAGAAGCAAGAAAGGTAGTTGCAATTCAAGGCAGAAGGGATGATCAAACCTTTTCTTCTATCTCGTCCACTTCTCGAAGTGGAGTCCGTAATTGCAAAGAATTGTAGCATCTTGTGGTGTATGTTGATGTTATCTTGTAGCTACTGAATTTTTATAAAAATGTCCCCCTGTGGTTTTTTTTTTCTAAAAAGGAGCTCTTCTGGGCAGTGCGAAGGCCAAAGAAGTTCGATTGAGCTTTTCCGACGTCCTAACTATGTGTTGATTGCCATGATTTCGATCGTTATCGATATTTTCCTATTTCAGGTTTTTTTCATTGGGGCAATGTGTTCCGGTGGTACGAGGTGCGGGTGTCTATCAAAGAGGTGTTGATTTCTGCATAGAGAAGCTTGCTGAAAATAGATGGGTACACGTATTCCCCGAGGGTAAAGTAACACCGCATCCAATTCGAATCAAATGGGGAGTAGCAAGAATGGTTAGTTCGGCATCATTCCATTTTTGTTCGATGGTTAAGGTCCATGGGAACTGCAGTGTCTCGGTATCCATTTCTATAGCTTATGAATGAAGTGAAAGCAATATTGCGCATTTATTTTATATTGCCGATTTCTATACATTAGGTGAGTTGCTGAGTCCAGTACTCATCTATGCATATTCTTGCTCCAGCAAGGACTGGTGCAATTGCTTCAAGCTGCAGTGCTCCTCACCCTCACCTTCTCCTTCCCATCTCCATCCCCGCCGTGATGGAAACTGACGGAGTAAGGATTGGAGTATGAGGGAGAGCCTTCCCCCACGGACGCGTTCCTTCCGTTCTAGAGGGTGGTTCACATGCTGCAGGAGCTACATCATGCCCGCCTTCCGTGGTTTGTCAGCTGAGTCGCCGCTTTTACGATAGAGATGGATGATGGAAGGAAAGAAAAAGGGTTGGAGAGGGTCAGCTTCTGGCTTCCGGCAAGGGAAATAATTATGAGCTGCAATTCCCAATCCTCCTAAGTTGCAAGTTTTGCGGATACTTGTTTGAGCTGTTATTCTGAAAATGAATGACTTTTGTCAAAAGTACATAAATGTTTGCA
The DNA here is from genome assembly GCA_037389465.1 of Baylisascaris procyonis. Taxonomy (NCBI): domain Eukaryota; kingdom Metazoa; phylum Nematoda; class Chromadorea; order Rhabditida; family Ascarididae; genus Baylisascaris; species Baylisascaris procyonis. The sequence goes on along the minus strand of JAZARR010000032.1, from coordinate 3,351,870 downwards.
TAAAGTTTGTGGTATTGATTGCGATTACGGAATTGGCGAACTATTGAAAGTGTAATCCACAAATCTTTAGTGCATACTTGGCCTGCAAATATACTGGTGCCGCGGTTTTTGTTTCCGTGCAACCTCTGAAATTTTTTTTTTTTTTTTTTGGGGGGGGGGGATCTCGTTCACACTACGAATGTATTCCTTTTTTCATCTTGTTTGAAACCGTCGAATTATAGATGCGCCTTTGAAATCCACAAGACATTTGCCGTAGCCTGTGGGAATCTACGAGAAGTGAGGAGTTGCGCACTTCCATGCCGGTTGACCCGGTCATTCTTGATGGGCTAGTTTTCCTTTTCCCGTACGCATTTTGCCACTAATGTTCTATTCTTGGTTAAGGTTGTTTGTGCATACCTTGTGGTATAACTTATAACTTATATAAGTAGTATATTGCTACTTGCAGATAATGGAATGTCCTACGCCGCCAATGGTTCTTCCAATTTGGATTCAACGTATGAATGAAGTTTGGTCTCCCAGCCCTCCCTATCATCCATTATTCGGAAAGGTAATTCTAAATCCCCTTGGTTAATTTATATGGACCTGATATGCCAAAAAAGGCATCATAGTTCTTGGCATAGAATTATTGGTCAACACGATAGCGCCGATAACGTTTCGGTGGTAATCTTCCACTATATAAGTCGATGTTGACGTAATATTCCAAAATGTTGTGCAGCTGATCAAAGAAATTCTCTGACTTGATCACAAGATTATCCAGCTTACAAGTTAAATTTTCCGTTGTTCATAAATTTTGAGAGAGAGAGAGAGAGAGAAGTCTATATTCCTAATCATACGGTAGTGAATATAGTTTCATGAATTTAAATTATTAGATCCGCAAGATCAGTTTTTCTTTTTTATTTTTTAGGATCAGTGTTTTTCCATTCATTCAACTTATTCATTTTGATCTCAGTGAAAGAAAAAACGCCTATTTATGAGATAGAAAGTGACTTTTTCCTGTGTCATTCCGATTGTTCCATCTTAGTGAGTTGAGATATTATGGCGATGTTAAATATTGTTTGGCAATATGAGTCGAACTTGCATCCTGCAACAAATTTTTATAGATATTATTATATCGTAATACAAATTTTGGAGTTTTTTTTGTAGCACTAAATAGTTGAGTTGTCTTCATAAATAGAAACATTTTTCAATCTATCTCCCAAGAATAAATTTCGTAAAAGCTACTCAAAAAAGCATTCTGGTTCTTGTTTCTGCACTCGTGCCATTGAATTATATCAACCCCTCTACATGTGGTTGACATAGTGATCGATTTTTTTCAAGTGAATGATGGTTGAAGTAAGTCGACTCTGTAGCTGCTGACTCCGCTACAGCTCCGGAGTCGATTCATGGGAACTAAGCCGACGATGAACAACGATGAGTTCTTTTCCAACAGATCCACCTGATTGATTCGCATAGACATATCTATATAAAAACCTTCCTCGCCAGTGATATTCAGCTGCATCTGTTTCATTAAGGGAGGATATTTGTAGGGTCGTGATATGGTGCGATTATAGGTTAAATGGGTAGTTCTTGAAATCTAAACTTAGGGTAGCTATAGATATCCGTCTTGCTTTGAGTTGGAGTATATAGAGAGATCGACAGAAGAGTATACGCGAAAAGTGTTTTCGCTAAAGACCAAAAAATGAAATGTATAGGATTTATTTCATTGGTGTACACACTCTTACTAATATCGATATATAATGGATAGAGTTCACTGTCGAGTATTCTATGGCATATTTACTATCGAATATGCTCTAGCATACTACCATCGTACATCTATGCACTGCCCATATTATTAACTAAGACAGATTTATATTCAGAAATTGGGTATACTACCATCGTACAAGATTTGTACCTTTCACTTGTGCAGATGTCTTTCAAATAGCGTTAACCTGTATAGTTAGGTAGTAGTGAGTGTCCAAAAGTGGAACATTTGAAAGTTTTAACGTTATACAAATTATACGAACATGCTAAAAAAATTGGCCTTTTTAATGCAAAGATGACTTTTTCATATGCATGGAGAGGGGAAAATGAGTTATTATTCGATTGATAATTTATGTAAAACGTAAATAAGATATTAAAGAATCTGATATGCTAATATGAAACTAAATTAGCAATATTAAAATTAATTTAGAAATTATTGCCTTTATTGTAGTTCATTGCAAATTTTCAGCATGTTCACGTAACAATAGGTGATGAAGTCGATATGAAAGAATGTTTACCTCATTTATCCGGAAATACAGAGATTGAACGACGAAAAGCTATCGCCGATCTTGTACAACAACGTCTCTTTGATCTTGGCAAGAAATTGGAATCACAATTGGAAAATTGAAAATTTGATAATTCAACATAAAGTTTATTGATCTACATCGTCAATCTAACATTAATCTTGAATAAAGCTATTTCATTTATTAGTTATCTCTAATCGTTTGCAATTGGAGGCAGAATAAGTCATTTTCGTATATTCTCGGTGGAAACTTTTTATAAATATTTAAGCCTCTATTCAAGTATATGATGATGCATTGTGCTATAAATATTTTTATTTTATGAACAGCATCTTTTTGCTGTTCCTTTTTTTTTAAAATATATTTGCCAATGAAGTTCAATGGTTGTTTGTATTCATTCATCTGATGACAGTCGCTTTTTATTAGTGCTCTTTATAGTCTTGGATTTATTTTCTGATTGTTGTGATTCATCGAGGTTTCGAACTTTGATATTTTACTCAAAGAGAAAAATTACTTTCGCCAATCGTTCGTTCATTAGTTTATGCAACAAATATGAGAATTGGAGGAGCTAACTCATTTATGGTTGTTATTGTTTTAATTTATATTTCAGCTGTTTTCTTTCTTTGGTTTCATTTCGTTGTTGATTGTCTTGCTGCTAAAACATACGATTTTCAATATACGTATTGTATCAGATTGATTGTTTAAACTTTTTGATGCTGAGCTGTATTCTTATCCATAATGACAAAAAATTTTGGTTTAGAAAATCATGGATTTTGGACCGCATCAACGAACAATTTTTCCTACCCACTAAATATGATTGCCCCTTTACTCTAAGCTTTTTCTTTATGAGAATAGCAAATATATTGCACTTTGGCTAAATTTTGCATTTTCTATAGTGGCAATTGCGTTTACAGCATCGAATTTTGTATTGCATCGATGTTTCTGGCTAAATTTTGGATTTTTGGACAGCGATTAAAAGTTTTTAATTACACTGAAACATCGGTGTTTTTTTCAAGCATTGCTTTATTGAATGGTGAGCATTTTTTTATGTATTTACCAATGAATTTCAATAGCTGTTTCTATTCATTCACCTGATGACAGTCATATTTTTGCACGATGTTCGTCACCCACCATCCATAACAACGATTTGTGCGCTCCGAATCTATATTTTCGAAGTAAATTTGTTCGTAAATTATTTCTTTATTGTACTTTACGTTGGCAGTTTTGAATTCACTTATTTTTATGCATTTTTCCAAACGTCGAATGAACTCATTTTCAATTTCGACATCATTGAAGCATCCTCAATGAACTCAATTCTTGCAATGTTGTTGCGGTCAGTTCTGTAAAGTGGAAGGTTCCCTCTGCGAGAAGATATATAAATATAAATGTCTGTTGTTTCCAAAGATTATACAATGCTTTCGTTCATAGAATCGTGAAAGAGGATCCTGGTTTTTTCAATGATGTCCTAGATGAAAGCAGTGGCTGTATTTATACATGTTAGTCTCAGTAATCTAAGTGACTGCTGAGTATTCATACATGTTATCGGTTGTTCCCGGGAATCCGAAGTCTGGAAATCCGGAAGAATTTTCTGCCCACGCGTCATATTTTTATTCGCCAGTCGCAGATACACTTTTTACCTCAGTGAACAAATCACTCTTTCGAGCGCATTCTTAATCACACCTTCCCAGGACAATGATTTCCAGAAAAATGCTGATGGCAATAGTTGCAAACGGAAACGAACAACGACGCTAAAAGTAGTGCTTGAGAGTAATTATACCCATATAGGAAGCTGAGGTAATGATAACTTTGAGGATTAATGATTTCTTTTTGTTGATGATTTGAAGATTCGTAATCGATTAGTGATCCTCTTTTAGCTCCTGGAGGGCTCCAATGTGATTGAGATCGTTTTGCTCAGTGATCGAACGCTTGGTATTTGGATATTGTTAGCGAAAAATCTTATTTATTGCACACTAATTTGACGAATGAATGCTGGTTATTAATCTTCGAGATTTTGATTCCTGTCATCAGTTCCATCCGAGATTTGGGATTGTTCGTTGAAAGACTCATTCTGAATCGGTGATAACTGCACCGTCCAATATCGCAAATTGCATTCTGTGGGCAATTGAATATAGCTCCATTGAACATTCTAAGAAAGCTTTCATTGCCTTATCGTCCTATCCTTGAATATGGCTATCCTATCTTCAGAACGATTTTGGACGCTCGTTTTTGAAATCGCAACTGGAGATGATGAAGAATATGAGAACAAGTTTCACAAAAGCAGTTTGCCGAAAAGTTTTTCCGGCTCCAAATATTCGAAACTACAAAACTTTTCGTCGCATTTTCGATCTAAAATCACCTGAATATCCCCGTCTCGAGTTAAACCTAATATTGTGTTTTAAAATTGTTAATGATTCCTCTAATACTGAGTTTAATTCGGAATTCTCTTATTCGGATCGACGTAATTTATCCCGAGCTCATAGCTCTCAGTTGCTTCCAAGAGTTTGAGTCTTAAATCCAGTTTATAATTCCTTTCCTTCCCAGGTTATCAGAGTATGGAAAAAACTTCCTGTTGATGCTGTCTCAGAGTTTAGTATAACTGTGTTCACTAGTCGCTTGAAGCATTCCGGCTTTGGGAAAATTTATGAATCTATGCGCTGGCTTCTTGATCATCTCGATCGTGTGCTTTATTTTTTCCTTTGACTGTTATTATTCTCTGAGCGTCCATCTTGACCTTTATGTTGACCTTTATTCACCGAACTGCCTATAGTGACGCAAACTGTGATCGTTGGTGCTGTACACATTGTTGGACTAGTTCATGCAATCCTGTTAGAGATCGAGTTGATGCATTACGCGCCTATAACCTCTTCGATTGATCACATAATAAGCGATCAGAAATGTATGTCATAAGCATGAGGCTTTGCAGAAATAAAATGTTTATTATCACTTTCTCAAGCCGTGTGGAAGAAGTGGTGAACACTCACATCAGACAGCACTACGTTTGATTTACAGACAGCCGAAATGTGCGTTTTTATGACCATTTTTTATAAATGAAAACCAAGAGAGCATGTCTGCAAGTATTGCTTTAAACATTTCTTCGTTAAAACAGAAGTTTGTTTTTATTCAGTTTGCCTTACTTATGCGGTACTACGTGTGGCTTGAAGTATAATTGCGCGCAGGTTTCTCCAGAAGGAATGAGGCCGAGAAGAGTATATATATATATATATATATATATATATATATATATATATATATATATATATATATATATATATATATATATATATATATATATATATATATATATATATATATATATATATATATATATATATATGACAACGTAACTGTTTAATTTGTAATTTCTTTGAGCTGATTTCTGCATCTTTCAACGTTAATCGCGTTTCGCATTTAGTGCGCCTATGCCTTCTAAAATGTAATTTCAAGTTTCGCACGTTTCCAAGCTAGCAAGATGCAAGCTAGTAAACCTAAACGATGCTCATGTCACAAATCAAAAAAAATATATTGAATGCTCTGAATTTTCTTTTGGAAGAGAATTGAGAATTAAGAAGTGAGTATATAAGAAATTCTAAAATGTCATAAAAAACTCAAAACAGAACACTATTTGCTTGTCCTTAACTTATGTAAGGAAGCATCCTTGCATGTTGCTGAATTGTCTTTCTGGATATGTTAGCGCCAAATAAAAGCTCTCCATAGCTTAGATGAAAAATTGAATCAAGAAATAAGCAGACACATATGGTGATATTTTAACAGGGAACATAAATGACTGTCTTCAAGTAAAACTGCCACCTAGACTTACTTTCCCGATTTCTAGGTTTCATTTATGTTCTCTTTTATCTATAGGTGTCACTCCTCCCCGCAAAAAAAAAGTTGTAAAAATGAGGATGCTACTAGAATAGCGAGAGATGTAAAAGCAGTTTTTCTTATTAAATTTGTCGATGTAAATATGCGTCATTTGTGTTGTGTGATGGATGAACAACGATCTCAAATGGCGAGCATATGTTATTGTCGCCATTGACATTCACTAATCGCAAATGCGTTTCGATGAAAAGTGATCGCTGTTAGGTTTACGTCGAGACGACGAGGCTGAAAAAGAAGGAAGACTTAGAGAAAGCAACATTCAACAATTTGTGTTTCATTGCTCTTTTATTGAGTGATCGATATCGCATCTAGCAATATGAATAGCCGATAAAAATTCATCATTTAATGATGGGGAAATCATTCAAAAATCGAAAAAAAAAAATCAAAAATCCTAGAAAAGTCACACACAAAAGCAACAAGCCTGCGTAATGCACATAAATATTGTTCTAGAATAGCACCTTGCTCGCACCTTAGTGCAAGCACTGCTCAAAATTTGAGATATTCCCGGCTTTAATTAATGTAACAGCACTCAAACAATCCCGCTATGATCACTGTACATTTAATAGATGCAGTAGTTATCCAGATTCTGTTCCTCAATCATATATACATCGGTGAGGAGACTTGTACATTGTGTTTATATCAGCACTAGTCTATGTTCCGTTGGTGGTTTTGGTTTATTAGTGCTATAGTCCTGACCTACAGCGTTTTGCACCAGCCACTACTGAATGCTGCTTTTGATCTCAGTCTTCCGGTCTCTCAGCCATCTGGTCTTCAAAACTTTATATGCCTCGCAGCACTATGTTAACGAAAACGAGTACCTTTGCCTCTCGCTTGTCCCCATTAGAGAAAGATGGAGCTGAACTAAGATCTCACTCGAACGTTACACTCCATCTGATGAAATGTTCTAAATAATTGCAATATATGGAGAAAATGAGTGAAACGTATCGGCTATATTTAACACTTTCTTCCCGATTTAAAATGGATGTGTTGTTCAATATAGTGTAACATTTGTAAAAGAAGAATACTGCTTGGGTACATAGGTTTGATCGAATTGTGTGGTACTAGCGAAGCTTAACGGCGAAAATCTGAAAGCGCTACTTAACACACAACTGGAATTGTCCACACGACATTTTTTTTTTTTTATAAAAGCTGTTTTTAGTGAGGCGTCATTGCCAATTTTCAACTGACTCGATATTCAGATGCCAATTGAATATAAAATTTTAAAATCGAATGGGTTTAGGGTAAGCATCATCTGACCTAGTGAGTATAAAAGTTTAGCAGAGTTTGTGCGAATCATCCACTCTTTTAGTAGTTTTCATAAAGAGCTACTGGCCAGTCACATTAACAGCACTTCGTCGAATTAGCGCAGATATTTCATCATGAAAAGCTTCCTGAGCTTTATGATCAGGAAAAGTCGATTTTCTCTACGATATTAAATCTTGTGATACTGATTTTTTTCCGCGTTGGTTTTCACTGTCTTGCGAGATAACGGCGCGGGGTCAATGTTCTTGTAATTTGAGATACAGTCTAACAGAGGCTTTTTGGTGACTGCACAAGGGCCATTATTTTCTCGGCATTCTAAATGATGTCCAACACTAGATTGCGTCCAATAGAAGATGCAGAATTTAGCAGAGGCTATCTAATGCTTTTTTTTTGTTGGAATGCGAGGGTGAACCTCTGCTATTCACCATATTTTATCATTTATATCAAAAAAAGCTTCCTTGACTGCTCTCATCACCACTATGACGGTGTTCATCTAATTTCCCATAGTGGAGCAAAAGTTGGAATAATAGCATAATCCGTTTTAAAGAACATTGGTGAAGTTAAGTTGGAGCATAAGTTGAGGAAGCTACGTGTTAAACTTGCAAGCATCAATCAATAAATTCGCAACGGAACATCAGTCGATCAATTAAAGAAAAACAAATTCCAGTGTCTGTTAATGCTGCACTAACCTTGGCCACTTGTCCATTAGTTACTATGTAACGGAATTTTCAAGTGTTTAAGTGCAAAAACTTAACATTGACTAATTCATAATTGGAATTTGGCAATATATTTGTAATTTCTTCCGACAGAAAGGAACTTTTTACGGTAAGCCATATCGTACTGTTTCCTACTACAAAAACTGCCTTCGCGAAATGTACTGCACAGTACGTTAAGGTTGAAGTTATCTCAGTCGTGGCGATTAAAAATATTAGGACCTCCAAGTCAATGAAGTGATTAAAACAGTAAGATCCATGTGTATCTTAGCTGAGTAACATCTGAGAACTTTACAATACGATGCTGAAATAAGCTTTATCTTCTCGATTCGATGCACTACATTCGATGGGATCATCAGCTTACCTTCGCTTTCGAGGGCGTCGATCCTCCTACGCTTTACGTGTAAGTATATTCCTTGTAGTCCAAGCGAGTGTTGTAGTTCGACGACTGGTGATAAATTTTTTCACTATTTTTTCTCCTTACTCGCCGATAATGATAAGAATCTCTAGGCGCCTTTCTTCTGGAAAAGCGTATTGCGATAGACGCTGAACCATGACGATTCTAAGAAGGACTTTTAAAGGATGTTTTGTAGCTTTTGGTGGACTATATTCTCAAGACCTCTCGGTGATTGCAATCACAATTCGTTGCATCAAAAATTTCTAAAGCGTTTTTTCAATTATCGCTTTCGTTTTTTAGTGAAGAATCTTGGGTGAGGGATGGGACGGGGGTGGAGGTAGAAACCTCTGAAATTTCATATACAACAGCAGAGCATCACGAGGTCGGTTTCTTTCAATTTGCAGAACAGCGTCCTAATGGCATTCGCTATTGCCGATTTGTAGTTTAGTTACATTCAGCGATAAGATTTCCATCATTTCCTGTGCCATCTCGCCAACCAAGCAAATGATAGAAAACTTTTTTAAACTTTTTCAAACCTAAACTTTTCAACTGAACCTTTTCCACTTTTCAAACTTTTTAAAATCTTGTCATAAGCTGTCTGCAAATGTTGGCCCAGATGTGTGCTAACACATTCGCATGCAGTTTCCGAAAGTGATCTATCTCATATACTCAAAGAATATTGATCGTTTATTTTATGATTAAAGGCAATCGATGGGATTTTTTTTATATCCAACAAACGTGCAGCGTTGATTATCATTCTTTCAACTCTATTATCTATGTGCTTATCGCTTTTCCATCCTTCGTTTGCGCAAAAATTTTTTTTATTTATAAAAGTTGATTTGTTAGAAAGAAAATATTATTTTTGCAAAGAAAAAGAATGCAATAAATAGAAAAATATTGAAAGTGCATAAATTTGCATTAATAAATTATTGCATTAACAATATGTTGGAAAATCAATAAATTATCCATATAGTGAAATGCAAAATTAACGAATTACATATAACAATGAAATTCACATAGTAGAGATATGCACACATAAAACGATTGCATAGATAGTAAATTGCACAAATTGGATAGACAATCATTTATGAGATTCAAAAGAATTATGCGAACATCAAATTGAATGCATTAGAAAATTGATATTATAGATGCAATGAATTGTGTATAAAACAGATTACATATATAATGAATTTCATAAATAATAAAGAAAATTCAATAAATGCTATTACGTTGAGCAACCTCCTGATTCCTTCATGCCGATAAATTTGTCCGAAAATTTTCAGGATTGTTGTGTTCAGTTTCGCACCGGATTCGTGATGGTATGGATAATTTGTCAGCTATTAGTGCAAAGTACATATAAATTATGCATTCTGCATTCATAGATATGTCATCTGAAGTTAGATGAGCAAAACGAAAGGATTTAGTTGAAGTAGGCAGTGAAGAAAATGTGAGTGATTAGCTGGAGGGCGGTGGAATGTAGTGCTTAGACGAGAGCTAACCGACTAGAATAGCATCTTGGAGCCAGTTGTTGTGCTGTTCGTTTGTGAGCTAGGCGGCACCTGTGCGTTAATACCGAGTGCCTTTGTGATAGTTGAAGCAGCGAGAGAATTGAGCAACAATGGCTCCCCCATCGAGGAAGCAAAGCATTGTCGAAGTAGCCGAGAAGACTTTCGACAAAAATACTTTCATTCTGATTGTTAACTTACTGATTCTGATTGTACTCATGTGCCTTCTATATATGGTGGCCAGTTCAGCATTCGCCTCTTCCACTCGAGACGAACATTAATCTCGGTAAGATAGATATTTCATTTCAGCTTTTTCTATTATCTATCACTACTGCATTCTTCAGATCCAAGAAGTACTAAACGGTTGTGGAAGAACGTTTTGCTTTATTTCCGGGAAACAGTGTGGCTTGATAATTTGAAATGGTCATAACTCGCATCATATGTCCTCGGAAAAATGCAACCTTTTTAGCTTTTTTGGACAGAGAGAATAATTGGGTGGCTATTATTTAGCTCCCAAACCTCGTAAGGTAGTTATTTTTGAGAATCGGAGGTATGAGAGAGGCTGGCATCAAAATTCGGTGCCCGTATCCTCTTTTCTTTTTCATATGCAATCAGCTTTACCTGATTCGGCAACAATATTGTTGTTTGAAGGACATATAAGTGACGTGGAAAATTTCCTAAGTCGACTATTGCTTGAAAAAAATTAATTTCAATTGAGCTCAATACTTCTCTGATTCTTTGTTGCGAACTTCATAAATACTAAGAAAAATTATGCCCAATGCTTCCTAAACACTAACTTCGCGCTCTATAAGGTTCCAGCAGGTGAGGATACTTTTCACGTAGTTCCCGAATGACGTAAGACCGTTCTGTTGTAACGTTACCCATTTAAACAATACACGCTAGTAATGCTTCCTACTTATACACTTTGAGTGTTCGCAGATTTATGCAAATCCTATTACTGATGTGTGTCTTTATATATGTCGTATAATGTACGCACATGAACTGACGGAAGTTCATAACAAGAAGTTTAATGACCATTGACAACGTCCGCGGTTGCTCAACGGTAGAGCACTTGCCCGGCAAGCGAGGGGTCGTGGGTTCATCGGCGTCAGCGGACAAGTTTTCATTGGTCACCAAACTTGGCCCATTGTATATATGTTAATATATTACTCTAACGGGCGATTTCCACATGCAAACAAATGCAGCGAAACTGAGTTTTTGTTTGGAGGGGGAAGGGGGAAGGGAGGGAAGGGGGTACTATACTCAAAGGTTAATTTCCGTGTTGTTTAGTGTCCTATCTGTCTATCACCATTGGAATTGTGATCGTTTAAAATGCAACGAAATTAATAAATCAAATCGATGATTTGCTGCAACTGCAATATGCAAAAAAGGCTGCAAATGTAATATGCAAAAAAGTGCAGTTTTAGTTGATCTATTCAATCGACTGCTTTCATATGAAAGCGCATTTTTTAGTAATCGTAACGTTATTTCTGAGTATTTGTGCGACCGTATGAGCTCATTTTAAGAACTTTTAAAACACTTATAAAGCTTTCTCCTCCATATGATACTTCATCGGCATAGAATCTTTAACTGTTTCCTCTCTCTTTTTCTTTCGTTCCCTTTTCTCTTTGCGTCTCAAAAGAAAACAAAAAATATTTATGCAATATTGTTGCTCTTTTTTTGCATAATTTTCGCTCTAAAACCATCATGTTAGAAATTATAATAAACGTAATTTCATGCTACGAGATAAAATCTCTCAATATGTATTGCTTTGAACTTTATTATGCAAATGTCAATATGAGTTCAAACTTTGCAAAATTCGCAATGAGTGTGCCTATTTTTGCATTTCATAAAATATAAAATTACTTTGATTGATCCATTTCTAATCATATGTATAAAAAATTGCACTTTGCATATAACCTTTGTTTCTTTCCGTTTAGCATTCCCACTCAATGATTTGATATAAGTTATTCCACAGAGACATGCCTAACGTGTAAATTTCTTGGATCCACGATAGGATGATTTCCGAAGCATTACAAGCACGTTGCAAAAAAAGGTGCAAAAACAATAAACTAGGGATCGAAAAATCTGAAATTATCGAAATGATTTACTCAAATAGAAATTATGAAAGTAAAATTTAGAAAATATTGTACTGATTGCTTATTGACATTGCCGAGATCGGTGGAGAAGGTTGTCGTAAGACATGAAAATACACTTAACATATCGAATATTAGAGACAATTTGATTTTTTTTTCTCTTTTCTATAAAATTGCGAGCCCGAATCGCCACTTGTGGAACGGTGACTTTTCGGTTGTATAACGTGCTCAAAAACTGGACGGATATGTTTGCTTTTACACAAGAAACGTGATATTCCGCTAGGTTATTGTTCGATGCAGCATTATAAGCAATGCGAATGGAGCCTTCCAATGTAATACGAGAACGCAATTGACAGCAGAATGCTATCAAAAGGAACGACGAACGAAAGGGATAGGGGGAGAAAAAAAGGAGAAGGCGGATGGCCCGACTTTAGGCTAGCCAACTCCAGCAGCTGACGATGAAATGATGGCAAATTAAACCCAAGAGCTGACATGATGTGCACTTTAGCACTTTCACTCATGAGGGCTTCATTTTTTATGAGCCAATCGATGGAAAATGGCGACGATATTAGTTGTGGAATAGACACCAATTTATTGACGTCTTTAAATGCCTACAACTTATTCCAAACTTAATAGATTAAACTGAAAGTTAACCTAAGAGATCATCCTATAGTGCATATTATAACCATCAAATTAACTTCAGTGGGCAAATGACTCTAGCCTCTGCAGTCATTGAATCAAAAACACCTCGCAGACAGATATTTGCATCAGGTGAATAGATAAAGCGTCGGCAGAATGCGCTTGTTAAATAGAAAGTTGCAAACGTTCATATGAACGACAAATGAGAGTCGAAAAAATCCTATGAAACGGGCCAGTTGCATGATTCTTCAATCAAACGCTTACCTTTGGTCAGTGCCCCGGTCAGGCTTAGCACGAATTTGCGATACAAATTCTCTGTCACCGTTTTCAACTCATAGAGAGGATTCATCTGAAACGAAGGAGCGCCTTCTTGCTATATGGAATATGCTCACCACAAGGAAGATAATTAAAAAAGATAATCAGTCACTTGACTGCTCGTTACTAATCTTTGCAATTAGAACAGATAATATTTGGCTGTGCTTCGGACAGCAAATCGTAATTCACTCATCTTGTTCTTACAAAACCTTTTGCTGATGGAATACTGATGTAAATGGATAGTCTTGATTGCCAAGAAGGAACACAAAAACAAGTGTCGTTTTTTATGAAGAAAAAACAGAATATGCTGAGATATTACGTTGCTCCCTTGAGACGCTTCTAATTCGATGTTATCGTAGCGCTTAAAACCATTTATTCTACGGCAGAATTCATGTTTCGGAAGATTCTTTATTCATGCTCACTCATGTCAATGACTAGAGATAGGCAAAAATTCCAACTTTTCCATGCGCTTAATAAAAATTTTCATAGCCTAGTATTTACGACTTGTAATCTGCCACCTATTCGTTATTCTCGTCTATTAACGTGAGATATAATTCATCGAATTGGCTGTTTTCTATAAAAAGGTCTTCGATCAAAGGGTTTAAGCCATCTACTCTGAATATTCTACGCTTTTGCAAAAAAAACATGTTATAATTATATCATTTAATTATACGCATATAGCTGACTCATTGATAGTTTCTACTCACGATCCAATAGGGAGAGTTTTAGGAAATGCGATGAATATAATGCACACTATAGGGATCACCTTATGCATCATAATTTACGTAGATCCATTGACTTTGAAAGAAATTTCAAATATTTGAACGCGGGAAAAATTGAATGTAATTTAAATTGGTTAATTCTTTATTTTTAGTCGGTCGAGTTATAAAAAAGTGAATCGTTGATGGAAGAGATTTGTATAGGCGATGAAGATTAATGAAAAATATGAAAATATTTTCAACATATTCATCATTCTTGATAATTTATAAAACCGGTCGGTCAATTAAAGGATAAGCAAAATCGCATTTTGTATCAATCCGTCGTGCATGCTTCTTCATTTGTTAGTTTTCAATTTTATTCCCGAGTTTAAAGAATTTTTTATATTTTTTTTTTCTTATCTTGCAATGAGCTTCATAACAATTGTCTCTTCAGCCGTCTTTTAGAGTGTAGTACGCGTAAATGTGTGAAAAGGTAAATTGAATTTTAGCAAAAATATTTTAGCTGCACATTTAATGTTGAAAGCTGACAATTTCATTTGAAATTCTGGATGCATATCGGGCCTCAGGTTGGCTGAAGTGTTCGAATATCCCGAGTTTCGAGTCTTTCGGATAGCTCTCGAATGTCGTGGCCTATCATTTTTTTTTCCCACTTGCATGCTCTTAGATTATAAACTACAACTCTTTTGTGATTGACAACTTTGCCAATCTTTGAGATAGAAACACCTCATCAATAATAGTTCTGGATTGCTTTTAATATTATTTCATAAAATTATGCATCGATTTATTGATGCAAATTTTCACTCGTTTTTCTTTATTTATTTAATTGATCATTTCTATCATTTCCAATTTTTCCTTTTCATTTTTTCTTCATCTTTCAATATGATTTTTACCATTCAATTGAAATTATCCTTATCATTACCAGCGTCTAATATGAAGAGAAATTTTTTTTATCAATAGGCGTATTTAAGTTTCAAAAAAGTTTGACTTTCAAATCGATGCCGGAAAATTATGCTGAAATATTCATATTATAGTTAATAGTGAAACTGCAAATATATTCGAATATTGTTGAGAATTTTATTTCAATCTCTTTGTATAAGATTTATATTCTCTTCACTGAAAATGTTCTAGATTTGAAGTCATTTTACTCTACTTGTTTTGTGTATTTCGCTTTCATCTTGCGATTTTATTCCAATAATATTTACAAAAATCCCCTAAATTGCCCCAATATTTCTTTCAACTTTTTCATTGGCTTTTGCTAGTTTTTACCTGTAAAATTGAATTATAGCACTGTCATACATGTGCCTTTCTATGACTTTGGTAAACTCAAATTGGGAACTCTTAAAGATGAAGTGAAGAAATCACTTTTGTGTAGAATCAACTGAAGCCAACTCACGAATATGACAGGAAGTTTGGTTGACGATCTTTACTAATTGCTCTCAAAAACGACAAAAACGATTATTTAGTTGCAGAGATTTAGGTTATTCATATGAAGTTATGAAAAAAAAAAAGTGTTACAATGAATGCGCAAAATTCTCTCACTTCTCTTTTACATTAAAATGGTACATTTCGATACATTTCTACAGCTTTAAATAGCAAAGACATATTATGACCACTATCTTAAGCGTATCCGCTACTGACCGCAACTGACCAATGAACAATGATCTCCTTTATGTGAATCCTTGATTTATCGTTTTTGATTGAGCGCAGCGTTTGTGAATGACAGCAACCGACTTGTAAATATATGCGTGTATTCTTTATTTGCCTGTCCGACGTGTGATTTGGAGCATAATTCTAGGTCAAGAACAGACTCATTATATCAGGTTTTAAAATAAGTTTTAGAGATATGAAAATATGTCAAGCCTAAATTTTCGGCAGCCGACTGCACACAACGAAGTCTAGTAAAACGCACGTAATGCCTCGTGTCAGCTGACCATGTCGCCATCCTCAATCATCATTCAAGCTTTGTGCACAATTCTACGAATTTTCAAAAAAAAAAAATCGTCAACCATATTACTTATTTACTCCAAAATTCATTTCAAAATTTCGTAATACTAATAACTCAAGGTGAACAAATGCTGCAAAACAAGTGATCGTCGGGTGGAAATTAAAGAACGGATAATGCAGGAGTAGCCGTGATATATGGGGTAAACTACAGTTAAATATGAAATGCTTTCTGTTACATACGATGACAACCCTATAGGTTGTTGAAATATATATATATGAAGTTAGAATTAATGTTACATATTTTCACTCGATTTTATGCTTTTATGTGCACTGTAGGTTGAAAACTGATTTGTTCAATATCCTGAACAGTTTTGTCCGATATCATGAACAATTTTATTCGATATCCTGAACAATTTGCCCGACACCCTAGAAAACCCAATATCCTGAACAATTTTGTCCGATATCCTGAACATTTTTGTCCGATATCATGAACAATTTTGTCCGATATCATGAACAATTTTGCCCAATATCCTGAACAATTTTGTCCGACATCCTGAACAATTGATGAGAGGTGAGGCGAATGTTGTTCAAATAATCAAATCACCTGACAATAGAATAGACATTCAATCATGTCAAGAGACCAACTACTCAAAAAAAAAAAAAAAAAAATCCGAAAAGCTCATCGGAAGATTACCGCCAACCTTTATGCAAATTGATTTGGGAATTGCGCTAAAGTTTGTAGTACCGACCGTTTGATTTTATTATAGGTCTTATGGATGAACATTGCTGAATCAATCTAAAAAATCGACTTCATTATTTGTAAGTACTCGTCATCTTTGTTGATCTCGACTCATTCTATTCAAGTGTCATTGCTTTATTTTCTAAGTTGAAATTTCTTTGGATTGACAATCAAAGAGTTGCATTTCTTTTTTTTTCTTTTTTTTTTTTGTAAAGCAAAGATAGCCGTTTTGCAAACACGATTCGGAGTTGTGATAGTAGAATTGAGTGACAGACTAAAGTGACATTTCTTTCCTCCTTCATTGCTATTGCAGACAAACATTTTTCAATGATAGCTCTCTATGTAGGCATGATACGCGTTCCCTACTTCAGTATATATCTTTTAGCTGAGGATAAATCTGTACTATGATAGAGTTAAGGTAAAAATTATATTAACGGATGCATAAGTATAAGTGGAGAATAAAGAATCGAATTGCGATCTTCCGCTGTTTCCTCGCGTTTTCCATTTTTTTTTTTCATTCTCTGCTCTCAGTGAAAAAATAGTGAATTCCCGAAAAACAAACTCTTTCCATTTTTCATTAGTTTTTTGTTTTGCTTCCAGTAGTATTTTCCAACTTGTGGATGGTTCAAACCAATAGAGTAGACTGCCAGCTGACGTTCGAATGATGGGTCATTATTTATACGCTTTCGCAAATTTGTATTTGTGAATGTTGTTAAAGCCAGATTATGTCTGTTGTATGTGTTCCTCTATGCGTAGATGTTTGTCTTGTACTTCCAACTTGTGAACCAATTAAGCTGAAGTAATTTGTTCGACTTTTCTGTTTATTCCATAGAATTTAAAGGGTTATATGCATTAAAAAATTGCCTAAAAATTTTCACACATTTTACGAATGATTCAGTCAAAATTTGTAACCGATCAGGCTTTTTGCCTTTTTTGCCGGGGAAGTTGAGGGGGGGGGGGTGGTGAAGTTGTGATGAATTGGTTCAGTTTAAAAAACCAATGCATTAAATCGAGTACATCAACAGTTTTTCTAAAGTATACGGATTGATGCGTTGACGGGAATACAAGTGCACATATCATAGCAGTCAGTGTGGGAAACTTTTCACTTCAAATATAAAAACGCTCATCGATGAATGTCATATATTCACTCATTTCAATGTATTAAAGCGAAATGGAAAAAATAAAAAAAGTAGAACGCTTAAATTGGGAGAAAATTTGAGTAAGAGTGTAGTAAACGTGGTATTTTGCAACAATGTAGATTAAGAGACACAACTTTTATAGTGGTTGTTTAAATAGGATTCATTTCCCTTATGGAAGTTCATTACTTCTGATAATTTCTGATAGTGAATAATTCCCAGCATGAATGAAATTTTCTCACCTTGATCTTTCTACACTCGCCGTGCCGCTCTAATCGCTTTGTATGAAATTTTCACATATTTAAAGTGAAATATGGAAAAAAGTAATATATATATATATATATATATATATATATATATATATATATATATATACATATCAAATTACTTATTTCCATATTTTATATATACATTTATTTATTTATAAATTTTATCCTATCCTTGTACATCCTATCATACTGCAGCCAGCTATCATATTCTTGCCAGATTATAAGCGTCCACACATGAGTCCGCTTACGGATGGGAGAGGGAAAAGAGGAAGGAACTACAAGATAGTCTGATCGATCAGAATTTATTGCTCAAAAATCCAACAGATATTCAATAGCATCAATCAATAGATACAAGTAAACAATATGTGAAAAGTGCTTTACGTGATTGCCAATGATGTGTGAATATGTCTTCGAGATTTACACTCACAGACGATTTCGTATCGCTCTCTTCCTCGAAAGCTCTCACTTTCTGTCTCGAGTGAAAATTGAGTGAAGTATACTATGTGTTCGATGAAACAAAAAATAAATAAAAAATTTAGCGAACCTACATATCAACTCAAGTTGCCCTGTTGTGCAATGCATAACCCGCCAGTATATTTACAGCTGACATGTTGTCATTGCTTAAAACCAACTATACCCTCTCATCGTTTATACTCTCTCATATTCTATATGCATTTCTTCTGCATCATACATTTAGTTCCTTCTTATCGCATAAACCTTCTTGTCTTTTGGGTTCTCTTAGAACTAGCTATTTCTAAGATTCCCGAGAGCTCTCTGTGATCGTCAAAGTTTTGTGTATAAATCGTAAACAATCAACTCTCCAATAAGACACACAAATTCCCTCACATGTGGTTGCATAACTCATCGTAGATTGTCGAGGAAAAACTTTTAACAACGTTTATTTCAACATTAGTTTCTTTTATGGTTGTCTCCACTTGCATCTGACCTTTCAGGTATAAAACCAGAAAAGACTTCAAATCCTCACGAAGAAACTTTCCATAACAAATTTTTATTACTCTCCTTTAGAGCAAATATGAAATTTGCACTAATATTGACATCTTTATCCGAATTTACTATCTGTAAAAACACTGCAAAAGGTCAAGGCAGATAATATCGGTGTTTGTAGTGGAATAAAAGAGTTTCTACTATCATAAACTAATTCCATATCTCCCAAGTTGTCATAAATCTTTGGGAGATTTTATAATCTCCGTGAGGCTATTTTGTTGAGAGCGATAGTTTGGCGAATATTTCTGCAAACATTTATCCGGTAAAAAATCTACTTGATGAGCATGTCTTGTGTTGAAGAGTTCCTTTTCGCTTTATTAGATCAGATCCTCTTGACTCGTCTAATCGTCCAGGTCTCCTTGAGGATCTACACCTGTCGAGATGCAGTCCAGTAACCGCAAGACGACATACTTAAAGGGGGGAATAGTTTATCACACTTATACAATAAGCTGACGAACAAGCAGGGATTCGTTCACAAAAATGGCTTCGATCATCAACACGATCTCGTAGTCGCACCCGGCGAACTCCATGTGTTGCCGATTTCCTCACGCCTCCCACAGCCACACGTAGGCCGACTCGGCCTCACGCAATCTAGCAGCCGGAATGAAAACATGAGCACGTCAACCCCTTTCATAACACTCCTCCCCATCCCCTCCGATTCTGCCTCAGGCTAGCCTCGCAACCCTCACTGGGTAGTCGTTTGATCTGCCTGTATGCTCTTGATCTTCTTCAAACTTACCCCGTATGGCTTACTATTCCCGCTTAATTTATAGCCGACTGGTCTATCCCACAATCGGATTCGTTTCATTTCAATCATTCAAAATTGTGCTCATTGATAAGAAGTGACTAATTGATAAGATGCCTATAGACGAATCGCTATACTCAACATATCGGTCATATAAAATTCGAGCACTAATCAATACAAAGCGCATTGTAATATGTGAAACGATAGAGAACAAATGTTCAAAAGTATCAACACACTTCCGCTATCCAGAATACATCAGCTTTAATAGCAAACAAACCAAAATACAATCATAAGAGAAGAATTCATACGAGCCACACCGACCAGTATTCATAAAAATAATAAGCGATCGTAATATTCACACCTGAGATTATCACCAAAAAGAAGCATTCCTCATCAGAGGCTTTGAATAAACACCCCCCTCCTCCCCCTTATTACGAGATAAATTATAATCCGACTAATATAGACAAGAATAAACGTTTAATCAGAAATTCGGATTATCATAAATGATCTGTCTTTCAATATGTCAGGCTATGAATAAAAATACATTTGATTAATGCGCTACATTAAAGATAGTAAGGAGGAATTTTTGGGCTGAATTAAGTGCAACTTTTGTTGTATAATGAAAGGAACTCCTCCTAGAAGGCACTATAAAACTGATATTAGTGACCATATTCGACATTACCATAATAATTGAAAGTGATTCGAAATGTCATGAAATGTGGAGAATTTCGATCACTATTGATCGATGAATTTCAGATAGGTGTTCTTTTGATCCGAGTAACTCCATACTCATGAGTCCCATAAGACATAAGAGCATTATAGAAACATTATATATATATATATATATATATATATATATATATATATATATATATATATATATATATATTTATTTATTTATTTATTTATTTATTTATTTATTTACTAATTTATTTATATTTATATTTATATTTATATTTATATTTATATTTATATTTACATTTATATTTATATTTATATCTGCATTTATATTTATATTTATATATGCATGGTTATTCAATTTCATATAAAAGCATGAAGTGCAACAGGTAAATAATGTAATTGTATATCGCGAATAAAGATAAACGAAGGAAAAGTCAAAGAGACTAATTCTGATGATTAAGCACTATTAGCCGTCAATATAGACAACTTTCTTCTCAGAGTGTTCTATTCCAATAAAAAATCTTCGTCTCTAATGCCGATCTCTAATATGAAGTTCATCAGTCAAGAGTAGAATTAAGGTTGGTCTCAGAAATAATCTCTATAATTGTGCAGCCAAAAGCTGCCAAAACTAGCCCTAAATTATTAACGATAAAGCATACTACTCTAATTATTAAATGAACACTTTGATGTGAGTGAAGAATTTCGTGTCAAATACTATGTGCATAGCCGAATGCATTTTCCTGTTTAGTATTCTAAGAGATCATCATTGAGGTGTATTCAAGATTGCAATACTCTTTTTCAGATTGGTCGATGGTTGGATGTTATATGCAAAAAGAAGCTGTACGCTCGATAGTTGTTCTCTTTGAACGCAGAATGTTATCGTCTTATGCGTTTCAACGTTCCACAATTGTACCACAGGCTGCACACCAACGCTCAATCGAGAAACAATAATAGCAATATATATGTCCACATGCAGTGTTCCGCATTGGGATTATCGCAGTTTGTTCGCAACGAACACATTGCATCACCCCATCAGATGTATTTAAAACCTCCTTCCGAATAGAAATTGACTCTTTTGTGCTGGGAAAATACCTCTCTCCTTGCGTCAATTGCACAAATCTAGATACACAACTTTGCGACTCTCCTTGTTTTCTTTGTGAAATAGCTTGTCGTAGCTTCCACCAAATCCATAATCGTTGCATTGTTGCTTTAATAGGAAGTAAAAAAAGAAGGAAATCGCGGAACGCATGCCATATTAATTCTCTATTCATCGTGTCGAAATTCACTGTGCCTATAAACAGTACTCAAGTTGTTCTTACAAAATTAATAATTATGCAAATTTCATGATATTCACATTGCATAGAATGTTGATTAATTCAAATGAAATAAATACAATTTTAGAGTTGATAATAGGAATGTGATGGGAAAAATAAAATGGGAAACTTTGAAAGGATGTTGCATCTTATCATAAACAATTTGAAGATACGAATAGCCTGATGTTGTGTGATTCTCTAAAGTAATGAGAGATTGAACGTAAATCAACATAAAGCAATTTGGATTGACTGATGCATACATTTGCACGGACTCAAAATTGCAACTTCAGAAATCGAACAATCTGGAATAGGCGCTTCCCAAATCAGTAAAAATCCTTCTATCGACTATATAAGAAGCAAAATGAGACGATAGTTAGCTGCAACTTTCCGACTAGAATATTGCCTGATACGAGGATAGAACATATATATATATATATATATATATATATATATATATATATATATATATATATATATATATATATATATATATATATATATATATATGACTTGCAGTACTCATGAGCCTCATTTTTTCTTTGCTGCAGGAACCGGAAGATAGAACAAAATGATGTTTCGGTTATTTTTACGCATAAAAATGGCGAAGGAATTGAACCATACGAAATATCTGAAGTTCCCCATGCGAGTTTCACTTCCAGAAAGGGGGTGCTAACGAGCAATAATTGCACATGACATCCTAAGAAAGAGCCACTAGCGTGCTATACCGTCTAAAATATCGTTCATCCTTATTACAAGCCTGCTGCGATGTATTTATTGCAAGATGTCGATGCATTGCTATAAATGGAATTGAAAGGATTTCATCGCTCAAATCAAATATTTCTGATTATCATACTAATTCAAATCATCAACTCTAACGAAGTAATAAAATATTCGAGAAGCATACCAAGAACAGGCGATGAGCAATGAATTGTCCTCAGATGAAGCAATCTTTCAATAAGTGTACTGTGTCCACCAAAATGAAGGAATATATAATGATAAACAAGTTGGATAAGTCGATATAGTCCATTCACTTGTTGCATACGCTTAGATGGAATGGATCGCAAGAGAATTTGTGATAAGCGATCATGGAAATAGGGAACGAGAACGGTTATCGAGAAGTGCATTGCAATCACATTCCTCGAGTAGTTTTCATATCGTACGTCGAGCAATTTCTGACCAGGTGAGTTACCTTAAAAAACACCCATTTTAATATTTAATATTTTATATTGAGGAAGTTTTTATGGGCTTATGCAAAAGGTTAGTGACGATTGAGACTATATAAAAAAGCTTTTGGGAAAACGCATTGGATCTCAAAGCACTAGCACATGGAATTACAGAAAAAAGAGGCATATTGGAGAAGGCATAGGAACAGCGAGTTGACCACAGAGGCAGGTTCAAAGAAAATGTCTACTGATATAGTGGTATAACCAACAGCGATTGCGCTAATCTTCTGTCACTTAAATTGGTTAAGTGCAACAAAGCGCTAGATAAGTTGGCATGACATGCGCCTTTATGATTCCATTTATCATATCACTAAACTTCATTAATCATCAAAAAAAGGAAATAAAACGAGTCCAATAGTATATTCAAACTTGAGTCGAACCAATGGAATCTGAAACTCTTACATGAAATAACTCTTTTCTCATAATCTTGCAATTAATATCTCGCAGCTGATTATCAGAATTTGCACGTTTAAAAAAAAAATCAAAGATGAGTCTCAACAATTTATTAACTTATCTATGAGATAAGATAGAAAAAAGTTTAACGCTTAATGAAGAAAATATAACAAGAAAAGCGAAAAACCTTTTGAAAGACGATGTGACCAAAGCAGAAAGTCACTAAACAATTGTAATTCAATACGAAATCGTTCCATATATGGAGCTATTGTTGGTGGAAATTGTGCAATTAACGTATCGATACCCGAATGAATAATATCTTTGATTTCAAAGTCAAGAATTTGGGAATCTAATTGCGTTACTCGTAACGCTTCCGAATTCATTTCAATAATTCTGTTGCTGCAATTTCAAAGTTTTTAGCCAATTGCTTATATACGATTGAATTCATCCATCCGTCATTGTTGAAATATTAATAGCCGCATAAAGTATTTCACTTCAATTATAAACAAGTGATCGCTGATAATTAATAAATCTTTCGAAAAATTAATGCCTATAGACAAACGGCTGGTTGCTTCTTTATGCACCTCAAAAATTTTCCATCCTTCATGCACAACGCGGTATTTGCATCACTTTTCTATGCTAGTATGATATCGTTTGTTTTTTTAGCCAAGTAAATTTGTTTCTACCACTACATTTTTTATCGTCTTTTTTTTAGAAAACATTTCTTCTTTTCGCTTACGACGCCGTATCTGAATAATTTCCTTCGTGGCGATGGAACAGCAACTATATGCCTGATATGTGAAGCACTTGATGAGGAGTTCCATCGCACATCAGCAAAGACCTCTATCCTCTCTAACTTGCATCCACCCCTCCCCCTCCTTCTCGTCGAATACCCCGGGAATATGTCATTAATACGCCTTGAGTGGCACGAACACTTAAAGAGAGATTAAAAGCATTTGTGGTTACGTCATAAGCAACCGTGATCGACAAGTTCTTCCATTCAACTAGTGTCGGGGAAGTGAGAAAGCCATCCTCTCCAAGTCCGCTTCTGAATAGGATGTCGCATACTTAATTTAAGCCACATGGAAAGTATTGCTTGACAAAAACGCCGATCACTTCGATTGCAATGGCCTCATTATGCAACGATGTGTGATAGCACCCGTGGATTTTTCAAAAAGGAACTAAATAAAGCAGTTCTCCAGAAAAAAAAAAAGAAAACGAATTAAGTTACGCGAAATTCTTCTTCGTTCGTAGATCATTCTTAGAGGAGTTGAGATGGTACGAGCAAGGCGTTTGAGAAATTACATGCGTTAGCAAAACTTTGCTTTATTTCTCAACTGCTTTCCGGAATGAGCTGACGCTTTAGTTGACAGTTTCAAATTGCCTATCACTCTCCGCGAAAAATGGTGCAATAAGCCGGTTTTATTGGAACTAATTCATTTAAAAAAAACCATCGAATATGGTTGAATCCTCGGTAATAACCTACCGATCTTTCGCATTCCTTAAATACATCTTTGACTTTTTAATGCGTTTATCCATTGGCGAACTGTGAAATGACAATGAAAAATGTTGTCACCACATTCTTTCACAAGGATCGTAAATTTGAAGACGCACTATCGAAATCAGCAGATCCACAGCAGCAAACAAAGCATCTCAATGACCACCTTCAACCCACTAGAAACCATAAGAGTATACACGTTAGTTTATCCAACAATACTCTCCCTCATACCTCAATAACCGTCCTTTCTCGGAACCACCTACCGTCTTGTCTCGTCTAAATCATAACGCTTCCCGAGTATGATCCCTCCCATGAACATATCATCACCTTAATTGAGAGGTAATTTTCACTTGAAATAGCAAGCCGTAGGTAACTGCTTCAAAAGTGCAAACAAACAGCAATAAATGAAATGAAAGAATTTATTTGTCAAGTTGATTTGCATTATATCGTTCGAGATCATAGAACGATGCTCGAATAGATCGTCCACCAAAATAACGTCCATTCAAATCGACGAATGCTTTGATCGCTTGAGCGACATTTGTGAATTCCACAAAAATACGTACCGCTTCCTCATCACTTGCGTGTAATAACTGAATAAAGCAATCAGTTAAACATCTATATATTTTGCTTCTATAAGCCATTTCAGTTGCGCATATTTTATCTTATATTAATAGATCAATGTTATCGGTGACCTATAGTGCCTATCGGTTTTCCTGTTGGGCATTATTTGTCGCATTGCATTTTACTGCACTCCATCCAACTTTGCAAAAGCGACATATTTCCTTTTACAATTTACTATTACTCGCACTTGTAATTTAGAAAATGTTCTCTAAATGCAAGCATTGAATTTATTTATTTGCGTTCATTGTTGAAATGGATTCTCGTTTCATTTAAACGGATGAATTGCCTTGGGGCATACTCAATGAGTTCCAATTTCCTGGAGATTTTACTGTATTGAAAAGCAATACATTACAGAAACGAAGAGAACTTCTATCGACAAGAATTTTCTACCTATCTATCTCCCTGCTCAAAAAAAAATTAAAAATTAAAAATACGATATGCATGGATCACGAAAACAATAGATCTTTAAATGACTCACCCTGTAAATAAGTACTTTATTGACCTGTCCATATTTCTTCATTTCATCTTTTACTTCCGGTTCTAACTGGTCATCGATTTCCTCTGGACTGACCATATTCTTAAACAGATAGCACATTGGTTACCTGTTCAGATGCGGTACACCCAAAAATAATACAACAACCGAACAAAAGGGATTTCTCGAGAAAGGACCATCTCTCTTTTAATAATCTCTTCTTTGAAAGATGCAATAGGCGTTAAAAAATAAGTATTACTTTATAATGCTACATAAGACGTCGTAAAAACATATTTGCCAATAAACTTTGCGATGTAAATAATCCCTTCCCTCACCCAGTTCACTCATTCATTCAAAGCATCATTGCATATAAAATTGGTAAACAATTCGAATTATATATATATATATATATATATATATATATATATATATATATATATATATATATATATATATATATATATATATATATATATATATATATATATATATATATATATATATATATATATATATATATAACAAGGAAATAATTGCAGCTTTACAGTGATGAAGCTTAACTCTGGCTATAATTCAAACTTTCAAAGAAGAGATTTCCGTAGAGACTTTTCTTTGAGCGGAAAGTAACATTACTTTATAACTCTACTTAAGAAAAAATAAATCAATCAACAACAAAAATACAATATTTTCATAGTACCTTTCCAATTCTTATTAGAGGACTCATTCCAAACATTACCTTCATAGGAACCTCCATGAACCGCAACAACCACAATTACCTTCATGCTCGATAGGAATAATGGATAAAATAATGGATAAAATGGGTGGTTAGATCACAATAACAGCAACGTTTTAAAGGATGTCTACTTTCATTATAACCTTTTCTGGTTGTTAAGGAAGGGCTGGGGAATACCAAAAGTTGGGTGGCACAAGCATCACCTAGGACGATAGCTTCCCTGATAGACTGTTGACTACAGACGTAAAACTTTAAAAACCTGAAGCATGAGTATGCGAGTAGCTCTTTTCAACGCTTCGGTCATATTTACAGCTGGAGGTGGAACACTTTGTGGTACTGGAGCTGGTACCGATGATGAGGTAGAGGATTCAGATGCCACTGCTGCAGCTGCTGCTGAAAGCATTATTTCGAAACGGTTCACCTCAATCATCTCCACACTTTAGTTATTAAAGCTTTCTCTGCTTAGATAATATACTTTATTTCTCAACTAGCACTTCTATAATTTTAACACAACCATTACATCAGCACAAAGCATATATCTGCAAAATATTAGTATACCTAAAAGGAAACTAGTAACCCAATAGGAAGGAAGATGAAAATCTATGATAGAAAAATCAGAAAATAAAGTATTTAAAGGGAAATAATGAGGATATAGTGGGTAAAACGATATTTTCATTTAATTCTTCGCTAAGATAAAGAGACCAAAAAAATTCTTTTGAATTCAAAAATTCCAGCATTTTCAATCTTAAAGATAGATCCTGATCAATAGCTGCTAGTAAATGGCAAGAAAACAACTGAAAAACGTATTCACCTCGAGCATTTTGTTCATGTTCATTGACAATAACACCGGCATTCTTGCCAAGTCGTTCAACCTTTAATGCAGTACTCATTCCTTGACCAGCACGTCCCAATCCTGCTCCTTCCTGAACGTAATTTATATCATCCTTGATTACCTCGAATATATCAAAATTGCTCGTTGTTTGCTTATTTCTTAATATTTCAAAAAGAAAAACAAAAGAGTCCAATCTTATTTGACGAGCAAAAAACATAGACTGCAAGCATGAATCTAATGGTCACTCAGATTGTAAACATTAGTCCAACGGTCATTCCGACTGCAAGCATTAGTTTAACGGTCATGCGGACTGTAGGCGTTAACCTAATGGTCATCTAGGTTGTAAACATTAGTCTGACGGTCACTCGGACTGTAAGCATTAGGCTAACGGTCATTTATTTTCAATTGAAGTGATCTCCTGACAAACTTTCGATTCAGAATGTTTTTTAGATCCATCAGATGCATACAATCGGTTTCTTGTTTTTAGATGTTCAGATCATCTATGCTTTCTATACAGCACTATCGCTGCTGTTAAGCTGCTTATCTCTTTTTTTCTCAGTGTGATTCCCATATAGAGAAGCGCCATTCTTCATTCCCAACTATATTTAATCAGACAAAAAATGATGGGAATACATACTGAAAAATTCTTTCAATAGCAAGTGCTCAAATGAAATCTCTCATTATTTGTGTGCCCAAAATCAAGCATCTAATCACAAGGGATAGAAGGAATGAAGGATAAAATGTTGCCTCCAAAATTAGTAAAAAAAAAAAAGATAAAAAATAAACGAAAATTCCTTTTTTTCAATATATCGATTAAGAAAAATAGCAATGATTTTAATGATGAATAACGCATTTCAAATTTCCCAAGTGAATATCAATTAGCCGCCCTCAAAATTTTCAAACCTGAAATAGAATAACGGTTTTTTGAACGTATAATGAAACATCGAATAAGACGAACCCTATAAAAAATAATTTCTTCTATACAAACAAAAATATTAACGAAATGTTGCATGGGAAGGCTTGAAGCAAATAACAAAAAAAAAAAAAAAAACCCGATATGCTTATAATGAAACATAAAAAGAGCAAAGATATTGAAAAGATTTCGAATTTATATAGTTAATTCTTCTTCATCACCCTAATGTAATCTGTTCGCTTAAATTTCTTAATGGCCAATGCAAATGTTTTCTTTAAAAAATAAAAGAGTAAAAATATGCCTTATATCCAAATTTTGTCATTATATTCGCCGCAACTCCCAATCCTTTACCAATACCGAATGAAGGCACAAATGATGGAGGTGGCATTTCTTTTGTACTTGATGATGAGCTAGATACATCTGGTTCCACTCGACTATCCGCCTCCATCAATGCTTGTGGAGGTGCTATCGCCGCACCTGCACTTCTTTTTGCCAACTCTTCTTGATGCTCCCTGAATTTTTCAATATTTAATTCACACAGTGAGAAAAAGGCTAGAGATTTTAAACTGCCAGCAAAAATCGTTAAAACAGACAATGTTTGCTTCAATCTCCCTCTATCTCTATCTATCTCTCTCCCTCTATTTTTCTCTGGAAACGTTGAATGAAACAACATTAATTTTTTTTTCCAGCGCAGATAAATTCACTTAGCTTTCAACAACGAAAAATGTTTCTCACTTACAACATATTCGGCGAAAATAGGTGCAATTGGGTTTTTATTCAAACTTATACTGTAAATGAATAATGATAAGCCGAATGAATAAAATGGATGTCGATTTTTTAATAAGGAAGAGAAATGAGGCATCGCAATGAAACCTGTGCAAACGATCTGCAATTTCTTTGGCGATTTTTTCTTTCGCTTTCCTTTCATCCAACTTTTGCTTGTGTTCTGCATAATCCGTTGGTGCTGTCGGGTTATATTCATCTTCAACCAATACCTCACCGAATAGGAAAACCTATAAATATGTCAACCTGCGGTTTAATTTTACCAACTCTACCAAAAGGAAAACCTCCAAATATGTCAAGCTGTGGTTCAACCTTACCAACTTTACCAAAAAAAGAGAGATTCAACTAAAGGCATATTAAGCTTTATCCACCCTAGCTTAACATCGTCGGCACTGTAGAGAAACACAGAAACACAAATAGCGTGAGAAAGCGGATCCAACCTCATTCAGCCTCTAACAATGTATTCATTATGTTACCTTATCTTCTTTAAGCGCTTTTGGGATGAACGACAGGGGTGGTCTCTCGCTAAGAGGGATCGCCTTATGTGCCCGCAATGTAATTGTCGCCGGAGATGCTTTATTGCGAGCTGATAGATCCACCACAGGTGCGACTACGTTACGCTGAAAAATGAGAGGGCAATTTAGAAATAGCATTGCAAGATGCTTTTCTATGTTCAGAAATTTGAAAATAATCTCACCAAAATACCTAAATTACTTCCGGAAAATGCACAATCATAAAGCACCTCTTTGTTGGGCGATACATATATACTTCCGGAAACGTTGGGTGATACTTCCGGGAAAATGTATGAAGCGATATTTACGATTACATATTATCAATATATTTTCTTTTCAAATTTCGTATACTTTGCGTACTCTTTAAATGATTGAAGATCGAAAAACAAAGAAAATGGTCGATTGAAGAGTGAGGATTAACGTAATATGTAAATTAGAATGCAAAATTTGCATTAACGGCAACACCTAAACAAATGCTGAGAATATTTTAGAGAGACGGCATAGTCTGAATGGGAAAAGAAGGCTGTTTTTAATGAGAACCGCGTCTTTGTATGCATTTCTCCAGATGGTGTGCTATTGCAATTGGCAAAGGATGACAGAGTTATGACAAGTTTTAATGCTGACTAAGGCATGATTAAGTGTGGAAGAGGGGGGAGGGGTGAAGGAGGGGATGACATAAGATTATGTATGTCTAATGTACGGGTGATTAAATAAACAACCTGAAATTAAAATCATTAATGCTCAACTGAATGGACATGGGCAACATTTCGTTTATTATTTTATCTGAACAAATGCGCCCAAGATGAAGGATCGAAAAAAAAACAGAGTGGAATGAATAAAAATAAAGAATCAAAAAAGGATAACGAGTAAGGATGCACGCCAAATCGTGTAAAAAAAAAAAAACAATACGCGCTTTTCAATTCTACCCGTATCAAACTTTGGTGGCATGACTTTTGAAATTTGTAAGTTAAAATCGAATTTGTTGAGAGCGTAATAAAATATACATATACACATAAGCATAGATATCGATATGATGACAGGGTGCTTATGCAACAAATCTTAGAAATGAAATGAGTTTATTTCACCTAAATGGTTCAAATTCTTACATAAAATTCTACGTGAAGAAATGATAGGAAGAGGGAGGGTAAAGAATTACTGAGAGAGGTAATTTATTGCAATTATATATGGAAAAAAAATCCAACCTGAGTTTGATTTAATTGAAATTTTTTGACATGAATCTGTGATTGTAACAATCGTAATCCTGACGATAGACCTGCAAGAAAATTACAACGAGGGATAAGCCTCGAATACAAGAAAAATTTGAAAATCCTTCTCAAAGCCAATTAAATATTAAGCAGCACATCGATGGCCGATGCCTTCGGGGGGACGACTAATATGGTGCTTTCTGCCTCCCATCTATCCAACCAACGCTTCGTAGGGTATCAACGAAGATCCGAATGTCTTCGTATTCGAATCTCCGTCGTTTTCCAAGGATGGCGGATCTATTTGAGTGATCAAATATGTGGTGATCACATGATGCAAACTAATAAACGAATTTTGCTAGTTAAACCTCTCTTGACTATTCTCAATGGCTTTTCATCGCCATCGATAAAGCAATGAATAGAAAATAGTATGCCAATTATCAGTAGTAAAAAGTCCTTAATTCAGTAATCAATTATAACTGTTGAAGAGAAACATTTACCTTTCCCAGTTGTTCTTGAATCATTGCCTTTTTTAGAACCTTCTTGTACAGGATCCTCGCCGAATATATCATAGAGAGACATTTAGTTTTTGAAAAAAAAAAATTCCTTAAAAATAAGAAATATTAAGTACAAATAAAGAATGACATAAGCATATGAGAGGACGATAATCGAATAAATCTATAATAATAGCCAATGAGAGAAATAAACCTAGAAAAATAAATAAGAATTTTATTTATTTATTTGTTTATTTATTTGAAATTAACCATAGATGTGAAAAAAAAATGAATCCAGAAATGCAAACAGCATCCATATCCTTCAATCAGATAACAAATGCACAACAACGATGATGCAATCCATACTTAAGCAAGTAACGACGAGTGCTTAAACCCTGGATTCTAACGCAATAAAAAAATGAACAGCAACTTTTATAAGGGTGGAATATGTAAGTAATTTAGCATGCAACTTCAAATGGCATCGCTACTAAGCTATGGATGAGTATTACCAACCTACTCATGCAAAACATTGAAGCTCATAGTAAAAACGAATCGTTGTGTCTAAAGTCTGTGCACGCGGACAGCAGTTATTGGAGATAATCATAAATATGAAGCATCAAAGCGCCAGCTGGAGCCAAATTGGTGCATATGAACCAGATCGCCAAATTTTCTACTACTATCCAGATAAAATGAATGGTTCCGATAGACCGTCCCAAATGCGAACAATTCACGCAGCTTTACCATTTACCTCAAATCCCTCCCTCGAAGGAAGAATATTCGCTTCCGTGAAACTCACGGACCCGCTCGAGTCGATTGCGAACCGACCGAACATTGCAAAGAGGACGTACGTGGTATTACCGTGTATTCACAGCTGAAGTTCCACAGGGACGCGTGTTTTGCGATGTTCGGCGGAAATGGCCGGCTGATTTCAGATTCGTAGTCGACGTTGTTTCGGATGGCGGCGACACGATTGAGATGGGAGGGTAAGGAGCGTGGCATGTTGTTGAGGATACGGATATGGTCCATATGGGCATCGACCTTGCAGAGAAGGCATCAAAGACAGCAAACGGCATTCTGTGTGCTCTGCAATAGAGATGCCCTCTTCCGCATTTCCCAAAGCGTTCGTTGGACCCTAAACATCCATTTATGAGAATAGGTCAAGGTTTTTGTTCGTGAACTCACTCCTGAAGTGTCGTCGACTTGAGTTGGACTTTGCTTACTGCTTCAAAAATGTGAAACATTTTTCCGATATGCTTCAGGAGAGTCCATTGTTGCTTCTCAATCGTCATGAGCATCAACACTATCGTTATCAGTTAGCGCATAAAACGTGCTCCTTAAATAGCGTCCTTCATGGATTCTTCCAGTGTAGAGTTGCTTGTATCCAGAATTAGCTCCCTCTCAAAAACTGAGGCATAGAATCTTTCGGTATTTACAAGCCGCCTCAAATCGTTTCACCTGAGAAACATCACCGATCTAGTTTATTGAATACTTGATTCCTCTGTTTTGATCTCGTCCTTCATTCTTGTTTTCTTTCCCTTCTGCGGATCGTTTCCTTATTGTTATGGTTCTTATTTATGCTATCCTTTATAAGTGTTACTTTCTCGTCCGTTTCATGCTTTAACTATCTTTTGTTGTATAATCGCGTGATTCGTATGTCCCTTTCATAGTTCTCCAGTATGTATAACACTTTTGCATTTTGAATGAAGATTCTTTCATTTCTAGTTTATATGGTGTGGTGTAAACCTGCCCTTCCCTCACTACTCACTTCCTGCGCGCATACCTGCCTTAGGTAACTACCGCGACTGTTACTCGCAGAATTATGCTCAGCTGCACTAAATGCTTAGGTGCCTGGGAAAAGTTTTCTTGGCAGCTCCTCTAGGAAGAACGCTGTTCAATTTGTTTCCGCATTTGGCTACCTATATATACTATTTCAGCTGAATTTCTTCTTAATGCGGTCATCAAAGAGCCACAAACATACTTGCAATTTGAGCTTTTATCCTTCTTCAACGGGAAATCACCTTCCACTTTACCTTATTTGGGCGTGTATAAATCTATTACGATCACCTCTTAAAGCGGACCACGAAACGATGAATGCTCACAGATACACAATGTACCAATCAATCACAGGCAAGACAACATGCTAATATCGCATACGCAAAAACTATTGCGAAAGTTGGCTTATTTAGCCGCGCTTTGAGATTATGAGATTCTGGGTTAGCAGATTTATTCCCAATAAACAAAACATTATGAGCAATTGGGATGATTCATCGTTCAAAAGCAGCTACAATATAATCTGAAATGCTAGGATATAAACAATTAATCTTCCGTATGATAGAAGTCCATTCAATAGAATCTTTGAATGCCGTCACTCCTGCTGTCAAATAAACCGACAATTTTTATCTTATCCATTCTTTTTAGGCCTGTGCATGCCGATATGCTTGAAGACAATTCGGTAAGCCCTCGATGCAAAGATCTAATTAAAGGTCAAGAATTCTTACCCCCTTCCTCCTTTCAAGGTCAAAGAGAGCCTAAAACTGCCATCCATCGGACACCGGATTTCATTCAGATGTTGAGTGCCATTTACAATTTCCGCAATGAAGATCACGTCGGTCTTCTTAGCACCATCTATCCATCTCGGGGCTTCTTAAGACCGCTAGAGGAGTTTGCCCCTTGCGAAAGTCGTAATCCTCGGCAAGGTTTCATATTAGCATGATCGTTAATCATTCCATGAAAAAATTTATTCGTAACCATCGCTCGAGGGGGGAGCGATGTTATTAAGGCCGCGTGAAGACATATAAACGCTTACTTTAGCTGTGCGGATTATGAAAATTTATATCGATGAATTTAGCTGTTAACAATTAATATCGGTCAATACATCTCTTAACAAATCTATACCATTTAAAAGAACAAAGATTACATTATGTTGACTCTATGAGACAACTAAATCTTTAATTACAAGCATAACAAATGAATCAATTCTGCAATCCTATTCCATTGGCAATAGATAATCGCAAGGAAGAATCTGTAAATTTTTCAACGGGTCTACCTGAAATCATCGAAAGGTATACGTTTTAAAAGTGTCTGATTAAAACCGAAGGCATTAAGCGATACGTTAAAAGGTAATAATGCTCAAGGAAACGATTGCTTCAGCAACGTGCTTTCCCATGTCACTACTCACGCTAAATGAGCTGCAGCTATAGTATCTCTAAAAGCTTTTAAGCAACACAGCTAACAACGTCAACCGAGATCAACACAATAGTAACAATAAAATTTCAGATGGTTAATCAACAAACATCACTGAACTTCACAACAACAGATCCTTTTCATTTAAGTCACCGAAGTCACCTTCTTCTTACTCATAGTTTGCTGATCCTCTCAGCTATTCACCGTAACCAGATCCACGCTTCCGTTGAAACCCCTCCTAGACCTCTCTAAGACAGCTTCCTTCAAATTCCCACAGTCACTTCAAAAGACGTAACAGAATCCACTGTCTTCAAAACTGTGCACGACTGTTGGGCATGCCAGAAATGAGACAACTTGTGGGTCTGATACAAGGGTCCTATCCCCCCCCCCCCCTCCCCCCAAATGAGAACAGCAATGAAATCATGTGTCAGTATCACCGGCTGCTTTTCGTTTCCTCGTTTGTGATCGTGTGCAATCCATCTCTATCTTTTCACTAATTTCACTTTGCTTTTGTTCCTCTTCAGCTTGTTTCCGAAGTGTTCTTTGTTCCATGCGTAATTTTATCTCGAAAAGTTCCTCTTGATACAATTCCCGAAACACGTTGATCATCTTTGGCAGTAATCCCAGATCACCAAAACGTACTGATAGATTATCAACAGCTACTGATACATTACCAACGCTATCCAAGTAGTCCGGTAATGCAGGCACCTAAAATTTGTTTATAATATCGTTCAACATCACGCAAAACAATCTCTTCTATCCACATTCAATTGAGGGCAAGAAATACTGAATTACCCAAAAAAAAAGTGCTCTTTTACAAACGGAAATTCGAAAGAATATTAGAAAGAATGAAAAATTTTTGCACTAACATTTAAAGAAAAAAACCGAAAACCCTAAAAACAGTTTAAAAGATTAAATTCAAATGCAAAATCATGAAGGTAATACAGTCATAAATCTTATCCAGAGGTCAGATGTAATTGGAATACACCTGCACGAGTATTAAATTATTCGTTACCTTTGGATAGCGTGCACTAAAATGCGATAAAATGATATTCTTAGCGTGCATCCTCACACCAACATCAACCGCTTGCTTCATTGTGCTGTGTTTCTTGAATGCGGCATCACGCTGTAACAGGTATGCGGCAACTTAACGGTAGAGACAGCTGTGTTCAGCGTAACGATAAAGAAAAACGCCACGATAAGCTGAGTGGAAATTTCGACGATGCAAATATCAAGACAACAAGTAATTAAATTCAGTACAATCGAAAATAGTGTTCGCATTATTTCTGTGTATTTTAAGTGAAAAATCATATATAGCAATGGCATAAGCAATCGCAAGACCGTCTCTCCTGCTAGAGCTTCCCCAACTGCACTTTCAAGGTAGGGGACCTCATGAATTTTGGTGAATTCAAGCATGAAACGTGTCTTTTGCTAGTTCCTCAAACATGGTAACTGAAACAATTCTGAAAATTGCATACAATTATTACTTAAAATACCGCTGATATAAGAAATATTCTCCATGGTATCAATTGAAACGCTTCAATCTCTTCCATGCATAACTATGAGTCTGGGCAAACTTTGCAAAAGTTTTGCGGAAGAAGCGTCTATAAGCAAGCATCCTCAGCCGTTAAATGAGACCAAAACAAAAACATCGCGAAATGCCCTGTTCAAGTATATTACAAGTTCGACAGGTAAAGGTACATAAGCGCCACCCACCTCGTGATCGTCTTCGAAAGTTGCCTCATGAATGAGCAAATCTGCGTTCATTCCATGTTCTACGAGTAGATCACATGGCTTTGTATCACCCGAGAAGACTATCTTTCGACCATCCGAATTAACAAATACGAAACCATTTGCCATTCGCGTATGATGTACCTTTAAAATTCGAAGCAAATCATTCGATGAAAAAAGATAAAATAACAAAAATAAAATATCGCGAAATCCAATCCTAAAATAGATCGCAACTTCCAGAGTAATAAATATATATTCCAACTATCGATGAGAGTGCCCCTCATCTCCCACTCCCCCCCCCCCCCTCACACCCATCTGTGACTTCTGTTTTCTGCATCTCAGATTTGCCCTCTCCAAATCCCTTTAAACTTCGACAAGTTCAAATTTTAATTTCATTTTACACTAAAATGTTCTGAAATGTTTTCCATTTTCCCCATAATACACCACACCTGCTTGTGCTATCGTTGAATCTAGGCCATGATAAATTCAGAATCAAATACCCACACATGGAAGTAAACGGCATTCGACGTGAGTAACAAATGAAGATCCAAATCACTTACCTGTACGGCTAAAATATCGGTCAATCCCCATTTGCCTTTATCGAATAATGATCTCGGCATTAGTTTTACAACATCCATAATTCCACTTAAACGTGAATCATCCCCTCTTCTGAGATGATTTCGACTAAAAAAAAATTAACGTTTAGAAAGAACGAAGATATTTTTTGTTTAAACGAAAAGTATATTAAAAAGTACATTTCAAATAAGTACATTAAATTACACCTTTAATAAGTTATATTAAGACTGCCCTTTAATAAGATATATCAACATTGCGCCCTTAATAAGCTATATTAGGATTGAACCTTCAATAAAATATACTAAAACCTATGAAAGTTCACAGAATTAAACTTACCCATCACCGCGAGTACGAAATACTGGCGATCGATTCGAGATGTTCACAACGTTAACGAGAGGTTCCAAATCACAAAAGCACCTCGAATATGTCCTTAGGGGATTTAAAACATTGAAGTTGCATACCAACACTAACGGTCGATATTCAATGCCTAAAATATAAAGGCGAAAATTGTGAGAGTCGAAATGGAAATTATATAACAATTTCTCATAGCGAATACGGCCTTGTTTTACTTCTACTCAAATGTTACAGCCATCATAATATATTAATTTTCCACCTTTCACGAGAATACAGCAACATCTTCAACGTCCGATATGCAAATTTCGAAAAAAGGAAAATCGAAAAATTAACAAATATTATCTCTACGCTACCATACTCCCGGCTCCCATTCCTTGCTGCTTTTTTTGCGATGAGCCTTCAGCGAGTTATTTCGACTTCATTCGTTCTGACACACTAGCCACATATTTTACTAGTTCAGATAAAGTTACAAGAACTGAAAGAGAGTAGTCAAATACCGGTATAAAGGCATTCATCACAACAAAAAAGATCATTGCTAGGACACCAGATAATCAAACTACCAAGCATCGTTGTGATCTCGCTTCGAAGCCACCTATACCGACGCCGGATATACCTGAGATCCGATAGTCTAGTAAATGAGGGGAACGAAACTGTATGCATCAAAGACATGACCCACCTTTGGCGAGGAAAGCTTCATGTCTGCGCAAAATCATCGTATAGAGACCATTCATGTGATCCTGATGAGCATGTGTTATGAATATCGCCTTCAACGACAACAACACCTCTAAGCATCGCTCTACGCCGAATAGCACTCGCAGCTGACCTGACAATATTCCTTCATCACATTCCCTTTCCCCTGAGAAAATTCCTTCTAGTATCACGAAAATTTCGACTTGGATAAAAATCGGCTACGACCCGGCTGATTGCCGTTAT
The DNA here is from genome assembly GCA_037389465.1 of Baylisascaris procyonis. Classification (NCBI taxonomy): domain Eukaryota; kingdom Metazoa; phylum Nematoda; class Chromadorea; order Rhabditida; family Ascarididae; genus Baylisascaris; species Baylisascaris procyonis. The sequence continues at coordinate 3,313,798 of JAZARR010000032.1, read as the reverse complement.
CTAGTTTGGCTCACTCCAAATCTTTCCAAAAAAACATCATGCCATTCGTAACAAGAAACTCCATAAAATGCGAAGAGGAATTAAAGCGAAGAACCCAGCCAACACATTAATATAATCATAACATCAGTGATATTAGGCCCACTAATACTCTCAATAATTGAGTAAATGATTTCAATTGATTAAATTGTGCACAATGAGCAAAACGGTCCTGAACTCCCGAAAAGTTCCCCACCGAGGTTCATTATGTCTACTATTTCACAACAATAAATAAAGGTTGTATTATTTACTTTATCACAGCATATAGAAAGTCTGTGGCAGAATCACTGAATAAGGATATACTACAACTTGCACTTACCATAACTACCTTCGCCACAATCCACCATAACGGCAGACGAATCGCTCAATTGCAAAAGATACCCGCTTACATTGCGATATTTCGATGGTACAGCCGATGATGTACCAAGAAAACTGATACGAGGCATATCGTTGGCGCATTCTGTAGAGTTACATTCTGCAAAAGAGATTCTGAAAGTTCAACCTCATCAACTACTAATACATTAACTCTTCAGGTACATGTTCGTATAGATATTAACAGAATAGATTGCAGTAGAAATGATACCCTCAAACATGACAGAATAGTAGAGAATAATCAACGCAGAATAGCAATTCACTATTATGCATCTAATTCGAGACCGTACCTAGAGCGATAACGTTAATATTCGACAGCATAAACGATTTTTCGATGTTCATATAAGAGTTTCCATTCACGCCAACATCACTAATCAAAAAAAAATCCCCTGAATCAAGCCAGAATATTATTGCAGTCCATCTGAAGTAATCTACAAAATAATTGTGGTAATTTTTTGAAACCATCCTTGAAATATTTATTGTAATGGGAATATATGAGAATTTTTGCATGAATGATTGTATAAAAATCAGTTGAAAATATGTATAATCGAATTTGATAATGCTAAACGCAAGGGCGTCGAAAAATATTTCAAAAATTCAAAAATATAACAATATGTTGATGCAAATTTGTTAATTATAGCATAGAGAATATGTTGCTTCGCTGTTGCATTCTTCAAACATTTGCACCTTTATACTTCCTTAAGAGATCTTTTGTAGAGATGAAGGCCATTGAACAAACATATAACTCAACATTTCTCATAGATGATTATACGTTTAGTTCGACAAACTATCAACTCTTCTTTCACTCTTTTCAATTCGGAGGGAATCCTTAATAAATAAATGGCAATGGACCCTCGCAAATTGCGCAAGAAAACCTTTATGCGCGAAGGAAAGATGGAAAACTGAGAAAGGAGAGGCGACGGGATGAAAGATTTCTTGAGGTGTTTAGAAAGAGGGAGAGGGAGAGATCCTTATCAGGGTTCTCTTCTTTCTTATCGAAACATCCCCAGTTCGTTCTTTCCTTCTACCGAGCGCATCTAAAAAGATGAGGAGGATCTCGATTAAGCGGAACTTGTATATCCACCTTGTGCACTTCATTTAAAGCATTTCAAAATGGCGTGAAAATAAATTGATGCAACAAAAGGAGCGAATTCAAATTTGAACTAAACAAAACACGCGACTCACCATTCTTGAAATCATCGACCGCTTTTTTGGTGATTTCACTCTGATTAACTTTGCTCTCGATATCAGAACTTTTAACCGTAATCGTTATCGGATCTTCCGCATTAAGAGAACCTCTTAGTGCAAATCGTTGTAATGGACGTGCATAGATAAGGTTGCCTTCACGCTTTTCACATTCGTCATCCTGCAGTTCGTAAGAAATTTATTTCAATAACAATTTTAGAAATTAAGGCGCACAACAAGTTCGAAAGGGAACAGCTCGCCAAAACGAATGGGTCTGATGGAGAGGGAGGAGATAGATAGGGAGGGAGATAGGGAAGGAAGGGCAGAGGAAGGCGGAGGATCGGTCTTTTATTGCATCCGCAAGATCTTGCCCTCTATGCTCCTAAATTGATGCAGCGTCATCCTTTTCCAGATTTCAAACCTATTTACTCGTCGATTGCATATTGTGCTTTCAAGTTTCACGCTGAAAACTACTAAGAACACTTGTATACCATCCTGACGGTACGGCAAAACACTTGACGCCCTTCAACCACAAGAAGTTCGAGATTTCTTATCTCCAATACATAAAAGACATAAACGCTATGAAACAGGAGTGAGTGGTAACAGCATAAATTTTTGCTAGGAGCAATTTAGGTGTTTAACAAAGATTAACTCAGATGCCCCCGAGGGTATCTGAGTTAATCTTACAGAAATCTGATACCAGAAACTGAATGAATCGATAGCGTCTTTACCTGCCCTTACGGGACACATGGAAGCGTGCACGCACAAGTACATGAAGATGCAAACACATCCGCATGAACGGACAGAGAGGGAATCTAGTAGAAAGCCAAGATTTCCCTATATTCGTAGGCAATAAGATGACATCTGCACAACACAGAAAGAGAATTTAGCGATGAATGCTTCACATTGTTTAAGGTCCTTAATTAACCTGGTATATTTCCAACCTTTGAAATACATACCTGTCCGATCACTCCATCGAACTGAGATCCAAGCAGCGGTGGAAAGAGATTCGGGTTCAAATAGTTCAATACTGCGTGATTACGGTATATGCTTTCAATATGTGGTAGAATAGGACCCGATCCATTGAGTATGATATGCACACATTGAGGTCCGAATGATGTCATCCATGCAGTGTACTCATTCGAGTTGAATATTTCATTTGCAGTAAAATGTACCACAAAATTCATCTTTTCTGTTCCATCAATATACTTCTGCAAACCCCGATCAAAATTTACTTGCACACCCGAGATTATTGAATAGAGAGGATAAAGACCTCCATGATTCAATGAACACCAAAAAATTGGGGTTTCAAACCAAAGCAAGGAAATATCACGAATGAAAGCAAAGGTATTCGCTGAATTTCATCGACGACGTGAAAGGAAAAGGATAACGATGAATGCCAGCACCAATTAAAGAGATATGAGATAGTTCAATTACAAGCTGCCTAATCTTAAAAATGCGGAGATGGGTATTTGTAACCACACGCTTCTCTTATACAACGAATAGATGAGTCGATAAAGCTCTGTTATACGCCAAATTCAACCAACAGGCTTGACTATCAAAAGATATTTGGGAATGGACAACTGCGAGTAAGGCAGTAGTGTAGATTTTGGGAGTGGAAAGGCGGAGATGGATAGGTATGCGTGACCGGACGCTTGCTGAAAAATTCTGCGCCACAAGAACGTATCAACAACACACTATTTCATCTATACAGTTAAGCATTTCATATGTATACTGTCACCGACTTAACATTAGAAACACTATGAATATCCTAAAAGATTGCATTAGCCATTAGTGCAAAATTGGTTTAAGAATAAAATTCAACTGAAAAACTTTCACCTTATTTTCGCGGTGAACGAAGTAAATTTTAAGATTTGTAATAAAGATAAATATTCATGGCAGTACTAAATAGGAAATAATATAGAAAAAAATCAATTACGAATCCCATAATAGAAGTCAGCAACAAAGGAACCTGTGGGATATTCGATTCATTTTGTTCTGTTCATTGTCTTCTTTAAAAAGCCCTCTATGCGTCAACCAATACAAATACTAAAATTTACACCTGTAAAAGCGAGTTGTTTTTTATCGATTCCACGGCCTCGAAATCAATGCATTCTACTATTAGAGCATTCGGTTGTTCTTCGGCTATCTCCGAAAAGAGTATATCCTCTGGCTGTAATAAATATTTATAATTAATAGTACTGCACATTAGCAATAAAACAACTTGACGGAGGAGCTGGAATGGGAATAAATACATCCCTCCGAAGAGCAAATTAACCCGCAGGTATGGGAAATAAATGATGGGCATTACACAAACGTTTACCAACAAGAGAAAGAAGCAATTAAAGGAAATTGTTCTCATAACTAACAGCAGCAACATAGCAGTAGTAGCAGCAGTAGTTTATACATATGCATGCATATGACGACAATGAATCTAATTGTTGAAGGCTTAAGATGTTTGTGCACTCCATACCGACAGCGAAAGCAGAGATGAATTAGTAAATTGGTTTGGACGCTAATAAAATAGAAAATGCCCTTTATTTATCAACAAAACGAAGTAACGGTTATCTAAACAACACAATATCTAATTCTTCAGATATATTCATTTAAATTTAATTCACCTTAATAAGACGACCATCATCCAAGGTAACACTTTCTCCGTTTTTGAGTCGACCAATCAACGGTCCATTCGGTATCCTCAATTCGATCAACTTCGTTGGATCCACCCGTCGAGGTGGCGCATTTAATTCAATTAAATAGGCAATATCCACCTGCAAAATATTACCTCCTTATATGTCTTTAAACAACTCTCCTTCTCTAAATAAATATCTAAACATCCTTCCCTTATTCTTGTATGTTCGAGAACACTCTTTCTGCATATATTGGTGAGCAACAAGTAGTGTCCCCTCCTGTTCTCGCATTTCAACACACTCATTCATCTAGTTCTTACAGCACTATACATGGTTCAATGACCAAAAAGCTTGAACAATGTAGTGTGATTCCTTCTCTCACTCCCCCACCCCCCAATTATCTCTCCCTCCACGAATGCCCCTTATTTTGGAAGATATCAATGAGCTAAGATAAAAAGGATTTCAAATAAAGGCTTTAACACCCAAAGACGACTTCAATGGAGCATCGGTTGCCCAATTATGGCTGAAAATACCGGAATTTCTGTAATAAAACCCACCGCCTGACGACTGCAGGATATTTGACGGTAGGCGAGTGATGTCTGTGGCGAGAACACTGACAGCGGAGATGGGGAAGGGTGAGGGGATGGGAGTAAGCAAATGACATCGAATACCTGACTAAACCAGAAAACGTTGCCTGTATATGTTCAAACTCCGGCATGGAAATGCTATGACAATCTTGCTCAGCCATCTCCATAATGGATCAGTTGATGTTAAAAGTACTGCATTATAGGAACAGGAATCAGCGAAAAGGCAAAAACAAAGAAGAAAAAACAGTATAAATAGCCAACATTGTTGTAGGTAAACAAACATAATTTTGAAGTCTGTGAACGCCAAAAATTTTGGGTATCAAAAGGTTAAATTTTCTGTGAGATATCGAGATCTAGCCGATAGATCACACCAACAGGCCCGACATCGGAGGCCAAATTTTGACGTTCGACAATCTCTTTCGTCAACCCACACTACCACATCGTTCATACATGGATCCTCTTCTAGGATGATTATTGCTATTGCTGTATAAAACAGCTCTTATTGTACGAGGCCAATGGTGGAGGGGAACTTGAATTGCAATTTCCGACCGATGACGGAAGAGCCTTGCAATTTGAATCGCAAAAATTGTTCCGCGTAAAAGCAATATGAAAAACTATGAAAAACCATAACAACTAAATTGAATTATAAATGGCTGATAATCGCTAATTAGCCGAAAACAGTAAAAATGTTATAAAATTATCTTCAGTAAAGTGATCTATTTCACTGTTCTGCAAATTTTTGGATTTTCAAGTGTCTATGCCGAATTCGATCTTTCAGCACACGATATCAAATTCGTTACACCTTAATCAAACGGAAATAGTGTTATGTAAAATAAGTGAATATTCATTGAAGCAAATCAGACGGAACACTAGGACGACGATCGAAGATCCCCTTCAGATATTTAGCACAATTTTTTTTTTTTTTCAGGGAATCTAGTGCATTTGCCAACAATTAACAACTTTAATAAGAAAAGAATTCTCACCCCTTGAATAGGTTTAACTGGACGATTCAAATCCATCCGAGATGACTCATCAATCGTTGCACCACGCAAACCAGATAGAGGCAAATAATGCACAGTCATTGCAGCATCTTTATAACTACCGATATCCAATGGCCTCTCTTCAACCTAAAATCAACCAATAAACGTCATGCACTGACTTCTTTTTTAATCATCTCCTCTTAAATTCTATGCATTCCTAAATTTACTAAAATTTGCTACCAGATGATAAATGATTGTTGCATAAGGTCGGCTCATATAACGGATATGCTTCTATTTTCCTATGCGCACACCCAATCAAAATAATCAAACAATATTCAAATTTTGGAGTAAGAATATTGTTGGAATGAAGAGAAGAAACACTTGCAAATGTAATAAATGAAAAGCGCGCCAGATATGACCTAGCACAATATGTGCTTTTTGTAAATCCATCAATCATACCCACTACTCTCATAAATATTCAATCATCATAAAACGTTTAGCTATGAGTCCAATAAAACCAAACGGGTGTACTTTTCCCCGCATTAGACTATTTTTTGCATAAAAGTGAACTAACATATTCCATACTACCTTCAACTGTCCAAACGCCGTACAGAAATCGGCACTTCGGGTGGGAAATTTTTTCGACTGTTTGCGAAATTATAAAACTTTACGAACAAATTTCACGAATGATTCATAGGGTGAAGTTACCCAACAGAAAGGGCAAACAAATGTTCAAATGCAAACACAACGTCACTAGAACATTTCTACAAAAAACATGCGAAACACGTTAAGACGGCTGGCATGAAACTTTTGCAGTCGGTCTAACTTTTGCATTAGTAGTAACCAATACTGCAAAATGCTTCTTTCAACCTAACCAACCATATATACAAACACTGCTTTATGATTCATTATTAAGACTATCTATTATAAACCAGCTACTTTCAGAGGTAATTCACTCGTCCAGAAGTCGATCAGTCGATGCGAAATATGTTATGCGATTCTAATCAAAGCGCTAATTATGCCTTCAAAATTCATCGTTAGAACACTGCTGTTTTTATTTCTTACGACAGACACATACACTCCTTATATTCGCTCACGACAGACAAATACAGAGACGAATTTCGGGAGGGATCTCTAGTTTACCTGTGCAGGATACTTGGCAAGTACAAAATCGGAATCCGTGAATGGCCTTATACATTCGAGAAAGTGCTTGATATCAACAGGACCGTGCAACCTTGTCAGTTGCGCGCCTTGCTCCTTCGATAGAAGCACTGAGCTGATTCCACCTATATGATCCCAAGTACCTGAAATTCAACGATCTTTCACATCCACTTCCACATCCTCATCGACAAAATCAGTTAAGTTCCACGAAGGCTTACTCCAAAACCATTTGATTAACCCAAAAATATTCAAGTGGAAAAATGGAGGTGCAGAAGCAATACCACTCTCAATAGTGAAACTGAAAACATCTTCCAGAGAATCTCTGCAATCACCCCATCGCTCAATCGTTTCTCGCCATCTTCATCCAAGCCATTTAAATTTCCTCAATGCATCACTCACCTCCTTCAACCATGACATTAACTGGCTTCTCTTCAAAATTTCAAAGCATTCTTCTCGACCGCCCCTTTCCCCTCACCCCTCCTTCACCACCCTTTATTCGCCCTGGCTGTATATATGAGATCATAGCAAGCCATAAGTTATAACTCACCTCTTGTCGCAAAAATATCGCAAACATTGAGCGATTTCAATCTCAACGATGGAAGAAAGCGAGTTGTTCCCTCGGGGCAATTGAAAAGATAAACTTTCTGCGGAGTCCTTAATATCACACATGGTCGTAAATGGGTTGTTCCATTACTTAAAACCTAAAATATTCAAAACATTTACATAACCGACAAATAACACTATTGGATACCAAAATGACCAGCTAGGAAACAGCGCCTAAATAATTCAATAATGGCAAACAGCTAAAACACACCAATAGTTGTTTAATAAAAAATGATCCAAAATACATTTTCCTCAATGATATGAGCAAAAATATCACACTAAATTTCTCGTTCTGATGCTAGATGAATGCAATAAGGACTACGACATATATCTTGTCAGATAATAGTGAACGAAGTATACATCAAACTCAAAGGATTTTGAACGGTTCCAAAGCAACAATACTAAAAAAAAAAACTTCCTAAGTTTAGCCCACTACACAACAATATCGTATATAACAATTGGCGGAAGTAGAACGATGAGGAACATCTTCCGTTACAGTTATAACAAGAACAAGAGCACAACAAATAAGGCCAAAATTTTTCATGCCGATCATGAAAAAAAAAAAAGCGAAACTATTAAATTCTGGAACCGGCGTAAAAAATAAAAAAGAGTGGTCATCGAAAATAAAAGAGTTAAACTTACTTCAAGTGTGACATTAGAAGGAATTAACGAAATAGAGTTAATCGATTCCTGTTTCTTTTGTTTCTCCTTCATATCACTTAAAGCTGCTCGCAGATTCGACAGTGAGCTTGCCGCTGATCGGGATCGAAAACTTGCACGTGCGTATCTGCCAATGATATCATTACTTATGGATCGGCATAGGAATCAACCGACGTAGATTTAGAGAGAAAATGCCTACGATTAGATGAATTACGACCTCACTCTCCACATTTCTACCATATTATTTGATATCACACATCTATATAGCGCGATTCATGTGTTTCAGGAAAGTAAACAGATCTGCTTTGGCTAAATGGACGAAGTTCATTCTCATTTTATGTATTGTTGCACGGGCTACACATTTTCCAAAATTCCGATCCACGATTCAACTGACCGGTCTAAAATGAGGGATGCCTGCCAAGCCGAAACATCTAAGGTCGATTCTGCGGCAGGCGTGAACATGCTCGACAAGCATGCGTACAAATTTCAGTAATTAAAACGCTTAAAAAACGGGAAAAGGAAGCGAAATAATGTAGGCGATCGGTTCAGCAACGAATTGACTGTTTTGCTTTGTTCAGTAAGTGAGTTTTAAGGTTTATCTTAAGGATTTCTCCACTGAATATATGAAACCTGGTCGATTTTACACTCGATAATACCCCCAAAAACCTAAGCGTCTCTTGTTTTGGCTTCTCATCGGTTTCTTATATCCCCACAAAAATTTCAGCGCATATAAATTCAAACCGCATTAATGCACAAATCCAGCAATTGGATTGTATCCAAAATTCGCTTTTTCTCTACAGAATCAGGGAGTACGAAAAAGAACATTATAAACGAGAAAAAACCTTTTTAAAAATTCCCTTCTTCAAAAAAAAGAGAACAACAAAAATAAATCAAAAATAAGTAAAAAAAAATAAATTAGCGAATAACTCACTTATTTAATTCCTTTCTGAACTTATCGATGCGTTGATTGAGATCTTCGTAGATTTTTTCGGTGATTTGCTCTGAAAGAAAAGAATTGAAAACGAAACTCTCAAACGCTAAACTATAGGAAGATTACAACCGTGATTCAATGCTAATTGCCAAGTTGCAGCACAACTAAGCCTTCCTACCCTCTCCTCTTGTATCTCCTAACATTTGGCATCACTTCTCCACAGCAATTCTCCACATTACGATTGCAACATAATTCAATGCTTGCAATTAATGCAAAACACTTTAGCTAATCGTTACTGTAGTATACCGTAACCAGCCTTGTAAATAAACGCTTTATGTTCGATGAATATTTTGATCCTATCAGACAAGCATTGGTGCAATGTTCCCCTTAAAGATGAATCAGAAACAAATTGTGAAATCCACCGAATACCATATGTGACGTGCATAAGCAACTAATTCACCGTTCATAGTGACTTACGTATCCTTTAAAAAGTTATTTACAAACGAACGTAAAAATTGTAATCATCGGGTAACTTGGTAGGTAATAGATCTAGCTACTTCCTTTACAAAGTGAATGAAATTGAAAAAGAAATGATAAGGGATAAATGCATTGCGATGTTAATACCCCGAATTTCTTTCAAATAACGAAAAAAAAACGGAATTATCGAAAACAAAAATGATGTAGTGTTACTAATATAAAAAAATTAAATGTACCGCAAAATTATATGCTATTCGACATCAAAACATTCATAAAGATGCATACACCATGAAAACTTGAATAAAACCTCAAACGTTAGAAACATCTCAAGCATTAGAGAATGGCTGTTGCTTGGATAGGAATTACCTGTACCCCAAAAGCTTTGCAGGTGTCAAGGTGGTAATGTGTCCAAAAGGAGTCGGAAGGAAGGTATTCGAGTCACTAGCTAGATAGAGCAATTAATTCAACTGAGATAAAAGCATAAAAGCAATAGATTAGTCAGTGCTTACCTGAACGTGGTGGTGGATATCGACTTCTCGAAGACAACGATCGTAAAATTTTCGTCGGACGAAGTAATGCGACTATGGCCTTTTCAAAGCAATGTCCTTGCAGTAACACAAACGAATTGCAGCATAAACTCATCGCCACAATACTTTTGCATCCATCGTTCAGCACTCCTCTATAGTTTATCTACTATTTCAACGTAACGATGCGTAAAGTTGTCGCTTTCCAACGAAAAAAAAAACGACAAAAACAAGCAACCCCTTTCGCCTATACGTCAAGCTTATTTTAAAGCTGATTTTTATTGAGGATCTTAGTATCTGCTAATATCTCAGCTTCGTTGTGCTTTATCTCACAATGAATTGGGATAGATAGTGAGGAATAAGGTCATTGGTCGAAAGTTCCTCTTTTGACTAAGTTTTCTCTCTTCTCTTTTCCCACTTCTCCCTTCATATTATTTTTTTTTCTCCATCGGTTCCCGATCTTAGTTAAAAATCCAATTGCAACTGGTACTTAACGTCTCCCCCTCCCCATCCAAGTGCTGAATGGTAGTGTTTCTGTGCTATCACCTACCGTTGAACGAAATGAATTAAAGATTTATGCAATTCGTTCGATATGGAGATTGTAACGTAATACACACGCACTACCATCAACAGCCACTTGCGCGAATGTGCAGGGTTATCACTCCCCCTCCCCTCTTCCTCCCTTGCACGACTCTAATAAGGTGAAAGCGGACTTCAGCCACAAATCTGCAGGGTTATCATGCCCCTCCCTTCCACGATATAGATGCCTAACTTCGCAGATGTACGGGCGTTCATCGATCTTAAACGTCGTCGATCCCATTAAAGAGCTAATGGTTAGAAGGAACCCTTATTGACTTGCATAGATGAGAGGATAGAGCTGACAGTGGTGCAACTGTGCTCAAATACAAGGAATGCAAAACAAAACCCTAGTTGGCAATAGCATATCGTCAATTTTGCATATAATTTTCTCAACATTTTTTGATTTGGAAATTTGAATATTTAAATGCGATCGAAAATGAATCTCAATTGATGGCGATTCAATAAAAAAGCTCTACATTCTGCTTATATGTATTTAGAAGATGAAAAGCTTTCAAGTAAATACATTTGCTTAGGGCTGAATTATTATGTTTATCAGTCCGTTGGGTACATATAAAACGATGAACTGAATATCACGAAAACGTCTAATTAGGCGTCGTGATATCGATCGTGGCATATATTTGCATAATACTTCAGCGAAATTCAGGAAAATTTCCTGGATTCATGGAAGAGTTGATAAAAGTTTTATAACATATGTTGAGCATCGATATAGCTGAGAACTCTTTGAAATAGGCGCTTATCGATGTTATCTTTTCTTTGGATGTTTTTGTGAACATTCTACTCATTTTTAAATAACAAAGAGATGACTTAAGAGGTTATCAAAGATGTCTTTTGTGGACGGGAAAGCATTTTGCCGAGGACGTCCTCCCCTCCTATGCGATCCCCCTTCGACCCCTCCCCCCACCCTCCACCTCCATCCTTCCCCATGGAACATACGCAATGCATATAATGAAGAGTACAGAGTATAGAAATTAATGGAATTCCCGTCCTTCAGGTATTTTATTTGTATGAAACCAGTGAATTGCGACATTTTATGGATGTCTTCACCGAAGTGAAACATTCGTTTCAGAACAAAACTTTGAAATGCATTGAAACTAAATATACCCGACATTAATTGCTAATAAAAACTTCCTTCAACCACCTTTGCTGAAGGATTTGCACTACGCCAACCGAATCCTTCCAACCGTTTGCCTGAATTTGTCGGCTTCGGTATAAGATAGACGCCTTATTTCCTTCATCATATCCATTGACTTACGGATCTTCAGCCACCTTCTAATCACTTATCGCTAATGAATTCCACACATCCATCTGCTACCAGTTGTAGTTTAATAAAAGCTTTCGTTTCATTTTTCGTTTTTTTTTCAAATAAGTTCCATTTTTATAAAATCTTCTAAAAATACTCGTCAACGACATACCCGTATACCGGATCAAATATCAGGTATCAGTTATCAAGTACATCGGACTTATAAGCGCTCCATCTGCAGCCACTTATTGATGATATATCATCAATCAACTAATATATCAGTATTCTTTTGGCTGCAGAATGTCGCATAATATTCATCGAATGAATAGAGTACAATAGCATCCGTAGGTGATTATAAGGTCCATCAAATAACGTAATGCTCTTTCAATTCAACTTTTATTGGTTAGCCTTTCATGAGGATAATGCGATTATTTACTTTCTTCGTTAGTTATTAACAATTATATTTCAACATTTTTAGTTTAATTCATAAACGGAAATTCTTTTTTTTTCTTTTAATTAAAAACAAAATTGAAGTGATTAATTATTAGAGACGAATAGGAATTCACCAGAAATGGCATCTAGATGTGTGGAGAGTTTTCGATTGACCATTCCTAAATTATGCAAATTCTTTTTTTTTTTTTTTTTTGAAGTTAAGTGATTAAAACATACATAAATATTTGCACACTATTGTATAAATATATCCTATGCAAATGAATATGGATGAAAAGTGATAGGCATTGTTAATGGTTGCAATTTGGCTATTTGCTTCAAAGAGCTTATAATTTTCTCTACCATTCTTTAATAACGCTCGGTTCCCCTCCCTTCCCGCTGCTTCACCATTCTAATCTAATTTTTCATTATTTAATAGCAGTGAAATGAGAGATATTCTAATATTATAGATGAATATCTTTGAAAATAACATTTTTAAATATGTATACATTTGACTTGCTTAACGAAAGACGTCTATCGAATGCTACAAAATACGATGCAACAATATACGGTAACCATGGTAACTAGATATAAGCATTGCTAACGGAAAATGTGCTGCCAAATAACGACGTTTTGTTTATAAACGAAATGCGACCAGTATTAAATTGGATTGATAAAATCGCCGAAGATGATGGCTCAGATACAGGGTGAGTGTTTTATTTTAAATATTATTTTTATGAGTTCAAATTCAAGAGTTTCGATTTGGGCGAATAAATGTTTCCTTAAGGGGAAAATATACTCATAAAATTTTTTTTTTTGCTAACTAATGTCTTTTATTTTGTTAGTATTTTATGAGATACTTATTATAATATTTGATATTACTTAATTACTGATATTTGATGTGACATTACTTAATATTTAAATTTTTAGGGTAGTCAATAATATAATACTATTTGTTAATAGTAATATTATTAATTCAAATGTCTTAATATTAGACAAGCGATGTGTTTTCCTTAGATATTAACAGATATGCTAAGCACCCAAAAACTTTATAAACTTAGAAAATGTTTATTTATTTTTTAGAAGAACGGAAAATATGCCTATAATATTTTTAAAGTGAAAGTCTTGTATAGTACTCAATGATCGAATAAATATTATAGTGGATTATATTTTAAGATATGTTTTAATTTTTTTTTTGAAATTTTAATTATAACTGATAATATTTGATAATGGTGTGATATTCTATCATCGATTTAAAAAAAGGCTATTATAATTCATTGTGCGTATTTTTATAATCACTTTATCAGATTTTATTAATGAATACGATATCCCGAAGAGCTCCATTGCTTCGACTTGAATTTCATTAAGGTGGAATTTTTAATTTTTTTCGTTTTTGTAAAATCCTCTAAAACCTTCCGTTGATCTCTTCGGAATGAATCGATGACACTATTATAGAAATGCTCTTTATGTTAGCAAATAACGCCTCCATTGTTAGCGTGTTGCTAACAAATTTTTAAAAACCTCCTACTATACTAGAATATAGCAGTGCTCATGAAGCTTGGTTCTTTTATGTGAGATATGATGTATGAGGAAAATTTGATTAAAATTTAAATATATGTTTTGGATGTATTTCTTATTTTTTTTATGAGACTTTGCAATTCATTTCTTTATTTTACATCTGCAATTAATATATTCATCTCTACTAGGTAATTCATTGCATTTGTTTTCGGTGTTTTATAAAGATTAGAAAAACGTTTGTGGCGACTTTTATTCCTCTCTCAATGAACACAATCGAGAAATGCATCGAATGAAATGTGGCACAAAATAATATAGTAATGTATGTTAAAATATTAAATGTGTTGCTCCTCTCCATTCTCCATAGATTTCATTTCATTTTCCAAAGCGAAGGAAATTCGGTTTACGATATTCACGATCGAATTGATCATTACGTCCAAAACGTAAGAAATTGTTGCGTCCAAATCGTAGAAAATTCGGTTCACTCATACCAATATCGGAGCGTTTTCCAAATCGAAGAAAATTCGGCTCAGCTGATTTACCGAAACGAAGAAAATTCGGATCGGCTAATCGACCTTTAAAATACGAGAATAAAATCTGAGAAAAAAATTAGAAAAAAATATCCTCATATATACTATAAAAATTACAAATACCATGAAAGATGATTTGTAATCCGCAGTTTAATTCGTGGATCAATTCCAAGGTCTACAATTTAGAAGAAGAATATAAAGGCATAGGGAAGCATGCCAGAGATGCTAATACGATACGTATCTTTGTGTTCTATCAATTTGACCGACCGCTTTCAAAAATTATCAATGAAAAATGTTCTCTGAAGAATAATGTCTGCATATGCTAAATATCCTTATCTCTTATGAAAATCTCCCACAGAATTTTTTTTTTTTTTGTGTCGAAATTAATAGAAAATAATAAAAATTGTTAGCGTCAAAGAAATGTAATTTTTATTGGTACTTTTAAATGTTTGTACGTCATTCTTATAGGTGAGCAAGCAACATGGAATGTAATATAGGAGATCATCATACATTAATCGTATTAGATTTCATGAATCTTGCCTCACTAGTTCCCATGTTGAAGTTACCCGTGTCTGCAGACAAACAGACACATACAGACACGTACACAGACTTCTATAAAGTGCTGTTGATGTGCTTAATTAGTTTCTTACATTTTCTATACACAAATCAGTTCAATTCATATTTATCAATGTTATTTTCTTCGGTTATTACAGTTCAATATCTCCTTCTAAATCGTTTCCAATAACTAGTTCCGTCTGGGGATGAAGTGCTAATTAGCAATATTCCATTTGTGGTGAGCATTCGATAATCCTGAAAAAGGTGAAGCGAAATGGGCGAATTTTTTAAATTTTTATTTATTTATTAATTTATTCGTTTTTTTTTTCTCCCTTTCTGATTGTTTTGATGTTTTTTACCCCTAAAATATTTGCTTTCTATAACAAAATCAAATCTCCTTTATAAATATTTTCAAGCATCAACGTTTTCTATTTTCGTTATTTAGATGGGAATTCTATAGTTAAGAGGGGATTTTTACTTTTACACTCTTCTGTTTATTAGCTAAATTAAAATAAATGCAGTAATCCTTTAATCTACACAATATTATAATTAAAAAAAAAATCTATACAATATTATAAAAATTAATCTATACATTATGCTATTTTTTTCGCGTATAGTTGTTTTCTTATCAAGGTATGTTGATCACTGATAGTATTCTCGCTTGAAGGCGTTGAATTATCAATCACAAAGAATGAGATGTGGATACTTACCCTGATGGGTAATCTTTATTTTTTTATTTTATGGAATATGTTAATGTATAATACTTACCGAATCGTAGAAAATTTGGCTCAGTATTTCTTCCAAATCGTAAGAAATTCTGTGCTTGATTGCTTTTCCCAAATCGTAGGAAATTATTCGAAGGTGTCCTTCCGAATCTCAGAAAATTAGGATCAGAACCCTTTTTACCGAATGTTAGTGGTGGCGCTGCAAATCGATTCATTATCAAATATTCTTAAAAGCACATAAATTTTTGCGTAAATTAAAAATTTCAAAAATAAAATTTAAAAAAAATTTCGATTGCGTAAACGTTGTATAAAATTTTTGATCTTTTAAGCAAGAAAATAAATCTGAGTTAGAATTATTCGAATCGTTTATATAATTTCATAATCGAACTTGTTGTTAATCAATCATAATAGCTTTATTAATGAGAAGAATAAAGCTATCTTTGGAGTTTTCTTTTGTTGCATTATTTGTAAATTTCCTCGAGAGGCCATATTGTTCTACTGCAATTCTTCTTATTCATCCCATCTTTAAAAAATTATATTGGATGGTTAGTTGAAATTAGTGAATAAGACTTTCAGATCGTATTGTGATAACCTATAGCTAACCCTATATATCTTAGTGCAGTGAATTCTTTTTTTTTTTCACGTTGTTTCCAAGCATTGTTGACTGTGCATTTGCGAAAATATTATCATAAAATCTTCGGCATTTATTATGCAGAAAAATAAGCGAATTCGTTGCCAAATATATTTTTTTCGTTTATACATTTACATCTCATTTGCATATACCATAACCTGTATATATGGCCAATATGTATTTCCTCCGCAGGTATTTCCCAAATTTTTTCTATCGCTGTAGCTCAATTTTTTTTTTTTAAATTTCGAAGCAGAGATGAATAAAGGAAACAAAAATTTAGCGGATCGTCGTAGAGGAAATTTACTACACCCTTAACGCATTTGCATTCATTTTTAGAGGCGTCGTTCAATCGGCCAAGGTTTTTTATATTTACAAGTAGGAAAACGCATTAGGTAGATTAGCGCGATATGCGCTTTTGTATTGCACCCTATCAAATTAATCGATCCCTTTTTTGCAAAAAAAGATGATAAAACAATATTATGATTGTTTCTTTTTTTTTCCTATGAAGCTAATCGATTATGAAAATTCTAAAGAGAAAATTTTATTTGTGCACCTCAATCAGATTTACTATAAGACAAAAATAGATTTATAGATTCTAAATCGATTTCAGATATGTGAAACTCAAGAAGATAAAGGTCCTTATAAAGAAGAAAGATTGGGATATTATTAACTTTTAATAAAACAATTTAAGAGAGTCATCAATGTTCACATTGTTAATCACTGAGAACAATGAGATGAATAGAAATAAATATACATATTTAACTCTACAAAAAACAATTTTCATAGAAGTTTGTAGCCTGAAAAGTTTAATAATCCAGGATGCTGCCCATGAATGGTTTTGATGTAAATATTTAAGTCTTTCAACGGTTCCTAAATATAGTGAAAGGGAAGGGAGGGAGAGGGGTAGGGGGAGGGCAAAGAGGAGAAAGGGGGAAGGGAAGAAAAACTTACAGGGATATTCAAAGTCTTAGATACGCCAACGAGCATTTCGAAATTGAAAAGAGTTACCTGCCCTTCCGAATCGAATAAAATTTGGTTTCCTTTTTTCAATCTTTCTGACTGCTTCATCGGCATCTCCATCGCAATTGTCTCCAAGATAGAACCGCACTTCAGCTTGTTCTGTAGGAGAGAGCATATTGAATACTGTACAAAAATCCGATGTTTGCCCATCGTTACAGCATTCGCTGAGAACCTATAATGTATTTCATTGTTGCCGAATATCATAAATTCCCGAAACCGAGGATACTGTAAGAGTACTATATTTATTAAGTAATTTTTACTGCATTTATTTAAATAGTTAGGCGAATAGAAGGGGAGTAAAGTGTTATATAATGTAATTTCGTTCAACGGAAATGATATAAATAATAATAAAATATATAAAGCAATCGAAATGAGGTAAAATTAGCTGATATAACAAGAGATTCAAGGAAACTCTTCAAATAAATATCTTGTTCGGCTATCAGTCGACATTTAAAATCAATAAGCAAAGCAGGCGAAGCATAAATAATTTTTTATGAGGATTCAAATGCAGCAGTTGCCAGCAAATAATGAGACAGACAATCAGGCAGAGAGACAGGCAGACACAGACAATTTTTTGCATTGATTTGGCGGTCGTTTCACTTGATTTCTGAATATGTTTTCAGAAACCTCGCCTACGTGAGAATTCCTAGCATTTTTCTATCGTGAAGATGAGGTCTATATTTGGAGCTAACTAGCTTTATGCTTTAAACGTTCTTTATTGCCATCATTTATCTTCTTTCCCTACTGATTCTATGCAACATTATTATTTCTACTTCTTACTATCTTATAGATGAACCTTAGCTTGAGATAAGCTTTAAAGCAGCGAAAACATCAGGAAGGATTGTATACCTGCGATGAGCAGAATACTAGAATGAGAGCCACATATAATGGCGACATAACTGAATGAGATTGTGCCATCATTCGATGGTTTATATGTGCCCATATGGGTTGTAGAGCAGAAGCGTTTCGCTAATAAAGTTATATCTCTTTGTTGATGACCATATGCGACCCTCAGTAATCTCAAGAAATTCGCTTATTGTTGCAATTGAAACGTTGTTGCGCGTCACTTTTGTGGATTTGTGAATATGACGTCATAATATGGTCTTTGAAGAGTGACCTTAGTTGGTCATTCAATTATCATTTGAGACGTATATTGAGTCTGCTTGAATGAGAAGTTGTTGGTGATCGACTAAATTGAATATCGTTTGAAATAAATGAGTGAAAATTCGAATGAATAGAATTTAAAAAAAATAAAATTGAAAATTAAAATGAAAACAAAAGTTACTCTCGCAATGTTAAAAGATTTCGCACAAATCCATTGTCCACTAAAATGATCACTTTGCACTTTCCATGTATACGAAAAAAAATTTCCAAGTTTAGTTAATTATCACATATAGTGGAATCTGATGGGTTTAACATTTGAGTGCATCTTAGTTTAATAAAACCATCATATCGTTCGGTATTTTTTCAGGTGTTGCGTTTATGATCTGGCGTTTAAACCGGATGGCTCCGAATTGTTGGTTGCTGCAGATACCAAAGTTCTCATCTATGATGGCAGTGATGGCACATTGTTGCAGTCACTTAAAGGTGCTCATTTTTACATTACCTTCAAAATACCCCGTTGAGCATTTTGAAGGTAATCTTTCCAGTCAATTAACACACCTCTTTACTATTTAAACCTCACTGCTGCTGTTTCTATGGAAAGCGCATTGCGGTAATGTTGTGCATGTGTATATGCATGCCTGTCTGTTTTGTTGGTTCGATCGTGGCAACAATAAGACTAAAATTAACAAAAATTGGTGAATATAATGTTTACTATGGGTCATTTAATATATGACTATTTCAATGAATCCATCCAAATCGATGAAATTTGTTAAGATTTGAAATTTTGAGAAATATGCCAATATTTTATGCTGATTAAATCGCAACAGCGCGAATCTTTTGACGAAGAATTCCATGGCCGATCGAGTTATTTCAGATACGAGAAGCATAATTCTGCATGTTTTATTTGTGAATAAACTATGCAATCGTTCACTTAACTTATAGGATCCCAAAGCGTATCTCATTTCCGTTTATTTAATGTATTTCTCCACTCATTAATATTATTATATACAAACGTTCTTGCATTGTTTGTAATAATATTCCAAAATATATGGAAATATACACTCATTTTTCTCTTATAACCAAACGAATTGTTGCAAAAATTTTTCAAAAATTTTTTCAAAACGTTGTAGGAGGAAAGTGAAAATTTTTCGGTGGAATTAAAGACGTTGAAACTAATCAAAAAATGAGGCAAACAATACAAGTTTAAGACTTAATTAGTGTATAAACAATTTTTCATAATTGTTCTCACGTATCTATCTGCAATTAAAGTTTATTCGTTGCATTCACTCTACCCGTTGGATTATCCGTTTATATCGCGAAGATCGTCCACTTTTGAGCTTCGGATGAAAATTCTTCCCTTCTAACGTATAGAATATATAGTGTATGTCTTTTAGTGTCGCCGTTTCAGAGAAGGGGGTGGGGGACTTCTATTAATTTCTGGTCAAATGTGGGACGAATATTATTGAAACAAAGGAAAGATGTTAGCGAGAATTTTTAATGAAATAACGAGAATTTTTCAATTCAAATTTACTAAATTTCTCTCGGTGATATGCTATTCGATATGAATTTACCTTAAATACTCTCAAATTTCAATTTTGTCTTTTGTATTTTTCAAACAAATACATTTTCATCGATGTTGAATATGAATTTGCTGATGTGAACATTGTTTTAAGGACATAAGGATCTCGTTTATGCAGTTGCATTCTCATATAATGGTGAACGTTTTGCGTCTGGTTCAGCGGATCGTTCAGTTATAATTTGGACTGAACAACATGAAGGCACACTCAAATATACGTTTGTGCTTATTCATTCAACGCTCACATATGCATGCACTCTCCAATTGGAGATTCATTAGAGCGATAAATGTGCAATATGTGCCTCTTCGAATATTGTCAGCCATATCATGCAAAGATTTTTTTTTTTTTTTGAATGCATTTTCTTCTATATTGAATATTACTAAAAGCATTTCCGCCAATATCCATTGATGATTTACGCATTCAAAGAGAACTAAATCACTGTTATAGGTTTATATATTTAAATAATAGAACATATCTAGACTAGGATTTATGCTCATTGGTCTCAAATAAGAGCACGGAGAGGGGAGATACAAAATACAAAGATTTGGAATTTCTAGAGGTCTAAAATCTTCTGATCTGAAATTTCCGTAAGAAGATGCGGTCCTTCGACATAAGCAGGATGCCCTAGCTAAAAAAGATAGTCGAAAATTGGATAGCAATCAGTTATGTAAGTCTTACGGTAGTATTTAACACATCGGTTTTGCAACATACGTAATATAAGGTCGCTAATCTTAAAAGTTATATTAGAGCATTAAAATTTCCATTGGAGATTAGGTGTCTCTATTGCACTCAAATCGAAAATCGCTTCTTGAATAAATGAAATAGACATACTATTTAATACGAAAATATATTCGCGATAAATGTTTCTATGAAGTTTTCTAAAATTTTTAATGAATACGGAGGAAAAACTAAAATGATTGCCCTAAGAAACCTGAATAACTAAAAAAAAGCAGAGGTCTACAGCAAACCTCACTAAAATATTGATCTGACAATGGTCTACAGCACGATATAGCGCCAAAATTGATGCATTGCTCGAACCTTCTACTTCTACGATCACCATTAACATCAGAACTATTACGCACGACAGCGCGTTTACACGCGGGATTTCAATTTTACTTTCATAATTTTCTTTTTATTATAGTAGCTTTTTGATAACTACATCATAGAATAATCTTGACTTTCTTCATTCTATTCCTCGTTTTTTTGCGTTTCCAGGTCCTCTTTTCTACCTCTATCTGTCTCCTTATTAAGCTGCCCTTTACATTGTTCTGTTTCACTAACATTACAACTTTTTATCATTTGACTAACAGGGTTATGCGTATCGTTCTGATGATGGCCCGCGCATAACTCAGGTGCACACGTAAACGAATAAGGGCCGAAACGTGTACACCTTTCAAGTCTTTGTTCTTTTCTCATATATCTTTTTTACAAATTCGATCGATTTCACTACTTTCTGGTTCATTTATTTTATTTCATTTTGCATTTACAGTTTTATATAATCTCATGTTTTTATTTATGGTGCATTCATGGTTTTAAATAATTAAATAATTTTAAATAATTAAATGAAAAACATTACTTACAGGCATAATGAAGCAATTCAATGTCTTGCATTCAGTCCTGTTGCTTGTTTCCTTCTCAGTTGTGCAGTCAACGATTTTGGTAACGTTTCACATATTTTGGCTTATGTATTTCACATAATTTGACATGCTACGAGGCATAACCACCGTCAAATATTTGCAAATAGAAGAAATAAAGGTAGACCATGCGCCAATCATGTCAAACATCAAAGGGTCGATATGAGGCAGTAAGAGCACAATGGGTACGAAAGTGAAGATCGTCAAAGATACGACCGCATGTTGTAGTTTTTTTTCTCACTTTTTCCACTTTTTATGCTCACATTCATATTCGTGTAATGGAAGAGATCTTCCATACGCCCTTAATCGCAATAATGAGATGTTGTGAATCACTTCTAAGATATGTGGTTAGTTTTATTGAATGAATATTTCACGCATTTCAATGGTTAAAATGCAAATATGGTTGAATATGTAAATTATTTATGAGTAAAAAAATAGAAAATAGATAAGCAGTCCAATAAATTTAAAAAAAACGAAAATATTTTTGATGACTATCTTCTTTGGTAAATATAGCGGTCTAACTAGCAAAAACGAAACGGTTGAGCTTATTTATCTATAAATTCAAGCTGTTGGAAAGCTAATATCACAAGCTTAATAATGAATAAATGTTCGCGATTGGTATGTTTCTTGAAGTCGTGAACAATTATATTTTTAGTTCAGAGAAATGAGCAACACAATTATTGCATCACTGTTGCCATGTTTGATTCTATCGGCAAGCATTGAATTTCAACATTCCAATTTTGCATTTCATCACTAGTTAGTTTCATAGATAGTCTCATAGGTAGCGTAGATAATTAGAAGGCAGCAATACCTTTCATTGCGACCACCTAAGATTCGTGAAAATTCATATATCACATGATCCTCATAAATCTATGCTCTTAAATGAGTTCGGATCTGCAGAAGTCGTAGTCGAGGCAAAACTTGGGACAGTTAAGGTGTGTGCCATGATCATTGCGGCGTCGCAACATGACTTCCGCCTCTAGAAATTTCCCATCCATTCAATATTTCAAATTCTCTTTAAGTGTTTCTTCATCTATCCTGCGCATATTAACCGTCATATATGTGTAGGAGATAGCCGAAGTTTCCTACATGAAACTGAAGTGCTACAAACTCTGAGTTGAGAGAACTTCTATGTCTATCCCCATATATTTGTTTAGAAAATGTTGTATTCAAAGGTTTACATTTATCCCCTTTTATGAGAAGGGTTACTAGCGTATATGTTCATGATGAGCTCATCGAATACATCAATTTTATCGATCGATGGTAAAATCTAGAGATGAAAAGTGTTTCTTTAAAATGCGCCTTATTTTTAAGAGGGAAAAATAGCATTTTCAAGAGTCCAGTATCGTATCTGCACCACTTTAATATCCGTACCATCAATAGGGGCTATTAAAATCCAAAAAAAGCACCGAGACTTCTGAGAAATTTCAAGTGATATATTTGCGGTGAGTACTAACCTAACCCACAAACCGTCCACATACGATTCGAAACGTTCTGGGTAACCTGCAGCCCAATCGTTGAATTGCAGCCCAATACCGAGTTGCATCGCTTAAAAATTATTCGAAGATAATTGTTAAAAATTTGTGAATATTAAGTGAATATATATATATAAATATATATATATATATATATATATATATATATATATATATATATGTATAGCTGAATTATGCATTGCTTTGCATGGGTTTTTTTATTTCGTTGCAGATTTGCCAAGGTGTATTTAAGTGTAGCTATGCCTATAACAGAGTAGAGTTGTTAAACTGTAAAAAGTAAAAAGAAACAAAAACGCGATGTCCATCTAGTATAGAATCGTGAAGTGGAGCATAACTTAAGTAGTATTGAAAACCTCTTAGGTATGGGAGGTTTCCTGTAGAGGCAACGATTATTGATATATTAATGTTGTAAACATTACAGGTATATGGACACAAACAGAAAAAAGTGTGAGTAAACAACGCACTTCAAGCAGATGTGTAAGTTGTGCATGGAATTGTGATGGGCAAATGTATGCAGTTGGGATGTTCGATGGAAGTGTTTCACTTCGTTCAGCAACGGTAATTCTTCAACTAGTGAAATATGTAAATTTGCATATAAATGAATAAGTAAATAAACAAATAAATAAATAAATAAATATATATATATATATATACATATACATATACATATATATATATATATATATATATATATATATATATATATATGCAAATTTATTGGAGCACTGAAGCATCTAGAATATTCAGATGACGACGATAACGACCATCGCAAGCGCTTGTGAATTCGAAAGAATTTACTCATTGCTTTTTTCTACAGGAATGAATCAAACTTTCAGTCAGCATCCCACTTTCCGATCATCCGCTTCGGTGTTGTTTCTAATCGCCGCATCTTCGAAAACACTTGAAATAAAAAATGGGGATGTTTTACGAACTGCACAACTTCAGAAATATTGACCTCAGAACTATCGAAAATTTCTTTGAAATAGGGCAATTCATTTTCTGGACGAATGACTTCAACTGTATAGAATAAGTTAAGATCCATATTTTTTTCACAGAAAACCGATTAATTCCCTATTCCATGGACGAAACCGATATCGATAGAGATCATCGCTGTGTTCTAGCCATGCATTACTGATTCCCAAAACTGATAGCTTCATTTTTATGTTTTAATTATTCGATTTATTCTCTTTAAATTAGCAAAATTCAAAAATTTTAAATTACCGGTCGATGCCATAGTCAATGCTTAAAAAAAAAAATTCGTATAATTCACAGAGTTCTGACGATAACATCGACTAAATTTTATTTTTCGTTTGCTTTAAATGAATTGCTAAAAGATTGTTTTCTTGCAGACAGGAGCGGAAGTAAAGAAAATCGATCGGCCATCTGGTGAACCAGTTTGGGCGATTGCTTTCGGAGCCGCAAGAACAACTACGTAATCTCGTCTTTCATGCTCTTACTTTAGTTTACAAAATAACGGGAATTAATATAAATTGCATTAATTGAAATACTAAAGTCCAGTAAAATAGCAGTTTAATTATGTGTTCAGTTCTGCTAGCAGAGAATATCAACGGAGGAAAAGTGTTTTGTTATGAGCGACGATGGTTGAGCATAAAATGTCCGGGGACTCAATATGTAGAGGAATGATCAAAACATCTAACGTTTCTAACGTTCAGCACTTCAGTTAGGTATCGAGCTCGAACTAACAATGAGCTACAATTGCATAAATCAACGCAATTTAATAAAATGTAGTTCGTATTTAATTTCTAGCTATTTTTCTTTATTTATTTCCGTTGAGAATTGATAGAAGACAAAGTGAAATCTCACTCTCTAATATATTATCTTTGGATTCAAATGAACAAGAAAAAAACCGGATCGATTGCGTAATGAATACAAAATGGAGCTTTATGATTCGGAAATGTTTTACGAAATATAAGCGACGATATGTTATCATCTAAATATGTAAGTGCTATCTAAATATGCAAATCATCGCCTTATCTCGATAATTCATATTTTCTTTTTTCGTTTTCTCTCCTCTTTCCCATTCAACTTTTGTCCCATTGAATTTGACTCGAAGTGTATACATTCGATACAATGAAGGGAGATAATGGGCAATAATTTAGCTTTTTTTTTTTTTGCAGCGATAAAGGACGACGTTCAAATATTCACAATGAAGGGTACGATTTTCATTCTATTTTTACGATATGCACCTCTTTAATATAAATTCAGTAATTATATAGTAAATAAAATTGAATATCTTACTCATTTTATTGTTGCGTATTTAGTGGAAAATCATCGATCACCAAGTTTACACATTTAAACTTTGTAGAGTTTATTATTAAGTTGGGAATTCTCTAGTAGATAATTAATGTTAACATTCTGTGATATTTGATATTGATAATCTATTATATGGATCAGGTTTTATCACGCATAAAGTTCTACTACTTTTATTACAAAATTCTCTCTTTAATTGAGAATCTGAAACTAAAAAATAATAAGCAAGAGAATTATGTTTGAAATATTCGTATGGGAATATAAATATTGGAGACATTTCAAAATAGTCTGAAGCAATATAATCTCTTGCTAGACTTAAACGAATTATTATTGTGTAAACTTTTCAGTGGCTATCCAGGCGAATTATTAGTTATAGCCGATTGGGGTCAAACAGTTGCTTTCTATGATCTTGAAGGCAATCAGGTTTGATCTTAAAACTTCCGCTATAATCTCATGAAATATATTGCTTTCAATATGCAAATTAATATCTTAAATCAAATATTTGCATAAGTCGGCATTAAGAACAGAGAACAATCTAGGAAAACAAAGTCCCTCAAACTGCTGAAAACAATTTTTTGATATTTCATCTACTTTCGGCTTCAACGTTTAAAAAAAAAAAAATTGCACTGATTCACCTTATGTTCTATATTTGTATAATAATTCCTTTCCATTTACACAACAAATTAATCATTTTCAATAGATTTTTACGCAGTGAAATTGAGAAAGGAATAATTATCGTAGTTCATCACGTTTCGTATATATTTATTTCCATTTAGCAGAAAGATTCAGCTTGAAAAAATTCGATATGTTCCTTTAATAAATAACATCGATTTATATTATCTGTCAATATTTATTCACATGGTGAATTATGATTGTTATTTAAATATTTGTAGAAGGTGATAACGCGTATCTGTCGGATAATTCATTTTCATCATTTAAGGTGGTACGCGAAGAGAAAAAACTTGGATGCGATCCGACTGCAATGGATTATTTCAATTATGGACAATTTCTTGTCATATGTGGATCTAATCGTCAAGTCACTCTTTACAGTCGTGAAGGTTCAAAGAAAACTTTTTCCTAACATCTGTATATTTGAGTGCCAGTAATCTGAAGATTATTAGTTGAACTGCAAGCCGAGGAGATGTTGATCCCACAATATTTTTAAGATGTATTAATTGGCTTTATAACTGATTACAGGTTTGTTTAGTTTGACCTTCGGTTGGCCGATATAACTGCTGAGGGGGATATTTTTTGCACTGAAAACATCGCAAATAAATACGGCAGAACTGTAGGTTGCTTCATTTCTAGCAGGAATATAACACTCTGTGATGTTACATTGCTTACATTTGTCAGGTAACTAATTAATTAATTTACAAACTTACAAGCCTTACAAATAAACAATTAATTAATCAAAAAAGTTTACAAACTAATTAATAGATGAATTGCAGGTACAACGTTAGGGACAGTGGCACAGATGGATACATGGGTTTGGACGGTTAAAGCGAGACCTAACACAAATGCCGTCGTTGGTCAGCACTTTTCATGATCCTTGCATTCATAACACAGCTAAACTCGTCGAATGGTTATTTCACTGTACTCCCATCGGTACCACAGTAGGAAACGGCGCAAATGGCAAGTAACGATAAAGTAGTGGCAGCCGACAGTGGCATAAAGTTTTACGCCCAATCGAGTGGCGCTGTAGTGAAGAAAATAAAGAGAAGCCGAACCTGAAATATTTGTGCGTTTCATGTGAGCAGCATAAAAGCATGTTTATTGATCATGAATGCAACAAAACCTATTTTACTATTTTCTTCCAGATTAAACGATCCCATCCTGGATATGAACCCGAAGTTCCATATCCATCATTAGGTAGTCTCTCTTATAAAAATGATATCTCGATCATTGATCTTTCATCGATGAATGCACAGAGTGATATATTATTTCAGTGGGATGTGTGGATGGAACGCTTGCTTGTTATCAGCTTATGTTCAGCACTGTGCATGGCTTACATAAGGTATTTCAATGCATTTATTTCATTTAAAAATGGATTTTTTCCCATTTTTCGGGAGAAGATTTCAATGAATGGATGTTTCGCTCTATCTCATTCCATGAAAGAATACTTTAAATATGATATATGAGAAATGCATTAAAAAACCGGAGTAGCATTGTTTATATTAATTATGAGATAATAGACAACACGTTAGCAGTAATATTTCACTTAATAATTAGTAAACAAACGATTAAATACGTTGAAATTCTGAAATATTTTTGCAGGAGCGATATGCTTATCGGGAGAATATGACCGAAGTGGTAGTGCAACATCTCGGTAAACAAAGATCCGTACGAATTCGTTGCAATGATCTCGTTAGAAAAGTTGCCGTCTATCACAATAGACTTGCAGTGAGTCATTTTCAGAGTTGTGGTATGTGGTACCTTTGTGGTCGGTAGGGTAATCTGTGGTCAAGTTTGAAAAGTTAATTACTGCTTGTGACCACTATGATGGTTGAATAAAGAGCGAGGATTTCATCTTGGAATGTCCCATGCTTCTTGGCTTCGTGTGTATCGTTGGGGCCATTCTAAAATTTCTGGACACACTTTAAATCTTACGACCCGGCGGAGAATGGCGTGGCGGGCAAGAAATTGCTAAAACCTAAGAAATTCTTGGGGTCACTCGAACTTCAAAGCCTTTATTGAAGTTTGGAACATCTCAAGCTCACAAGTCATATGACCTTTTAGGTCTATGCAAGATATGGTGAGTAAAGGAAATGACAGTTCGAGTTAAGGATTATCGAGTTTGCATATTGGGAATGGGTTCTTTCCTTTCCAAGGATTCATGAATTGAAGTTTTGCCTCTCCAAATGTGATAGGCAAAGATATATTGAATGAAAAAGACACTGAAATATTAACTCTTATAAAAATGAGCTCGTAAACCAACTTCAATCAAGAAATATCAAGTCATTGCTTTGCCACTATAGTCTTTCCAATTATTGCCTCAATTATTTCTGTTGCATTCGATTTTGTTTTCTCTTCAGCTAACAAAAAAAGAAATATTGATCTTATTTATACGCATTAAAAAAATCGATGTTCGGCTGGAAAAAAAAACAGTTGAAGAACATTGGTGATGACATATAATTTGAGAGTGAAATTATTAGTTGCAGTCTAAAAGTTGAGTGGAAATTGAATGAATAATTTTTCATGAATAAAATTAATGCAGAGATAACCCTCTACCAAAGTAAAGAAATTAAATTCACTAGTGATTTTTAGCTGTATAAAATTTTAAATAATTATTTTCCATCGCTGCAATAGCTATATGGCACAATGGAAAGAAGAATTTTACAATGCCCAACTAATATTAAAACTACATACGGAATTAAACTATCTGATGCTTGGGGATGAGATAATTCGATACGTTATGAAACTACAACTTGCTTTCAATGAACATTGGAGTAATCTAACTACAACGATAAAAAATAGGAAATAAATTTTTGGAAGGTCAAGTTGTGGCTAACTTCATCTTCCTGGTAGCAAGCTAATTTGCATATTCTTTGAGATAATAAGAGAGTGACTCTTCGTTCACTCACCGTTTTTCTAATGAGTTTTCAAAACTTATCAATAAACATACAGATCTAATGCCCTCGATTGCATATATTCGAATTTAATTCATTTCCAGCTAATAAACTCCAGGTTAGATTACTGTGTATGGAAACTTTGTTCTGCTAGGACGTATAGTCGACATCAGCATTTATTTGACATTTTCGGTTCATTCTATAATGAGGTGATAAGTGCGTTTATATTTAAAATCAAGTGTTTTAAACGATATAATCTATCAATGCGTCGAATTGTTTCGTGTAATCAGAACTACTTAAATGTTCAATTTGTGAAGATTGGATCAAAATAGAATATGTGTGATTAGTTGATTTATAATCTCAAATAGAAACATTCCTCGGTCCATTTTTTCGAGAACGTTTTTAATTTCTAATAATTTTTCTTAGAATTTGCAACACGGCAAATTTAACTTATATTATGTATTTATGCAATTAGTGAGGAAAAGTAGTTTAAGGGCAACAACGATAACCAATACTATTCAGGTTCAATTGACCGACCGGGTCCATATTTATCGGCAAAGCGCCGAAAGGGAAGATGGTCAATTGGAATATCGACTCATTGAGAGAATAAACCACGCATTCGAATGCTCTCTTCTCGTTGGTTAAATTTTTTCTTATATAGCAACTTCTAATTTTTACAGGAAGTAAATCTACGCACACCTGTAAAGGGACCCTCATATGCATGCAAAAAACCGGCAGGTATCTTAGTGCTGTTGTGGGCGAAACATAAGCGCGACACACAAAGTAACTAAGATTCAAATGTTGAGAAAAAAACTCCTGAACGGATTCGAACCAATCAAAAAAAAAGTGTACCTTCAACGAAAAACCAAAAAAAAAAAATTGAAAAATTTGCATATTAAAAACAGTTGCGTTATGAGTTAGGAGAATATAAGCATTTTATTAACGAACTTTTATTCTTCAATATTTTCTTCAATATTCATTCTCCAACTAGAAGTGCATAATGTTTTGATAAATTTCCTAATTGATATTCTACATTCGAATGCTATTCTACACTTTTGATCACAATCATACTCACATAATATGGGTAAATTATTCGTGCTTATCTATACGACAACTGTGGTTTTTTATTTTTGCTCATTTCTTGCGAATCACAATATTAGTGCAATTTCATTTTTTTTTTTAAAAACGTTGAAAAAATAATGACGGTTATGCGTTCCATAAGGCAAAATTTTGAATCAATTTATTTCGAAGTTATAATTTTTGAAACTTTTTCGCAAAATTTTTTCATTAGCAATTAAGCGTGAGATTAGTTGAATTTAGAAGTAACAAACGTGCAACAAAAATCAAAAATTTAGAAGCAACAAGAATGCGTCGAATTCGCCGATATATCGATTTATCCGAGAAGAATTTGCCCTTCATGACGATAAATAGAATTATAAATTTTTAAAGGAATATTCAAATTTTTCCAATCGCTTTGTCGAGCAAATGTTTTATGTTTTAACAAAATACATAGGTGATGAATTAATCGGTATTTTTAACTAATTGATGCTCATATGATACTAATACTCCCATTTTTGCGGAACCTCTGACTCCTTCATGCCCTCTTTCCTGAACTTTTTCATTCATTTGCCCATCATCGGCCTAGAAATTACTACTTGCGAAATCCCACTTGGTTTCGTTTATATAGAAAGCCTTAAATATCAATGGCAAACTTTAAATGTCAAATGCACCGGTGTTATCTACAAGTCAGTTTACATCATTTGGGAGGCTGAGTATTTACATCATTTGTATTTCTTCGAACTTTACTCGCTCAACTTCTGCCGAGTAATATTTATGCATTACAAGTAAACGCATATTTTTCTTAAAAAAAGTTGAAGTTACAGTCACTACGGACTTTCTTAACCAATTTCCAATTTAAATTCGAGTTTCACTCAAATATTTGTGGATGTTCAATTGGGAATCGTCTCTAAAAATTTCCACATTTCATCAAAATTAACGATTTGTGTAATTTCAGGTTGTTTGTGCGCAGCATTTAATTCTATGCCAAGAACGTCGTTTACAATGTTATGATCATAAAGGTTTAAAGCAGCGTGAATGGTTACTCGAATCGTTGATCCGGTATATTAAAGTTATTGGTGGTCCACCTGGAAGAGAAGCAATCCTTATTGGCTTACGAAATGGTGCTGTAAGTATAACAGCCACTTTAAATTCCCATCCATTACAAATATAAATGCAACCAAACATATAAGTCTTCAGATTACACTAATTACAGAGAGATGCAATGAGTTAATTTGAAAGAAATTTTGAGCACGTCGTATGAGAGTTTGCTTCGATGAGCAAGTGGTTGTATCCAGCGTTTATTGTCGACCTCGCTTGTTTTTAGAGATCTTTAAACAAAAATCAATGATATTCATTTTTTTTGGTTTTTGCCCTAAAGCTTATCTCCGGGAGATTTAGCCGGAAATTAGCTGGGCTAATATTCTTTATTTTTGATATACGTGCCGTTTATTCAAAAAATTTGAGCGCGTTCGGTGTGTAGTTTATAGATGAGAGGACATAGAGAAATGAATGCCGTTTCAGTGCGAAAATGATTTTTGCATGCAAAAATAATTTTATAAAATGCAAAGTCCTAAAAAAAAACTCCCACACTGTGCCTCAGGATAAGTGCATTTAAGGAGCATGCAAGGAGGAGAATTAAAATGCTCAAATTCCTTCAAAGTTGATGGTTCAACGAGAAATACGTGATGCAGCGTGAACAATTCACTAAATTTCGTTACTATGGCTGCAATGGTTGCTGTGTTAAAAAAAAAACCGAACATGCAGATAGGACGTTCCGAACAGATAGAATCCCCCATAAGTAGGGGTAGATGCAACGTCGCCATACTGCATTATTGTGAGCAAAGTCGAAATAGAACTTAATAAAAGTTTTTTTTTGAAAGAAATTCAAATTTTCACGTCAGATTTTGTAAGAAAATGCCCGCAAAAAAAAATTCATTAGTAAACATTTTCTTTTGTAATTTGAGGTATGCAAAATATTCGTCGATAATCCATTTGCAATTCAAATGCTTCAATTGAAAAGCGCTGTTCGATGTCTCGACATAAGTCACCTCAGGTTTGCGATTTCATTTCAATCGAAGTCGATCAATGTCTTTCAAACACGCGAATATCCTTTCATATTTATTGTTTTCCAGCTGAAAAAAAAAGAAACTTCATTCGATTTCCTATGTTGATGATGATCTACATTTTTGAGAGACGATACTGTTTGATCTAATTCATAGAGTCAAAAAAAAAATTATTATCTGTGCAGCGTTATCGATAAGCGCTATATATCACTTTATGATTTAATATTCGTTGAAATAACTAATATAAATTATTCGTTAAAATAAAAAAGCGAGGAAAGTAAATTCACATACTTCAGCATTTTCTCTCACCTTCGGAACTTCTAAATAAATAGATAAAATAAATAAAATATAAAAGGAAAATAACTGCCTTATTCGAATACTCATTTATCTACGAAAATAGCTGTCTGGGTTTTTTTTTTGTGAATAACATAAAACGGCTGCCATATACGGATATAGAAATTTTCAACTCTTCAAAAATGTTATATGCATAACAAACATTACCTTTTAACAAGATATCTATGCGTTGAACAATGAAATTTCCTGCATGCGACAATGTTCATTCAAAAATAAAACGAAAACTTTCACTTGGATTACAAATTAGCTCGAGATTTTTTATGTGCGTTGTATTGAATATTTAAAATAATATTTAAAATTATCCTTTGAGAGGTTTTTCTCGAAAAATTTATTTACAGTAAATTGTCGAATTGCTCAATTGCATAGATATTACCTGCTGCTAAAATTCCGCATAAATTTTTGCTGTTTTTTCTTTGCAGACGAAAATTGGCGATTGTTGATGAAAGCGGTATATGTATGACATTCGACGCCAGTACTAAGCAATTGCTCTTCCAGGTTGTCATTTATGTTGAAGGACATCGTTGAAATATTTGACGTGCTAACCTTTCTAGACTAAATTTTGCATTTTGCTCTTCAAAAAAAAAAAAAAACACCTCATAAAGGTGATCAAAATCGCAACTCACATCGAAATTTCCATATTCTTTCAAAGATTGAAATTTGCATATCTCTATAACTATCCTGGAAGTGGATGTTATCTCCATAACTATCCTGGAAGTGGATGTATCTTATTTGACTAAAAGACTTTTCGAAATTAATTATGATTTAGCAACTTAGATGAGGAATTGTTCAACGGCTAATTTTATGCTTGATAGATACTCGACGGTTATTGTAGTGATTGAGATAAGCATCGTTTTCAAGATAAACTTTGAGATAATTTCTTAGGAACCAGCGTGTAATAGTGTAGCGTGGAATGCGGATCACGAAAATCTGTTATGTTATTCGGGTGGAGGCGCTCTTAGCATCAAAGCTCATAACTTCCCGGCTTATCAACAACGTATGCAGGTGGGTAGAATTATCTCTAACGTTATAGATGGCTCATTTCTTATTGAACATTGTGATTTTCTGTTTTTTCCAGTATTATTCCTCTGATCACTTGAATTGAGCTCATATGATTTTAATGCCTCCATCTGCCAGAAAGGAGGGCTAAATTTAAGAGGGACATTAAATTTAGAAGGAGGCTTACACAAAGTCGCACCGCAGGAGAAATGACAGAAATAAATGGAGGATAGAATATCGAGAATTTTATGATAGGTATCTTCAAAGGATGGAGAGTATCTAAGAGTTAATAAATTCGGGACGAGGTTATGCTTGGAAATTTGCGATATTTAGCAAAAGGTTTCCGAGCGAATTGTTTTATATGCGTTTAGTGTTCGTGCTCTAAATGAAAGCTATTGAGGGAGTTGAAATACCCTTCCGCGTTAGCGCTTTAATTCCTTCAGTCGTAGGTCTTTAGTCAAATTTTTTGACACGACACCTTCAGGCTACATTTGCATATTCTGCGGAAGTTTTTTTTTTTTCGTAAACAGTTTCTTAATACTCAACGTTAACATTATGCAAATGAGCTTATTGATAAGATTATCACTTCAAGACTCACATTCGCTCATAACAATGGTCTAAACGCTACGATGAAATGGTTGGTAGAAAACTACTAACGTTTTTGTACAGACTTACTAAAGCTGTGGTATAAACTTATAATGCTTTGGCGAAAAATCACTAACGCTTTAATATAAAGCATTGCTTCAGATAGCACAATGATATAAAGTGATTATAAATGTTATTTTGAGATGTATAAATTCATGCAAATTACCATATCTATTTTTTTACATTCAGTATATATTTTTGTTTAATATTGAAAAGTAAAAGTAATTAAGATCTTTCAAATATTATTGCGAAGAAAATTTGAGAAGAGAAGAATAAAAAAAACATTAAGCTAGAAATTAATCATACCACTATAATTAAGAATACTTGTAACTGTAAAATATATTTTTATAAAAATCATCAAGAAATACCTAATAAGATATGATTATAAAATTTTTATTAGAGAAATGATACATTATTTTATTGTAAATGTTTGAATCGTTTTTCAGGGTTTCGTTGTTGGATTCTCGGGTAAACGTGTTTTCTGTTTACATATGTTTGCAATGACCGCAATGGAAGTTCCACTCTCCAATCAACTCTATCAATATCTCGAACAAAAGATGTATAAGTGAGTATAAAAATAAAGTAGATTTAGATTTATGTTTCTTTTTATGACGATTTCTTTTTGTACAAACATTTGCAAAAATTGATATATATATATATATACATATACATATATATATATATATATATATATATATATATATATATATATATATATATATATATATACATGACTATTAGAGAGTTTTTTTTTTGGATTGTTGCAACTCATAAACGAAGAAATCCACAGCAATGAAGTTTGTAATCTATATTATGCATTATTGGCCTAGGCTCAACTTCAGTCTCACTTGCCATCCCGTTTTTTCCAGCATGAGGATGACGTCATATACAAACGATGCTTAATCTTGAGGAATTTTTTGTGAGAACCTATCAATGGCATAGAAAAGCTCACGCCTATGAAACTTCATGGCCTTAGTGTGATGGAAATTCCAAACACCGCAAATGAACACACACACATATACAGACAGACATAGACATACACAGGCACAGTCATGCATATACGCGCAGACATGACGGTGTATGTTTTGCAACGAATTGCTAAAAATTAGCACCGAACTAGCATACATTCCTCATTTTTGTGAATTGATATGTGCAATAAATATAATGCTAAGTCGTATTGGAGTATATGTATGTTGTTCTATGTTGAGAAGTCTTAAACGGGGCAGTATTGAAGCAAGATCTACAAAATTCGGTGGATGCACACTTTGGAGTGACTCCATCTATCAACCGCAGTGCGAAAAAAAATTTTCTTTTTTTGAGGACTCGACAGATTAAGTGGGCTGAAAATTTCCGTCACATTTGCAACGATCGTTAAAATTTTATAGATGCTATTTGCATCATTTTATCTATAAGATATGATAAACTAGGCAATAAAACATTTTTCTTTGATTTCGTATATGAGCTTAATAAGTGGCTTAAGAAGGGGAAGATCACTATTAATATATAATTCTGGTAGAAGATTTCTTACTCATCTTCTAGCTAGCCTTATTATTGTACCCAGATTGTTCGAGATGTGCTGTTTTATAAGCGATCTCTAAACGAAAAGATAGTTGAGATAACTTGTTGATTTTTTATATTAGTTTGTCGACACCCAGCGAATGATGGAGTTCTTTCCTAATTGTGAATGCACACTGTTTGGGTAAGCACGTTTTAGGCGAGAAATTCCGTCTGTAATATTGTAATGTGGAAGGGATTATCCCTGTTCAATGTGAGCTCAAGCTCATTTAATTTATAAGAGTACCACTTGCTATAAGAAGATGAAAAGATTTTGATCGGCGCAAGTGAATATTAATAAATGAAATAATATTCTGTCGGTGTACGGTGATTGGAGGTGCATTGCCTCATGCTTTTTCGACTAACTTTTCTTGAGGATTTTTACTCTCTAAAATGCATGTCTAGTAAGAAGTTTGGATTCCTGACTAAGGGTTTCCTCCACGACACTGTTTGTTTAGGATTTGGTTTTAACGCATCTCGTATATCATTAAATTTCAGGAGCAAAGTTAACAATGGATAATTGAAGGTAAAATTGTCGAACTTTCCCTTTCTAGCATCATCCATCGCTTGGGTGGATGATGCTAGAAATGATGCAGAAGTTGACAAATAGATGATGCCAATAAGTTTTCAGAGAAGCTTATGAACTTGCTACACTTGGAGTAACGGAAGGCGATTGGACAATCCTTGGACATGACGCACTTCAAAACCTCGAGCTTGATGTGGCAAAGAAGGCATTTCATAGAGTCAAAGATACCAAATACCTTCAGCTGGTCTTTGAAATTGAGGTCACTCTATTGTCTCATTGAAAGTTAAAGTATTGCATAATAGCAGAGATCCCAGCAGACGATTCAAATTGTTCGTCTGAAGTCGACAACTTTGACATATATGCTGAAAATGATTATTTAATTGATGCCGTTGTGAGTTTCTCAATTTCATCGAGCCATCGATTCCCTTTCAGTGGAAAAGTGCAACATATCTTCAGAGAAAACTAATTCTATTGATTGCATTATAAGCAAAATCCTTCAGTAATATTTATTTATTTCAATGAATTAGCAGTAAAGCAGCGGTCGATTTATTATTTATTTGGCTCTGTGACGCTCTTTTGCTTTCATTTATCGTTTGCAAATTTTCAAAATTTCATTAGGTAACATAGGTCAGAGACAAGCAAAAATGGAGTCGAAAAAATACTATTAACATTGTCAATAATTTTACGTTTTCTACTTTTTATTCACCATCACGCTAAGCATGCATCACTTTTGTTTGTTATTGTCCCCTTGGGCTAGAAAATGCCTCTAAGACGCAAACTACATAGCATCGAATAGGTTGATGGTAATCTATGCAATTCATTGCCTTAATATTGGCATTTTATGCTTGAATGATGTGGAATTTTCTTTTTCGGAAATGACATGAATTTGCTTTTTCTTTTTTTTTTTCAGGAAATGAAAAAACGCGGAGAGAAAAAAGAGTTGATGTTAGCTTATATGAAAGCATATCAAGGACGTTTTCGTGAAGCAGCATTACTCTTCCAAAACAATGGCTTTGAACAAAAGACACTCGAAATGTTCACCGATTTGCGAATGTTCGATCAAGCTCAAGTAGGCAATATTTTCATAGAGTTTCATGAGTACTAGAATTTTAAGTAGCTGATTTGCTAATTCCATAATCTCAAAAAAAGTGATTATAATGACCGAAATCATCTTCAGAAGTTGCATGTGATTCACAAGGTGCTCATCACCTAGAGTTGAGGAGCTCAAATACGCTCCTAATTCTCGAGAAAATAATTACTCCTCATTAAGGAGCTTCTGTCGACAGCTTCCGGTGAGACACAGAAAGCTTTAATGCGACGAAGGGCCGATTGGGCACGTGATTCGAATGAACCTCGTTTAGCTGCCGAAATGTTTGTCGCATCCGGTGATTACGACAAAGCGATTAAGCTGATGATTGAAAACGATTGGATCGATATGTTCGTTTTGATTTTATCTTCTCAACTTTTCCAACTTTATTACAATATTTTATGAATGTTTCTCCGTTATATGGTTAATTTAAGAGATAATATTACTTTCATAAGAGTTTTAAGGAAATGGTTTTATTATCATTGAGTACAAACAATTTAATGCTCACAAAACGTACAAAAAAGTATTAAATACAGAAGCATGCGAAAAACGGTGATACGGTATGCGATCTTGTTTCACGCTCATTTGACCTATTAGTTCCACAATTTACTGCAAAAAAGTAGAATACACCTTACAGTGACGTCATTTCTCAACTGATCGGACTTTTTTTTCTTTGGCCAATATGAGTTCATATGATTTTATTTTTCAGCCAACTAAGAGAAGTTTCCATTAAGCATATCCGTTCTTTTTGGTTAGAATGCACGCATTTTTTTTTAATGCTTGTAGCAACTCTCGAAAATGACGGTTCGATGTGAAATACGGTAGAGTGGATGCAACATATGGTATACATTATGTCCATCCAATTTCTTAACCCTAGATTCTGTAGTCCTCTAGTTGCAGCTATGAGATATATAGAAGAACGCCCGCACAGACATGATATCTCCCTAATTAATTGAAATTCAGTGTGTCTCCTTATGGGCATACTTTGCATCTGCCCGTTTGGTTAGCTTACCTTACCCTAAAATATGAGTAAACACATTGTTTCTTTTCACCTGTGTTTTCTGGGCTGATATACCCTCCCTTGAATGGAAGATGAAATGTTTCATTAAAAAATATCAATCCACTGTTGTTTATACTCGATTGAGGCGTCTGTTTGTTAGGGTGATTAATTAAGAATACAGAACTATTATAAAGGAATTTGTCACCTTCTTTTGATGTAGTATTGATGGATGATAGTTGGACAAGAGCGATGATTTATAATGCGTAATTTTCTAATGTCTTCTTTATGAGATATGAACGAGGCATCTTTACTTGCTCATATTTAACTTTTTCCACTT
Source organism: Baylisascaris procyonis (assembly GCA_037389465.1). Classification (NCBI taxonomy): domain Eukaryota; kingdom Metazoa; phylum Nematoda; class Chromadorea; order Rhabditida; family Ascarididae; genus Baylisascaris; species Baylisascaris procyonis. The sequence continues at coordinate 3,275,138 of JAZARR010000032.1, read as the reverse complement.
TTTTTTTCGCTAATTGCATTTTATTGCAATGAAAATTTTCACCTCTAACTGTAAAATTTTCATGAATTTATTGCTGCAAATGCATTGAATATTTAGGCTTGTGAATTTAATGCATCGTATGGATCGTAGTGATGTCGATGCATTACGAATAATTGGAGCATATCTTATACGCAAAGAGGAATATACACTTGCATCACAACTTTTTATATCTATTAATGATATACGTGCATTAATTAATATGCATGTGACAGCCGCACATTGGAATGATGTGAGTTTATTTGATTTATTTTGTTTTTTTTTTTCGATTAGCAAATGATGCTGATTAAATTGATAAGAATTCCATATGTAATTTTATCAAAGGTTACTCTCAGTTTACGAAAAAGACTTTACAAAAAGAAAAGGTAATGCCTATTCGCGTTTAATATTTCTATGGAATAAATCTGGCGATAAGGTCCTTATTAGTTGCAACCCACATTGCGCATTATCGATGATATATATGTACACTTGGATGCTTATATAGGTATGACGATTGCTGCAGAGTGTATAGGTATGACGATCGATGTTGCATCAACGATGATATATAAGATGATAGGTACAAGTGTGAGTGACATTTTAATGTATGATGATGTTGCAACGTGATAGTCACCTTTAAAAATCCCTTTTTGCAACGAAGAATACATCCCTCTATATTCACATATGCAAATGTAATATAAAATTATTGTCATAGCAGCGAAAAAACTAAAATCTGATGTAAAATTGAGTGAAACTTGAAATACTAACAGAAATACCATTTAGATTTTTGTTAGAAGGAGTTCTATTGGTGCAACAGTAATCAGCAAAATTTTATGAGTTAAAAGTGGATCATTAGATTATAATGGAGCTGTAAGCGGAGTAACAAACCAACTGCTCCTTCATCAAAATTTATGCGATGAAAGTTGCAGTCGTTATCGAATTCCTTTTAAAATATCATCCCTCTAATAAAGATCTTCATATATAAGTGACATATTCAACAAAATAAGCTAAATAAGTTTTAAAAACAAAAAAAAAAAGGAAATGAGATGACTATAAATATTATACAGTGCCCTAAAAAGTTTTAAAAAAATTGGTTTCGAAAATATTCGCTTGAAATATCGCATAATACTGCAAATATTTGAGTAGATTTGATGCTCATTTTAAAGTTTATGTTTCACCTCTGTTATAATTTCTGGAAGCATTTTTTTTCGGTACGCTTCGCCGGGGTGGAGTGTTTTTTCTTGTTTGAAATCGTCTGAAGTAAAGGCTAATAATAACTAGACGCATCCATCCTATCACTGAAGTGACATATAGAGATTCCAGTGCCATCAGAAAAGTGGCAAACGAAACAATGAAGAATTGTTATGCCCTGTAGACACTTTCTTGGTGCTTACTGCTTAATTAATCTTATGCTACATCTATGCCATTGTCAACAATTTTATCATCTCTAGGCATTTGCAATCGCATCACGTTACCCGAAATATAACGAGGATGTTTATTTGCCTTATGCACGTTGGTTAGCCGAAAACGATCGCTTTGAAGAGGCACAAAAAGGTAAACGAAACGAGTGTTCTTGAATATAATGCGGGATGCAACATACCTCGGCTACGAATAAGGCCATTTTAATAACTCTGTTCTTCTTCTAACAGCAGAGATGCACTATTAGTAAGAAGGCTTTCTGAAAACGGGTCTTCTGATTATGCAGCCACATTTTCGACACAATTCGGCAACGTAACATCGGCTGTCCTTGATCTGGGACCACATCAAACGTTCAGAATGGAGGGACATTCCAAAGGCAACGCAGCGTTCAAAGAACATCAAGAGATGCGTGATAAGGAAGTGTTAAAATTGTCGTGTAAACTTCTGATAAATGAGAAGTAATTTTCGAGTTTGATACTGGAATGGATAATTTTTTTTACATAAGTGGCTGTATTCTCGCGCCAAATATTGATACCCAATATCTGCTGCAGTGCCAAGCGTAAATTCCGATCTATCTAACTCAGTTATATGGCCGTTTTCTGCTTAGGATTTGATACGCTCAAACTGAGTATTTTGAACATTTTTACGCAAGTGATGTTTGTTTGCCATGACTCTCCTATTAAAAGCATTTCAGAAAGGATAATGTTGCCATCCATAAGGAGGTGGGGAAAGGTGCAATTTTGGTACCGGCCTTTCTGATTACTGTGAACGATCGAAAGTGAGGTTCTTTTCTTGAAGTGGAAGCTCGAAAGTAGCCGGAATGTTAAATTTTAGTTGTTCAATGTGCAATTGTGATTATTTGACGTTTTGATTGAAATATTTATGAATTTTTGACACATCGATGGAAATATTCATGCAAATAGCGTTCAAAATTTATTTTCTAAGTTTGATGGCATGAGTAATAATTAAGGTTTACAGGACCGGAATTTGATGATCCGGAAACACCGAGCATGATTCTAGACATGTCATGTGGTCACAACAATATATACTCAATCATAGGCGATTTTGAGATGTTTTCAGCGTATCATATGGCTGGTCATGATGTAGAAGCGTTATGGGTGTTAGAACAATTAACTGAAAATGCGGTCAAAGAGGATCGTTTCCTTGATGCTGGATATTATCATTGGATGTTGAGTTCACAATATCTAGAACGATGTGTGAATAATCCACAATTATTGAATAAATTCAATGAAAGCAGTAATAAAGCGGATTGCTATTATGCATACGATGCAATACATAGATATTTGGTAACGAATTTATGAAATTCATTTATCAATAACTCGGAGTAGAATTAATTAAATCGAGCAAATGTATTTGATGAATAATGACTGCATTGGTATTCTTCGTATTACGGCCTTATAAAGTTCTACCCCTAAACCGACTTTATTGTGGCTTTTTTTGTGTGTTCCTGAACATTAGGTTTTTTACTACACTCATATTATGCGTTCATCTAATATCTTTTGTATGAATATTTTAGAATAAAATTGTTTCGTTTTCTGATATTCCGCTTTAGAAAAAAATCAAAAATTAATAAATATTTTAAAAATCAACTCGAAATTGAGAAAAATTCATTTATCATTCATGACTTCTTCATCAAATCAAGGAAAGATTAAATCTCATTGTTTTTTGGCTAATATTTCTTTTTCAGCAACTAATTCTATCTTACATTTTTCACTAAATGGTTTTTTTTTTTAGGCGGAACCGTTTACCAGTCGTCCTCCAGAAGCACTGGTTAATATAGCACGATTTCTCGCATTTCAAGAAGAAGTTCATAAGGTTTCTCGAGTGTAAGTTTTTTGTTTGCTTCGTCAGCACTTTTTTAAAAAATAATTTCAATGATCGTTTCGAGTAAAGTGGAAGGTTGGGATGCTGCGATATCGAAATTATGGTTGTGTTGCACATTTGATTGGGTACACATCTGTGGCTTTGCTTCGTTTAAAGAAAAAAAAACGGCTGAGTATTTCCGGCAAAGTTATGTTTCAAACGGGTAATTCCGGGCTTCTACCCTGACAATATGCGTATGCAAAGGAATGTGGATCAGTCTGACTTTTCATCTTTTGAATATTTGTGAATCACTTTGACTATGATTGAAAACGGAATAAATGCAATTTTTTAAGTCTAAAATCTTTGAGTTGCTTCAAAGATTTATTGTGAAAATAAATTGCATCTAGAGAAAACCAGTAGTATGCGGCTGAAGCACTCTATCATTCAGAAGACTTGGTTAGTGATGAGGCTGTCATGATACGCGTTACCTTTAAAGACTATATTTTGCCTCAATAGGCCAATAATAGCTGGAATATCCTAAAACAAAATTAAAATCCCTACATCCTGCTACCTTACGAAACTAATCAATCGATTATAAAAATCCCCCCCCCCTAAAAATTTCGGTCTTTGGACAAGTGCAGTCCGCTGCAAACAAAATTGATATGCAGACTGTATGATAGGCCTAAACAATACGTCTGTGATGAATTCTGACAAAACTATTGACAGAAGATGACTGCGTCACAAAGGTTATGTATCAATTCGCAAGCTGAGGTCACGGGAAAGGCAGATAGAGCGAAACATACTTGCACACGCAACGTTGTTGTGTTTTCTTTTGGCGAAAACCTCTAAAACAACGTAAAAAACGATATTTGCTCAATGAACTGAAGCGAGATGCTTACATCCCTGGGAAGTTCTGCTTGACGGGAACATTTTTTGTTGTATTTGGCATTTTGCAGTTTAAGCATAGGCAAAGATAGCCACATGACTACCAGTGGGTATGTCACAATAGAAAGGCTATATATGTTGCGTTACGGCTCGTAAAAGTGTCTACGAGCTTAATTAATGACCAGTTATCAAAAAGAGCTATAAGTTATCAATATCCACCCTTCCTGGCTCCAATTTCTCATGCAGGCAAATAAGTGAGCCCAAAAAAGCGAAAATAATGAAAGGCGGATATCGCTCTCATCAATAAACATGTACATGAATTTTAAGTGCCATAATGTACACTTTGGCGAAGCAAGGCCGTGCGTTGGGCGCCTACAAGTTGGCTCGTTATGCTCTTGAACAACTCAGCTATTTGAAAGCACCGGCACGATTTGAGAAGCTTATTGGAATAGCGACTGTAATGATCCGAGCGAAACCATTCACCGATGCCGAAGAATTGCTACCAATGTGCTATAGGTTATTATTGCAAAGTATTTCCATAATTGCCTTTTTCTCATGTCTAAATAGGCGCCATATGCGTAACAATGAATGCGAGAAGGCTCTTAGTTCCAGTTAAATTTTGTTATGGATATCCGACAAAGTCATTCTTGTCCTCGCTTATTTTTTATTTTTTAGATTTCCATCCCATTCCATTCCATTCAATGAAAAGAGAAACTATGCAATTCCATAGTCAAGCTCATGACAATCGTACAAGGATACTTTGTAAAGTTCGAACTGATATCAAAGACAACAATATTGAAATGGTCTTATTATCGAAGCATACCTTGAGGCATTTTTATAATCACATGACTTTTTTGTATGTATTATAGATGACAATTGCAAAGGATAATTGAATATGCGATTAAATTATGCAAATTTTTCAGATGTGGAGTGGCAAATCCATTAACTGGAGGCAATGCATGTATTCATTGCAAAACGCATTTCATTTTTTCATTTGTTTCTTTCGGTAAGCAATTCGTACGATATTTGCTTTGCTTTCTTCAGTTCTCTCAACTATCCTTTATGAGTGGCATTCACTCAGTGTAATTGATGCGGTACACACCCAAATGTCATCTTTTCTAGGAAGACGATCCACATTTCCACGAATTCCCACCTTCCTTTCTCTCGTCTATTTTCCCTTTTCCCTTAGCCGTTCCACCCCTCATTCTATATTGGAGTTGGAGCCGACCTTCCTGACATTCTCGAGATCCATACTTTATTGCAGTAGTGTAATTTGATACCTGAAAGAGTCACCGGAAACGTTGATTTTTTAAAGTCTCAATTTTTCAAACTACTCTTCTCGAGATATGTTCATCATTGCCCTTCCTAACAGAAATTATAGCCAACAAACTGCACATTGATAGAAGCAAACGAGCAGATATATATATATATATATATATATATATATATATATATATATATATATATATATATATATATATATACTCACGAGAGGTTCCCTGTTTGTCTTATTTAAGAAAGCAGCTTTCTCAGCGATGCACCTTTCATTTGCGAAGGCTTCTATAGATTGGTGTAAGCTATTTGCAGAAGTCTTGCCGTTAGTGGAGTTCGAGGTGGCTGACGATATTTCAGCGGATGAAGCGCGTCATCTTATCGAAGCTGAACCACCATTATCCATCACAGAAAATCCCTTCCAAAAACAGGTTGCACCTAATATTAAGACATCAAGTGGACTAAACTGAAACTCATCTGAGGAGATTTTTCTCCAAACTTTCTTCGAAATATTTTTGATATGATGAAGACTATCTTTGAAAGTTTTTATTCCTAATCACATAAAATCACTTCATATATATATGTCAAAATTCAGTCGTCATTTCATTGATGTGTTGGTTTTTATCCTCTAATTGACACTGCTAACACGGGCTAATCATTCGTCAGATGCTATCCTTGCTTAATTAGTGTTGAGGAAAAATTTCTTTGAGATATGCCACTTTTTCAACACTCCTCATAGTGTTTCCAAAAATTATCATTCCACTTAATTGAAAATCACTTTAGCGCATTAATCGAGCATCTCAAGATATTCAAATGTTCGTATTCAGAGCTCCAGTGGACATATGCTACAATCTGATGTCCGCTTTTCTTCATATATTTCATTTTCGAATTCGCTTAACTTCTAGAGTAAATCAATATTGCCTTCTTCTTAATAACTTCCAGCTGAGCGGTTTCTTACAAGACTTCATTTTCTTTGACATCATCAATACTCTTGATGTATGAATGAGATTTTTTGTTTTTTTCAGTTGCAAAAGAAGAACGCTTCAATAGTGGCGGATCGACAAACGTTGTTAAATTTAGAGAAAAATCAGGTGATTATAGCCGAATGGCCTCAACCACTGAAGACTCGTTTCTATTTCAATATCATTCCAGAAATCTCAGTCACTGTATGTAGCTCATGCTTTCGTGTAAGTCTTGTTTCATCTTTGTTTTGAAGTATTTCAGAAAAACATTATGAGCTCATAATTTGCCATACATTTCCCTTTATTTATCTATCCTTCCTTAGATTCAACCGGTTACAAAGGAACCTCAACTAAAGACATCGTATAATAGCTGGAATGAATAAGATTTTCGACGATTTGTGGAAGTGGTTCACATTTTTCGCTTATTTCGTTGAGCTCTATAAGACTCGTTAGCCGGTACCGAAATTTCGTTATCTCAGGATTGGACAGCATGATGTTTAGGTTTGAGTAAAAGTTTTAAAGTTATGAAGCTGATCATAGAAAGGTATTCAAATGACTCTATTCATTTATCACTGCGCATCTGACCACAACTGGGCTAGAATGTGATGGATGCATCTTTTCATCACCCTTTTCCTTTTCTTTCTCCTACAGGAAATACAATGAAATACTCCAAAAAGAAAGAAAAGGAATTGTATTTTTGAAAAACTAAGGTATAAAATAAGATAATTAAACAAGTGTTGAGAGAGTTGAAAAGTACAAATGGCTTAAAGGTTAAGCTAGAAGATATATAACAGCAAATGCTATAAGGAACTTTATTATACATGTAACGCTTCACCTCTGCCATTCTACAAGAGCCATATAAATCGATACAGACTAAGCAGATTTATGTATGCGTCCCTGTTATCGTTACAGATGACCAATATGCAGAGTACGCCTGGCTTGTTTTGCATTTTTGCATTTTGCACAGGTCGATTTCTCCTTCACGCATACTTTTCACGCAGATATCTCGTTTTTTTGTTATTTTTAAGCAAATCCTATGACTAGATCGATAACTGTATTCCCCTTCACAAATGTCTCTTCCTATACTTATTATAGTTTTAACAATATACCCTCCTTAATATATCTCTGAAATATCATTTTTATCGTCGAACATTTGAGTATTTTCTATATATTTAAATGTTATCGGCATTTACTGATATTTATTCAATAGCTAATTAAAAACTTTTTTTTTTCACCTTTCCAATATTTGTTTAATCATTATTACCGTTTAAAAATACATTCGAGAACTTGAAAGAACAACTAAATAGTGTCTCAAAGATGACACTGGAAAAGCAATTTGCGTACACTTCCTTAGAAATTGCATTCCTATTGTAGCTTATCATTGTTGCCGTCAACAGCAAAGTTTTTAAATATCGCATAAAAATCAGAAATTTAGATGTTCCATACGGATGATTTCGAGATGATATATCTTCGTAGTGGTGGATGCCCATTTTGTCGTGGTGTACCACAAAGGAAAGCCGATGAGGTGATTCTCGACGACGACGAACTTGATGCTCTATGATATTCCCCTTTTTTGAGTAATTACTGCTGATGTAAATTTATAAATATTCCATTTCAAAGTGTTCTTCACATATTTCAAATCTGAGTTCACCTCTACAAACTATCGAAATATCAGAGTGGTAAATTCATGTCTGTGGCAGAATTTTAGAAATAAGTGTGCTGCCCTTGTATGAAAAAGTCTATTAAAGTCAAATTTCCTCATAGGAAATTAGTTTCCCAGCGACCACTGTCCAACTGATATAGCGGAAAATTTTGTATGAAACGAATGAGATATTTCGAGATGATTTTAGCTTATTTCATTCATTTCTTATGTGTATACAACTTGTTTCGAAGATTTAATTGGATGAGCTATTCTTTTATTCCATGGCTTCAGGTGAACAATCTTTTTTTCTTTGAAATTTAACAAGGCTACAACAAGAGTTGTTCACATTATGGAATAATTACTTGGTGAGTTGCGTCTCTTTTGGGTCTGAAATTGGCATGATCAAATATCAGTTATTCCTTCACTTTGCCTTTAATTAAACTTTTAGAATCGAAACTAAGGAAGGATAAGGAAAAAAAGCGGTAATTTTGGTTAAAACGATATAAACACCGCATAACAACGAATACACAAATCCTTAGCTGCTTATCAACAATACTCGATTTTCACTCAGTGAAATTGGTCATTTACATTGCTCGCTTAGAATACCTCCTCCCCCTTCCCTCCTGAAATTATAGAACCATATTTCTCCAAGAGGAAATTTCATGTGTTCCGCTGGAATTCTGTAAATGTTGCCGAAACGAGTGGCAAGCAAAAGAAAAGACAGTGGCTAATTCAACGCGATAAAAAGGGTGCACGCAGACTTGTGGTGGAATTTTTCAGCTGTGACAGAGATGCGGTCGGTTCGAATATCACACAAGAAGTTTTTCATGCTTTATTAAACCTAGACAACGCAAAGGCCGAAACCGTAGATAGTGCAAGAAATGAGTCGAAAGTAACCAGCTAAACATCGCACTCTAGATTTCCAGGCAGCGCCTAGAAATCTTGTCAGATTAAGGCCGTCTTTCCTAACTTGTAGATGTCAACATATTGACCAGAGATGTTCGACTGGTGGGACAACAAATGAAGCCTTTTGATGTACCCGCTTAATTTTTTTAAGCCATATATTAATTCTGTAGGAAGTCAAAGAACGAAAACTTGAAGAAAATATTTATAAAAATAATACAAGGAAAAACAATAAAAAAATTGAAAACGAGTTCTATAGGATTTACGTAATTACAGATTTTCACCGGTAAATTGTTTAGTTCATTGCTTAATTGAAAATTTTTTCTTTGAGATTCAACAAAAATTTCAATTAATTTACGCTATTATTGAGCTCAAAGAAAATTGATAGATGAATGAACACTTAGTATTGATAGAAATTTTGAAACGAGAAGCTCTTATCAATTTTTTTTTTTTTTTTTACATTGAGAAAATCATTTCCGAAAAATGAAGATTAAACAATGATTTCAGATTAAGATATGATAGCACTCAGGTATAGGTATGAGGCATTATCGATTTAAGGAATCGAAACTACTTCAGAGGCACACGATCACGATGATCCGAGCTTCGCAAAGAGCTGTCAGACGTACATTGTGGTTGTAATTGCAAAAATCAAAAAAAAAAAAAAAAAGAAAGCAAAGATTTGAGGGCAGTAGAAGGTGGTCAGAGGAAATATGGAGATCGTCGATAAAGCAGTTGAAGACAAACCCCATGTGGAGTACAAATTTTATCAAGGCAATCAGCATAAGGAAGAAAAGAAATTTCATTCACACGAATAAATCCTTTCCATTTTATCCTTCCACACTATTAGTTTCGATTAGAAAATCATCTCTACGAGGTGAATACTATTTTCACGACTATCAAATGCATTTTTTCGTTAATTGTCTAGCGTTTATTTACGCTCTATTCGATCATTCAAATCATAACTACATTGCATATTTCTTCTATTTTGTCTCCTCAAGATAATATATCGTTTCGAATTCTCTAAAGATGTAATGCGATTATATTTCAACTCATAATGCTCGCGAGGTACCAAAAATTGAGGAACAATTTAGGTACGATTTTATGAATATATCGAAAAATGATTGTCACGCTGAAAACAACAAACTTGAAGCAAAGTCATTCTAAATAATTTTACGTGCTCAATTAGTGCTGATTCTATTCTTTAAAAAAAAGAAAAAATTTGGCATTTAAAAGTTCCATTGCATATATAGGCTTTTAGTTATTTTCAATTAAGAGATGAGTTGTAAACACGTTAAGTGCTTACGTATAGCACAGTCTTAATAAATTTTTCATTAACATGCATCACAATGCACCGTTGAGACAGTTCGTTCTAGTTTAGGCAATGAGTCGATAGTTTTGTAATATTGTGAACCGTGACAATAGTCTGATGTGCCCCTGCAATTAGCACCACTTTTATTGCTCAACGAAGTAAATTCCGAAAAATTAATGCCTTAAGCAAGATCTGTCGTGAGGAATGCATTAGATCTCTCTTAAATAAGCGTGAATATTGATTGCATCGGAAACACTGTAAAACGAATAAACCAGAAGTGTGCCCCAACGAAGCAGTCTAGCACAAGAAAGAGTCTCTTTCAATAACGTTTTAAGAAGCCTTTTAAGAACGCATCTATTCTCCCTTTTTGATTGCGTGCAACAGTAAAATGTGCTTATAAGAAAACATAAATGAAACGTTGTCTATGCGTAACCCTTCTTATCCTTCTTGTACCTTTAGTTTTTATGGCTATATCACATTTCTTTAGCAGTTATCGGTAACCCTTCTTGTCACCTTTAGCAGTTTTTAGGCCGAACAAGGAACTATGGCTCCTATATATCACATTCCTTCTCATTCCTCTGCTATATTTAGCGCCTGACGTTTAAAGTTTGGTTCAATAAAAGATCATTTTCTGCATGTAACCTTTATTAGCTTATCATATAATGAGCTAGAACTGCAACCTGATGGTGCAAATATTGGTATTTTTACTGTTTGTATTCAGTATGTTGGCGGTGTCACAAAAAAAATCGTGTCAACTTTTAGTAGTTAATAATGATGAAATTGTAATCTGAAATCCTGAGATTCTATATTATCTTTGCGTCGCTAAAGCGATCTTCCTTCTATTAGCCTTATCAATGCTGATCAACTTATCAGCAGGCAAATTAGATAGTTTTTTCGTAATTCGTTTTAAATTTGTTTCGTTTCGAAAATCGTTCATTAATCGATAGCAGGATTTTGACATTTCTATAAGCCGAAACATGTTGTATTAATGTTCCTTATGCGCTTAGCACTTATTTTGGCAGCATGGACTCAGTATTATTATGTAACTTGAGTGATATGTGATACTGTTCCAATTTATTAAGTTTTGCGATCTTGAGGATCGAAGCCTTACAATTTAAAATATAAAATCCTCACAACGGTTCCATGTGAAGGTCACGTTGTTGACGTTTCCAATTAGTGCAGAGAAAGGCGATCGTTACGGTTAGCAAAGTGCCAAAAAATGCCACCGTACACAAATAGATCCATAATGACACACATAAATCTGAATGACAAAATTTTCAAGTATTCACGAATAAAATGTCATAGATAGCAATGAGATTTTTTGTATTGTTTGTTTTCTATGCTTTAATCCCTTCAAAATTTCAAGCAAGAAATTCCATTTATATGGAAGTTATAAATGAATTAGAAAAATTCTATCACTTAAAGTAAATTTTTTTCAAAGCGAATAAGAGCTGAACTTGAAATAGAAAATTTTGGACAAGTAATGTAGATGAAATTTTAAGTGTGTAGATGAAAACAGAGATGGAGTATTCTATGCTTTGTGACCTTAAATGAGCTAGCTCATTTAGCTATAGGTGGTTGATAAGTTTCTTTTGCGAATGATCCATTTGTGCATACCATTGTTCCTCGTCGCATAGCCACCAACTCGATCGCTGTCAACATAAACACGGAGTCGACGATCGATTGTTACTGGATCGTCGTCGTTGTGGTTGTCATTCGATCGTCGTTTTCGGTTTCTTTCACAATTATCCCTCTGAAAGTTTTAAGCATAAAATCTAGCTGACGAAAAACAGTTTTTATACGAGCTTTATGAAAAAAAAAAAACTTCTATAAACAGGTAAATGACATTGCTTTCGCATAAGGACATAAGCAAAATCATGAGAATGAAAAACTAAGAAAAGATCGCTAAATGGAAATCTCAAGTATCCAACCGAAAAGTCGAGTGCGAACATCTGCTTGAAAGAAAAAAAAAAACTAAAAAAGATCAAACCCTCAAAGGAAGCGGAACAAGTTTTCGTTCTACCAGACAATACAACATTATAGGCAATTGTTGTAGATAGATATGAAATGCGGCGTTTCCTAAGCTCTTCGGCGAAAAATTGGCAATTGATAAGCTAGATAATCTCTCATAAATCATAGTTTTGCTTATATAACCGATGAAGATGAGGCAAGAAGAAGAGGCAAAAACTGGTACTTATACAATCGGTGAAGGCCAATATTACAAAAAGGAAACGATGTAAGAATTTAGGCAAGTTAGAAAACTTTTCTTTCATTCCCGAAAAGCATTGAATAGACTCAGTAATATAAATCGTATAGCGCATACCTAAGATGGTCAGTTCTATGTGCAATTTTTCATGCATCTGCGTGTCTTGATTTCCACAAGCATCTGAGCGGACTATAGTATTGATAGCATTTCTTCACCACATCGAAGAGAAACCCTCGCTTTGGGGAAGCATATGCAAGAATGGCATACAATGGGAACGAGACCCACCTTCTGAGGGCATTTGCCTTTACACACGAGTACACTGCAGGCTATTTCGATTTGATCGCTGCCATCAATACGGAACGCCGTCAACGGTGCTTCGAGACGTTGAGAGGCCATTTCCACATGCCCCATTATTTGAGGCATCATTGCACATCTGCAAATATAACAAGTTTTTTGATATTTTTTGTGATTGAAAGTGACCAGTTTTCAAGTAAAGATGACTAATATTAAATTTAAAAAGAAAACCATCGCTCAAAAGCAATACCATCCATTCAAAAACGCACAGATTAATGCCCGTCTACTTTTAATAAATGAAATGAAAATATTCATTCATCGAATAAAAGGTCTCCTTTCTCATTTTCCGCTGCAGGAAATATTTCCCATCAAAATATCTCTCTATTTCAACTTTTTTTGGTCAAGTCTTTGCATCCTTCGCATCAATTTACACAAGCTTTTCCGAAAGTTGCGTTTTTTGATAAAACTTGAGTTTAGAGCCTGCAAATCACAAGTTGTGATACTGAAACGATTTTAAACAGTAGAGAACTTTAAGCTACCTCTCAGCAACTTTTAGATTTCTCACGTTACGTTACCTCCACTTCCACTCCTTTCTCTTCTAACAACGTAACATTTATTGGTCTCATTCCACTGATTTCTTTATATTACCTTTAGGCTTGCCTTTTGTCGCTGCATTCAGCACAGAACTTTGATAGACGAATATAACAAATATTGGGATAAAGAAGTTCGAAATTAATCCTTAATTTTTGCATAGTTTTTGATTCGATTAATGGCACCAAAAAATAACCTAATAACGGCATTTTTTTGTTCAGAAACTGCTTAATTTCTGCTGAGGTGTTTCAAATTGTGCACGAATTCAACAAATCCCACATCGAGTTTATGGTAGCAATCCACTAAATTTTCATTGCATCGCAACAACGTGTAGTGTTCTTTTTTTGCGAGAATAACAGCTATTAAAAGATTTCCCAAAGCCTATTACAAATGATACAACTCATATCACTTGAAGCTCTTAATATATGATCTTGCTCGAGGTGAATAGAATATTCTCAACATTAGCTGATTTTGATTAAAATCAAGAATAAACCCTTGTGAGATGAGAGTGATTGAGTTGGGTTGTGGCTCGACACCACCGATACGTGAAGCATTACAATCGATCACTTTGAGATGGTCAGCTGAAAACGATTTCCTCGAAATATTCCATTTAAGAATTCATGGGCGGAAATGCCATCAACACTTCGTTAGCAGCAATCACAACGCGATTTTTGATGAAGTCTGAAGTCTGACAGCCACAAAGATGGAGTCCGTTCTCGAAGTGCAACCTTATATGTAAGTTCGAGCAACCACTGATAGCCACAAAACAATACGGTTAAATTAAGGAATTCTTTCAATAGTCATTCTCGAGCAGCCATCGGTTTTTCTTCTCATTCATTAGGTAGCAAAATAACAATTTAAAGTGCATTTTAGTGCTAATGACCCGCATAAATAAATACTATCAATAATAAAACTGCGTCAATTTCGTTCCCTTCTCACTCCTTCCGTTGAATTAATGCTGTCTTTTAACATGAATCATAAAACTCAGACGTTCAATATCGCTCTCGACGACTGCCGTTAATTTCTCGCCGATGAAAACGTTATCGACAGCTCGCCCATCTTTGGTTATCTTCAGTACGATATTTGCCTTTTGCGTTGTGGGACGCTCAAATGACGATAAAATTGATCGTGGATTTGGACCTCTGAAATTGGGAAATTCAAAGTCTCCACGAATTAATATGCCCGACGATGTAGAAGCTTTATAGTATCCGGAGCACTACAAATGGATGTTGGCTCACATACAAATTTTCGGAACATGTGCATAAAATATGCGACTAATAGCCAAGAGGTAGAATGGTTAAGAGAATCGCATTGCTCAAAAATTTGATAGTTTCAATGAAGAGCGCCTGCTATTCTCATGCCATTGATGTATTTATAACGAACATTTTCGAACTTTTCTGCACTTAACTTCTAACTTATCAGTGGATTGATAGTATTTCGCCAGTAAATACTACGACTATTACATTTAATACTCGGCTAATATGTATATCTGAAATTGCTGCACATTTTCTCTAATGAAAAACGCAAAGGAAAAAAGATTTATAGCAGTATTTTTCTCTCATACAACTTATGTATTTAGCTGCGACATTGCATTATATTCAAACCGCTGAAGAAAGTTAGTAAACAGTAATGTTTGTCAATGTCAATATGCATTATATGCTCCCTTCATGAGGCCATTTTTTTTGGGAATGGAGGGGAGGGGAGGGGACGAAGGAGGGGTTTTTGAGGAGAAATTTTCATATGCATACATTAATTAAAACTTACCCCACAACAAGTCCTGATCGTATATTGGTAGGTTCATTGCCTTCAACGAAACGTGGATATTTGCATTTAATCTCATAGAAGAGATCATCTTTTGTAGTAACATCTAATGGTGTAACACGATCATTCGACATTACAACAACAACTGCCAATGTTTCATTCTGAAATTTTATATGAAGAAATATATCAAAAGAAACTTTTTTTTTTTCAACAATCTAATTCGTTTCGAAATAGATGGAAAAGTCATTCAAATATCCTTTAGTACAGCAGTATTTTTTTCTATCACTTGAATTATAATTTCACTAGTCAATCTTTTATATTCTATTATGCTAATTGGGAAAATAATTCCTCAAATTTGCATTAGTAGTCAAATTTTTTGTTTCAACAGAGATCGCTCTTGTTATTGCGCAACTTAACACAACACCCTCCTGTGCGTCACGAAATATTCAAATTTTCATATCCAATTTTGTAAATTCAATTCAGGTCCGATGAGAAATTCAATAATACCCAAAATATAAACTATTTGTGTGCAACTAAGAAATTGCAAACCATGGCGTTACATTTCAGCCAATGGGAAGCTTTCTTTTAAAAAATTCAATTATAAAAAAGATTTGAAGAACTCGCTTCGAGGAAATTTCTGCGAAATGATCCAGCTAAATTATAATGATGAGATCGACTGACTGAATGAGAGATCGACAGTATAAAATTTTGAATGATAAATAAAGAATAATAAACGAACAATTTCAATTGCGTTGCAAGAATTATTGATAATTGGTCTTGAAATGAATAGCGAGAAATTGCTTTCTTCGTGAATAAATATACGACATTGTGAGAAGCGTTCAGCCGCATATACTGAACCCGTATATTTCTAAAATAAAACGAGTACCAACGATTTGCGTAAATGCATCGTTTTAGAAGGTGAAAACATTAGAATACCGAACTGAATGATGTGAAAGAATTCTTCAATGTTTTCGTTAAGCCATTGAGATTGTTTGATTCCCAACTTTATAGGAAAAGGTTTGATGAATTTTGCAAAGCAAAAAGCAGTAAAACTTTTTTTATGAAAGTGAAATAAACAGAGTTTCTTTCCAATTCGAATGGTAATGTAAGATATTCCATACAAGCATAACTATGCAATACGTGGTATGAAGAGTGTAATATTTTTTTAAAGTCTAATACATTCTTATTGCATCAGAAATAAAAAAATTCCTTGCTTTTTCCTCAGTATTGTATTTATTCATTAACCGAACAACTGAGCATGAGCCTTCAATCGATTAAGAACGAGTAAATGAGTTATTTGTCATGCAAAATAAGTAATAAGACACGCGGATATTTTGAGTTATAAGTTTTGAGCCACTCAATTATAATATAATGCTCTCGGAAGTAAACATTCTATCAGAGAGCATATTTATTTTACTAAAGAGAATTGACAAAAAACGACTTTTTTCTGGAACTTACATTTCCTCTTGTACTGAATGTGACGTTGACGCCATTTTCGGAACAAATTGCAGTGACGTTAACTTTTTCCGGCGGGATATGTCCAGATTCTGGTCCAATTGTTGGTATTTGACCTGCAGATTGTTCCATTTCAGCAAGCCAAGAAGCGCGACTTAACGCTTCGGTGACAAAATCAACGGTAGATGGATTGCTTGCGCTAGTATCTTCATCGAAACGACTTTCGAATGGCTGCTCATCGTCATGCTCATCACTCCCTCCTTGATTTTGCTCGGCGATGTTTGCATCGCTCGCTATAAATGAGGATGTATTGAATATGTTAAACGACACTCTAATGAAAATCTTTGTGAATGAAATCGTATGACCAATCTAATTACCTCTTTCTACGCTCAGTACGCTGCCTAGCGATCTTTTTCAAGTCGCTGGAAATATTGCAGAATCCTACTTGGATTTTTCTCATCTAATACGATTTCAGCAGAGTTCGCAAAAGATCGAGCTTTCCCGCACACTTGTAAAGCTCTGACCGGATCTTGGCGATTTTTTTAAAAAGCATGTGAAAGCGATCAGATCCAGCTTTGCGTCGATTACAACCTCTTGTGAGATATTTAAACTAACTCTATAATAGCACATTTTCTCATTATTTATTTATTTACTTATTTATTCATTTATTTAGTCATTTATTTGTTTATTTACTTGCTCATTTGTTTATTTACCTAGTTTTTATTCGTATGATTTGATTTGGCTTGATTTGATTTATTCTAATGTTCTGAAGTGGATGAACATATAGAAGTATCTGAGCATGAAAAGCAGGAAGAGCACAATCCTAGCGAGCAGACATGCAATATATGGGAGCAGCAGTAGATCGAAACAGTTTGCGCGCAGGTTAAAAGCTAAAGGAGTGGATGCATCAACAGTATCAGCGGGAAGTTAATTCCGAGCTCGTATAACACGAAATTGGAAACACTACGGAACTTGTGGCGCAACATTTTCAGACTAGTTGGAACGGATGCGCATATTGACTATGGGAAGCTGAAAGTTAATGATTTGTGACAACGGAATGATAGAAACGCTAATTTTTTAACCTCATGAATAAGCTTTCAAAAATGAAGCGTAGAAACACAGTAATCGTTTAAGGCGCTCACAATGGATAAACCATGGTGAGGTGTGTGTTTACGCCTGACTTCCTTTCCATACGTTTTAAATCTATCATCAGTATCTTGTCATACCATATCTCGAAGGAAACAAATATGAAAACAACGGTGAATCCGCTGATGCAACCTACTGAAATATCTATATCAAATAAAGGAGACAAACGCGCTTCTCCACGAAAATCAACGCGATAAAGAGTGAATTCTTACTGTTCGACATTTCGTTTGTAACCATCTGGAGGGATGTGCCATCAGATTCTAAAGTGGAGGATTCGTCCAGCACTGTCGTTGTTACTTCAGCTTCTAGCAGATTACTCTTTGCATAAGGTTCTTTAGGAGATTCTGAAGAGACGATCGTCGTCGAAACAATATCGAAATGAGAGTCAGCCGATTCGAAAGTTATTGCATCCGAGAAATCCTCCGTCACGACTGTCGTTATTGAGAAATCATTCACTGAAAATAAACTTTCCTCGTAGAATGCGTTGTTGTTGATGTGCTCTTTTAGAATTCTCAATCTCTTACTTGATTTGATTTATTCGCATCCATCCAGTTACCTTTTTTGTGAAGCTACAAAAGGTACACAAAAAGTGGCTAACAGATTACGCGAACGACGAACTTCATGCCGTTTCCTTCCCATCTTATCTATAGCATATGCTACAGTTGGCTTCAACGACGATCGACTTCAAGCCACATGAATTGCTTTCCGATAATTGAGGCAATTTGTATGTAGAACTAAAGAATTATGCAGATATGGGTGGAGGATTAAAATAGCACCTGAAGCAACAAAAGAGCTATATCTCCACCTCTTCCACGCAATATTCCATTGTAGATGCTACTTTAAGATCAGCGTTCACGACGATCCTCATAATACAACGAGTTTTGCTTTCTGATTGCAAAATTATGGAATGTGAGATTGAGAGTGTTCTTGTGAAAGCGGAAGAGAATATTTGGCGCTATCAAACATATACGTTATTATGGAAAACGCTTACTGTTCTCATCGACGAATTGTGCATATGGTTGAATTTCCTCAGCAATACTTGATGATCGACATTTCCGTTTGAAAAGAATAAACAGCTGATTATATTGAATAATTGCTTTATAGTGGGGTGATTCCTTATCTAGCACAGTCTCTGAGAGAACACACTCTTTTAATTGCTCAGAGAACGCGAAAGTAACACATTTGAAATCTGCATGCGCACAAGCATCTTGACACATATCCATTTGCTTGATGTCGATGAGATGCTCCTTGCGGTATGGACGATGCACTGTACGAGCTCTATCGACCTCTTCCCAAGTACATTCCTCCAGGCTTGTATTCTTAAAATTACTGTCGTCATATGAATGTTTCTCGCACTTGACCAGCAGTTGGATGATGCATATAAAGATATTTGCCATTTCTCCATAGTGATATATTCGCGATGATATGGGCATCGTTGCGCAGTACTTTTGAATAGTTCCTATTTTTGTGATGGCTTCCAATTTCCGCGCAATTGAATTTAAAGGTGAAAAAATCCGAAAATTTTGCTAAAGTTTATATCACTTGCCAATAGTGGCTTCCGTACTGTGAAGGTGAATGATGTGCCACTAGTGAGGGAATATTAGTAGCAATTTAAGGCTATAACCTGAAATGCGAACAATACTTGGAGAAGACAGACGAATAAGCAAAACAGTATGCTGAAAATTTTAGAAATTTAAGCGCGAGTTGGTAATATTTAGATGATATTTAATAATCTTGCATATAGCATACCGCAATGAGTATTCCGGCACGAAATGCAGCACTCACTGCCGGAGATTGCATTGTCTCTTCATTTTCACTTTCGGGCAATGTTGCTAATTTGCAGCTTAATTCATAGAAATCATTGCTATCATCATCGATTATTCTTCTAGATTGATCATAGTCGCTACTCATTGGCAATAATCTGAAATTCGTATTTCAAATGATCACGACGAATCGATTTTGTCAGAACTCACTGATTTGGCTGATCACCCGGTTGAATAATATAAATTCGAATTTTGTAGAATATTGAGTAGGTTGAAGAATGGATGTATGACTGAGAATAAAAACGTTTCTTTGTTGTATGCAGTATGTATAGCAATAATGCTGCTCTGAGGCCAATAAGGCTTATTGAGTAAAGAATTTTATTACCTCTGTGGTCAACACAAATAATTGCTTTTTATGCATTTGATATCAAAAAGTTTCAATCGATCTTATAATCATTGGCATCTAATTATTGATTCTCATGACCTTCTCCATTCCATAAGATCTCATCTGTTCCATGCTCTGACTTGTTGTATCGGTTGTATTAGAGATATTAAAACAGGCTTTAGGAGGCAAATGCAAATTATTTCTGAAGAAAATTATGTAATTTACTCTTTCAAAACGTTCAATGAACCATTTGTGCTTTCAGCATGAAAAATGAATCAAAATCGTTGAAATTTTTGACGCCTTCCTACCAAAATTTTCCTTATTGTTCGATGAGGAGCAATGCTATGTTGCTGTCGTAAATTTAAGATAAGAAAAATGGTCAACTTTAAGCAATTTGCAAATCAAAGGTGAACCAAAAGGAAATATTTGCATTCATTATTAACTGAAGTCAAGATATGAACCTCAATCCAGATTATTTGAAATGACTAATAAATTCATTTTCATAATGCATTTTTTTTTTGCTTTTCTTTACGCTTATAATTTGAAAGAAATGAGACTTAACAAGTATACAATTTGCAGACGCTTGAATAATTCTGAGAAAATAATTTCTGCAAATTTAAAATCATAAATTCCTGTAATTTCGAGAATTTCGAAATGACGCATAGAGGATAACTGCAAAAAGTGTTCTACCTAAACGAGAGCCGGATTCTCGCTTGTCAATTGTATTTATTTATTTATATATATATATATATATATATATATATATATATATATATATATATATATATATATATTGAGAAGCATTGTTCTGAACAAATATATTGTAGACAAATTGGAATTGAACTTTCACTTCTCTTATTTGCACCTGTTTAAGTTTTGTGATGCAAAAGATAACCTGCATATACGATCATGGCCATAGTTAAGTGAGCGGCAATTACGCTCGTAGAGACAATGTTCAATGCATTGCTCTAAACTGAAATTATGAATTTCGGCGAGAGGCTGTACTGAGACATGACGTTTGTTCTGAAACTTTTCGAAGAGATACGGCAAGCTGCATCTCAACTCCAGCGATCGATCCACACATATCGGCTCATATAGATTGAGATTCTCTAGAAAATATTTCATTAAAAATTCTATTTAATTAATTGATTTATATTTCATTTCTCGTTATGCCGCGAAGTTGCTAGAGAATGAAATATTCATAAAATAATACAACATCCTCACATTAATACACATAGACATGAATAAATATTCATCGATGGCAATATGAAATACCCATAGAAATATGAGACTCTTTAAAATGAATGCCGAATCTAACTTAAGAGTTGAAGCCAGTGGTATGTGCATTGCTAACTTCAGTACATAAACGATTGTTTCACATCAACTGGAAGTATAAAGACGCATGCAAATAATACCTGATGAAACAGCACTTTGAGAATCATCTTCTGATATGAAACATTCATTTGTAGTGGAATCGAACTCGAAAGATCTGAAAATTAATTCAGTATTCAAATTTATCCAACTTGGTCGTCTAGAGCAGCATGATTGGCTGCCAGTCAGCTGCCAGTCAATGAGAATAACCGGAAAGTATCACCTGCATAATCTTCGCATTATTGGCACATGAAGCTGTCGGTTATCTCGCAAAATAGTGATCATTTATTAGTCAGTTGACACTATAAACTTTGATCAAGTGTGTAGTTGTTTTCTGAATTTGGTTGTGGACGCCTTTAATAATGTATGAAAATGAGGCGTTCTTAAGCTTTACTATATGGGAATTCTCTAGTATCATGTACTAAAAAATTAAAGCCTATCTGCGAGTTAAAGGAGGGATTCTAAAAGAAACGAAATGAATTTCAATCGAAAATGGCTTACGTAAAAATCATTTATTGCAAAACATGTTGAAGAACAAACAATCGCAATTCTGATATATTGGATAAACTCTCATTTCCTTTGCCCATGTCTATTATTACCTTCTTTGCAGCTTCAAATCTACGGAATTTGATTAAGGCAGGAATCCGAACAATCTTTACAGGGTAAACTTTACTTCAAAAGTAATGAATAAATTGGCCATACCTGCAAAAAATCAATGGTGATTCGATACATTCTCGCATACAATTTCGAATATCACGAACGCCAATTGAGATGTCTTTGCCACGAATTTCGCTATGTTTCGACATCACAAATTCAATACGTTTATTGCCGCATCGATCCTTCTCTAAAAACTGCTTCCGTTGGTTTTCCTTGGAGAAAACTCACTCAACGAAATCAACAAGGTAAATTTGATTTCATGATTTCGCAGAAGTCTGTAGCTAATAATGGAATCTTTTTTTACCATGAATGCAGTTATTTTCGTAATACGTGCTGCCATTGTTCTCTTTGAGCTGTCCAGACTTACGATGTGACACTTCGTTTATTTGGCAATGTCTGAAACATGAAATTTCATGAGCACGTTTAGGCATTTTTGCAATTTTTTTTCTCATGAAAGCTTTGTCTATGGATTATATTTATAAATATCT
The DNA here is from genome assembly GCA_037389465.1 of Baylisascaris procyonis. Taxonomy (NCBI): domain Eukaryota; kingdom Metazoa; phylum Nematoda; class Chromadorea; order Rhabditida; family Ascarididae; genus Baylisascaris; species Baylisascaris procyonis. Next base: position 3,252,793 of record JAZARR010000032.1, on the reverse strand, counting down.
TCACCTAATTTCATTTGAAGGGGGTGTATGTGAAAAAATCGGCAATTCACCTAAAATTCCTAAACTGAATTGATTTCTTTGAAAAAAAAAAACAAATGTTTCTTTGCCAGAAATATATCGCTTTCTAGATGATTTAGCAATGAAAACAAAGAATTCGCGAAAAAATTCTTGATCAATTTTGTTGCGAACCAATTGTTGGCTGAATTTTTGGGGAAAATAAATTTGGTCAATAGTATGCGTCGGAGTTGTTGAAATATCTTTTGAGTAAGAACCACATTCAGCTAGGATAACCGTCATCGCGAAGGTAAGATACTCAGTGGAGTGGTTTGAGCCCAGCTGACCCATCCTAACCATGGCGATTGAATCCAAATCTATATGACAGTCGATCCTAGCTGGTAAAGAGGTTGAATCAACAGCCGTCACATTGTCTACATAAAGGTAAATTATAAAGGAAACTTACCTATCTGCATGAATGTAGTTCACCGATAAGCATCTCGGATCTTCGAGACATGCATTAAGACATTGGTCAACATTGGATACAGTTAATTCACGAAGTGAATGTACATCAAGTATTTTATTTGGCAACATATCAAAAGCGAATGCCGCATGTTTACAACTGTTCCCAACATGTAGACACTTCTTCTCGAATAAATATGCTCGTTCACTCGCATTTGCTTCGATATTTCCCACATGAAAACAATATTTTTCATTTATTTAACATATGCAGATGTAAAGATCATAGTGGGAATAATATTTCACCTTTTATTTATTTAAATACTTCTTTCGAAAATTTTCTGCAATGATAGCTTATTCACATGAAATAACATTCACATCTAATAGAAACTCATTGGTGGAATAAATCGAAATATTTTTGAAGGAATGAATTGTTGATGGGATTCTATTAATAATGTGTAATACTTTAGTGGTTAGAAAAGTTACTGAATAATTATTGATCGATTTGAAGAAATGCGACAGTGTCACAATTCTTTATAGATAATTCCATCTAGATTTTTCAAAAAAAAAAAATGGTCTGAACTGCATGAGTTTTTCTTTGTTGTTGGCAACACTTTTGGCCGCCAATATTTTATTGAAATTTCGATTAAATTCTCTTAAATGCTCACGTTTTATCTGCTAAACAATTAATAAAGATAGTAAATTTTGCATTTAAAAAACATTGGTCATATGTGCTATTTAGTAGAATATAACTGTTGTAAACTTGGCTTATCGAACGTGAAAAAGTTTCAATATTATTTTTACCGAGTAGATAAAGTGAACAAAAATATTGATGATGCATTCAGAAACCTCAACGAATTTCGAGAAATAAGCGCATGATGGTGATCTTGTGTTGTAGTAATTGAAACCAATACAATCGCTCTTTTCACCGCTCACTGGATCAACGTTGTCACGACAGAAATCCGCACAAGTTACCATCTCAACCTGTAAATTCTTCAGTTATTCTCAAGTAATTCATTATTTCAGTTTACTTATTTCAATGTGTACTCACTCAAAAGCATATAAAACATAATAAACCACTTGACTGCAACAATATAAAGCATAAAATATTAGAGCAATTTTAATTTGCATTCTTTTAAAAATCTGCCAACTCGATCGGTGGTCACTTTATTCGCCTTTAAAGTTCTTTGAAATTTATCTACTGAAACAAGGAGAATAATTTGTACCAAAAACAAAAGCAATATCGGATCGTGAATAGTGGACAGATGATTCTGAACATTCACTTTTGTTGAGGAAAGCACTTCAACTTAAATTTTATTCACCTATGATTTCATCTGTTTGTATATATTGCGATCTAAGTTTGTGTACATTCGATTGTAATTACATTTGAAATTAGTCAAACATCTCATTGCTGAGAAGGCACCTATGTATTTCCTCTTTTTTTTTTGAAAAATCTGAATACTATTTATGAGGAGCGTTCTTAATTGTAGGCTACTGAAGAAAATATGAAAAAATTGTTCGAAATTTATAGCATGATTTTTCTCATCTTATGCTCTACCAAAACTATTGAAACAAAATCTAGTGAACACATGTTGATGGCTACTATTAAAAAAAAATTTATAAATACGAAAATTTTAGTGCGATAAAGAGGCATTGTACCCCTCATTACCTCTATTCCTCATCATTAGTATGTTCTTGTTATAAGTTAAGCCAAGAAAGATAGCCGTTAACATCAAGCATATAGTGCCTAAATTTCTCTGTGTTAGTCAAACCGCCATGTTGTCACCATCCACAAATAGTGCCGATTGTATGCAAATCATAAGTGCCAAAAATGTTCACATTGTTCAGTGCAAAAAAAAACAAGTAAAATTCAATAAAGCGAACCATAGCGATGGCGTTTGGAGTGCCATTGAAAAAAGCCTGACGCGTTCTAATGAATGACGCATCAGTGCCCTTGACGCATCCCACTTGACGATCCAAATCGTCGTCCTTCATATTATTTTCGGTCATCCCGATCGGTACTTCATCAAATGAAAAATCCACATCGAAAGGATTTGCCTCATTGTCATCTGCGAACACTAAACATTTACCAATTTTTTTCTTCAATTATTATTCATTTCTCATCTGGTAAAAAATTTCCTAGTTTGTATTGAAAATTACTGACAACGTTTCTACTGCGACTTCTTATACCCATTTCAGAAATTCCTGAAAGAAACGGACATCCGGGCAATAATGAAGAATGTCGCTGCAGCAATAATGACCGTAATGCCTTACAAACTTATCTTCTCAAGCAATCGAAACAGCAACACGTTATTCACTTCATACGGCAGATGGAAAATTCGTAAAACGCACTATGCTCAGAAAAAAATTGGTTAGTGAACTGAAAAAAAACTTTTTTCAAAGAGACTTGAAGAAACAGTCGAACTGTGCGAACTCGTTAATCGTATATACTTTTTTGAGAATTCATACTTATTCTAAGTTGGCATTCCTGAAGACTAGCATTACTTCGAATTCTTTCTTTATATGGAACCAGATCAACCTTAACTACCTTCAAAATGCAAAGAAATTATTTTGATTAAAGATCTGCGATGTTTATTCCACATTTTGTGATGATTCAGTAGTAAAAAAAAGCATTTTATTGTTCTATCAACTTCTCATCATTCATAATAGCTTGTTGAAGAAATGTATTGCTCAACGATGAATAAGATGAAGTGTCCGTTGTGATTCACATAGAAAAAAGGCGAAAACACAAAACAATTGTGTGTATAAGGTGTGACGCATTTGTATATCTTATCGTGCGCAGTCGCCAACTTATAGAGGGACTGCGCATAGATAAGAGATGCAAATTTTTTTTCCATGAAATTAGAAAGCCGTGAACATTTGAAAAGAGCATCTTTAACTGTTAATCGCTATATTTCTTAAATTAAATAAGCTTTAATAAATATATTTAATGACGAAAAGATGGGATTAACGTCACTGTTGCGCTCCGCTTTTCAAATATTCAAAGCTCAATTTTAATCGAGTTTTCACTCATACCGGAACCGTAGAAAACTACATGGACTTTACTGATTCTACAAAACGTCGTAATTATAAGCGGATTTTACTGTTTCACTTCACGCATATATTACCTATGCTCTCACGATTTAGCCGCGAGGAAACATATACATATATATATATATATATATATATATATATATATATATTTATTTATTTATTTATTCATTCATTCCTTGCATGGAAAGAAAAATAAATCAATAAGTGAATGAGCAAATGAAAGAACGAGAAATAAGCAAACAGATAAACGGAACGATTAGTAGTCAGCTAGATAAATAAATAAATCAGTATGTGGATGTACAAATAAAGGAATAAATGAGTAACTATATATGAAATAGACTGCTGAAACGGTTATCTTGCATAGGATGCTTATATTTTGAAGAGCTAGCCGCTTCACTGAAGGAGCCAATAGTTTTCCACGAACATATGATAGTCTCCGCGGGGGACTTCCTCTCTTGTATCCTAAAAGTGCTATGAACAACAGTTGGTTCAATTTAGTTCTTTGTCGAAGTGCTCCTGCTGCGAATTAAAGCGCTGCTTCCCACTAAGTTTTCCCAGAAGACATGAACATGAATAGATACCATTGTGGTACAAACTCACCGGAAACCAAAAGACCAGAGTATCAACAGCTAAGGGCACAAATTTCCTAAAAAGTTTCGTTTTTTTTCGCCCCGAGCAGTAGTTAGAACACGTTACGAGGAGTCGCAAAATGCACTCAAAGCCTTGGCGGCTTTCGGTTTCAATAATTCATTTACTGATAGATCATTTGCTGACAGATTAATTTCAATGTCAATATACTGTCACCATCGCATGCGTATAATATTGACCATATTACAGCTCTAGTACTTCATGACATCAAAGCACCGAATAGTTGAAGCGTCTCATTTCTACTCATTTCATACATATACATCGCGCATGTGCGCACAGACAAAATATCTCTAAGGATGTGCTTTTCAGGTTTTGCCAAGACGTCCTCCAAACATGAAAAATGTTCAGAAATAGGCCGACAATTTCTACACACTATCAACATACAAATGAGCGGTCTCTGAAGATGCATCGCCTAGATTTGTATAGCGAAACCTTTAGAAGGTAACAATCAAGGAAAGCATTCGGTTGAAGTTTCATGAAAGAAAATGATGAATTGACCATAAATCCTAGAATGCCCCTTCATATGGCTGAGAGCAAAAGAAGAACCTCCCAACTCACTGAGGTAACGCGGCCTTTGTAATTTAAGAAAATTTGAATTTGAAGCGATATCTTTAGATATTAGCGAAAACCTACATAAAGGTAGCACTAACGAATGCCTCAGATTGAATGTTGCAATATGCATATTTGTTTGTCTTGTTTATTCAACAAACTAAATCCACTATCGTTCAGATCAAATTCTATTTGTACGCATCGTTTGGTTTTCATGAAAACAAACTGTTCGATTTGGCCACTTGAGTACAAACATAATGTGGGATGCAAATAAACAAACAGACAGACAGACAACAGGCAGACAGACTCTAAGAATTACGGATATCAATTATGAGCATGTGATTCATGCCTTTCTGCAATTGAAAATCACAAAAACGGTAGAAGACACGGAACAAGAGCGCAAAAAGGAGAATAGAATTGAACATGAATTCTCGCTTCCCTTGATGAATGGGAACCTCTTTGTTATGCACGTTGGCAATTTGTCACGTTCAACCGGTCGGACCAAATGCACCGTCCCATTTTGAAATCAACCTTCGTTTAGGGCTAACTTTAGCCATCCTTCAACCGATCAGCATAATTTTGATCGACAACCATGCGTTATATACCCATTGAATTAGTAGTCCGAACCGGCCGTAGTGCCAAATCCCATAGGAGGCAAAAAATGTTTTAGATTTGGTATCAACATAGGTCTACATCCGTACAGCTATAAAATTAAAATTTATTAATTTGATCTCTGTCTTCTTTCGGTTGTGTTTGCAAGACGTTTGCAAAATTGCATTAAACAATGAAGATTTGTTCTACGTAGATTTGAGATGCCGTAGGCTCGTATCCTCACTTTCAGTTTCGTTACATTGGCAGTTTTTTGGGAAAGGAAGTTAAATTGCTACGTGTCAGGATAATATCTTCAGAATCCTTAATTTAGAGCGCAAAACGGAACACATACTATCTAAAGCTGTCTTTTAGTGAATAGGAGATCTAATGCGGCATACGAACACGACCACTACACCATCACCAACGACGCCATAAATTGAAACGTTCCAATGAGCAAGTGAAGTTGGAGCTAATGTGTTTGAAGAGAAGATGAAATGAAGCGCTTTACCTGTATGGGTAGAAACGAGGACGCTGAGGGCAATGCAAAGGAGAGGGGTTTGCATCGTAGGAATGTGATGATCTGACGATGGGAGGCGCACGTTTAAATGCACAACTGGATCAAGGGGTTCGTTTCAAGAGTGTATGAGTGTCACTCGAAATGTGGCACACATTTACACACCCCTTAACTCACATTTCACTTTCCATAAATCCATTATTCCTCAGGTGGCGACTTTTTCCAATCGTAATCCTTTTCGAATCACTGTCCCTATTTCTTTTTCTCTGGTCCTCAAGGGTTCCAACAAAACGAATGAGGGTCTTGTTTGAGAGTGGCAACGGAAACACTATTAGACGTTCAGATGACTAAAAATGAATTGATCCAATAATTCAGATTAAATCGCTCCGAAAGTTGACAAATGACTGTACGACATAGAACAGGCGGGCTTGTGGAACGTTAAAAATGATTGGTTCTAACAAGGGTTCATGGTAAATCTTTAAAGCTTTTTATGTGGCCTTAGCGATAGTGCAACAAATGAATCAACCAAAGGTGATGAATACAAATGAACCAATGAATTTGAGCAGAAATTCGTATTCACCGATTAGCCGTCTAGATATATTTGTGGCGCATTTGCTGTACTTAGTTGGTTCAATAACGAATTAATGAAATGCTCGACTGGAAATATGCAAAATTTGCGAAATTTATTATTTCTTTTTTATTTACATGTTTTTCTTTGCAGATATTTGCATATTTCCATGTTGCTATGAACAAGCAATTAAATCAGTCAACTTACATGCTGAAATCAACTTGTTTCACATATAAATCTGCATAGTGTTGCAATAAATGGCCACTAGTCGATAGAACGGCCGTTATGTAAATAGTAGCGTACAATAAAAATTATTAGCAATTACGACGAGAAATTTGCATCCGCTGCTAAACGATTTTCGTAATTTTTTGCGAAGTTTTCTAGGATCAAGTTTTGATGCCATATTTCAACCAACGATTGCTCGGCGCTATTCTAATATTCGTTTGAAATATTTCATTGAAAGGTGCAAAATGTAAACTCAGATTGAAGAAGGAATATAACCTGCGTATTTAGGGGCGATGGAATTCCCTATTCTTTCTTTGCTCTTTGCTGAGGAAAAGGGGCTAGGGGAAGGAAGGATCTACTTCACCTATTTGCGCGTTCCTTTGAGTGCTAGCTTGCAAGAAACTTATTTCAGCTCTTTGGTTTAGAATCGCCCTTATCGCAAATATCGAACCTATTATCGAGTTTGCCCTTCAATTGCGATATGATCCATATTGTAAAACATCTCAACAACCTTTTTCAGAATGACATGGAATTTTCGGGACACTAGATGAGTGTATTCATGAAGGATGAAAAGCAATGTTCAAGAAAGAGCGAAAGTAGACTGACATTTGTAGCCATAACGAAGGAAAGTACTGAGCTGTATGGTGTGCACTTTTAGCCTTTAAAAGATTTAAAGATGTTTAGTGAGATGTTTTTAAGCGATAATTTCCTATCATTCGTCCTTATTTTCATTTGCGTGTTAAAATAATTAGGAGGGGTAGGGAAGAAGTCGTTCTGACTGGAAGATGGAGATCACCTTAAGATGAATGAGGAGAAATTGCTTCTCTATCTCGTTAGAGACGAGGGGACAGAAACATACGAATCATGGCTCTGAATCATGGTTCAGAGCGATTACTGTGCGGAGACCGTGACGCCGCCAACGTATGAAAAACTATTTTCGAATATCTTTCCATTGGAAAATTTTATTTGTGAACCATCGAAGCAGTCAGCAAACAACTCCATGATCGGGCAACCAAGTTGAACAGTCGAAAACTAAAGGTTTGACGGTGACGGAGGGGAGGGGGTAAGCAGAGAGGAAGGGAGATGAATTTAAGACCACAAAATAGGATGATTTGAATTGAACCTTCAAGGACGATTTTCATATAGAGATTTAAAGGAGACAATGAGCAGGCCGGTCAGTATAAGAAGAATGGCAGAATAATGTTGATAGCATTTCACCATCGGCATTGGCTATAGTGAAAATCCGAATGCACGAGTGTGGCTAAGGTACACATTGACAATGATTATCTTCGGACCTGAGTTTCTGGATATTTGAGAGTTGAAAGGAATGCCCGAACTATAGAGCGTCCAATGGCTCACGGAACCGCCATATTCCAAAACGATTTTATTGAACAAAACTTCTATAAAGGCACGTAAAGATAGATACAAAGACAGCAACAACAAACGCATAATAAACTTTTGTTTCTCTCACCGCCCCCATTCACAATCAGCTGCCTTCTTGCAACGTCTGCTAAAAGCATTTTCGTCTCAGATCTTCGTGCATCGAGTAACACCAGCTAAGAGTTCCGAGGGGCACTTGTGAATATAAGCAATGAGCTGTTACACCTATGTCTTAAGTAAGTCACATACAACGATCACATTTTATCTAATATGACCAGTCTTTAACTTAATATCACGGCAATTTAAATAAAGGTTGAAAAGACTTTTGCGATTCTAGACTGATGGGGCTGAATAAAAGCAAGGCTCAAAAATGAATACACTATATCAGTAACGGGGTGCGCAACAGCAACACCTTGGATATTGCCCGAATGGCGGAAGAGCATTTAGAAAAGACCCACCCGCTTGATTAATTAAAGACTCGTATCATGATTAAATTAAACAATAAAAAGAGTAGTTGAAAAGAGAGGCTCGAAATGCGTATGGCACCATCCGGAAGGCCATCCAACCGATCAACGACACGTATTTGTTTTATGGTCGAGAGCACAAGCTGGAAGCGAACAGCTTCATTGCGCGATATTCCATCAGCTAGTTGTTTCACATATGGAGAGCATACCTGAATTCAACTCATCATCATCAGCTGAATCAATAGGAAATGTGTAGACTTTTACTACCAACGGCAGGCAATATGCCAAGAACGTATAAGTAGTCGCGTCATTAGTAATTCAAAAGCAATTGGAGACAGCCGGCGTATCAGCCGCACTGATCGAACTGTTAACTCAACCCTTCGCAGCTAGCTGATGGATCTCGCGATGTCTTTCAGAAGGAAAGCGTTGGAAGCAATCTTTGGTGTTCCGATAGTGAGAATTTTTATTTTTTATTTATTTATTTATTTATTTATTTTGATTTGTCGCTTGCTATCTGAGATGAAATGTCAGAATTCCTTACTAATCCTGCGCGAGAAAAATTTTCGTTGAATATTGGAACGGACGATAGATGAGGAAAAAAAAGATTGAATCGATGCTAGGCAAGGCGTTGATTTATTAGATCTTTGATCGAGCTGCTCGAAAGCACCTAGTGAAAGCTACTTTTTTAATTCAGAGACGGTATGATTCCACAAAAGCGCAATCACCTGGATATTAAGTTTGCAAGCAACAGCTGATTATGCATGCGTTCAATACTTTCAATTTCTTAGCGATGAAATTTGTGGTCTTTTCCGTTGTTTAAAAATTTGATAAATTTTTGACTGCTTTTGAATCTCGAAATGTTCTTTCGATCTGCCTTCTGCTGAACGCTTTTCTTGGCTTCCTTGCCCGATGCGCAATTCAAGCAGTGAAAGTGAGGTGAGGCGGGATGAAAATGAAACGGAATCAGCGAGAAGGCGTTCGAATACTCCTAGCGAAAACATATATGCTTTGTGTATGCTTTTCCAACCTTGTTTCCTGCGTATTTAAATTGTAAAATATAAGCCCGCCGCTTTGGAAAATCCTTGATGCTCCACTTTCTGAAGTAATTAGGAAATACACTGCAAATTAGTCACAAACCAACCTTTTCAGCTTGACCAGTGTGCCAACGTTTGCTTGTTTCGTTGAGACGTGGATTGACTCCGAACCATTCCATTTGAAAGATAATATTACCCTCAGATTTGAATTCATCCAAGAACATTATGCGACATTGCACTTCCTGTAAAATACACTATAGCCATTGCCCTATGTGTTACAGCATCAACAAATAGAGACACATTCAACAGCACTATTATTTCTATATGACCAAAGAATCGCTTTTGAATGAGTTTGATAGTGGGCGAATATATCCCATTAAAAATAAACTGATTGCTTCTTCGAGAGAGCAATTAATACAAAATGATATGTAATACGCATTGTTCAGATTATTGTCTCTCAAGCTCTGGAGGTTAGTGTTATCTCGAGAGAAAGAAACGCTGAAAAAAGGAAAGACGTGATCATCCAAGACTTTCATCCAAAATGCGCTTTATTTTGGACTTCCAGGTGTGAAAATTTCAATTGAGGTTGTAAAAGTTTCCTGAACTTTACATTAAAAGAAAATGAAACTACAAAACCTGAACAGGTCAGAAATTAGAAGAATTTTCAAATATTCCAAGTTGGAAAATAAATGAAAATCATGTCAATGAGTATGACAAGAAAAAAGAAAATTATAGGCAAAAAAGCTAGTGGCATAAATTAAGTTCGTAAGTAGCTGTCACAAAAGTTTACTAATAAAGATAGTAGTAATAGTTTGAACAAGTATTATCAATGACATGAAATCCCACCGTTAAGAAAGATAATGCCGTCGAAAATGAGAGGTGCCACATGAGAAGAGTATATCTTTAAAATCATTCAATTCCTATGAACAGTGCTTTCGATCAAATTATAATCATATATGAAAAAAAATTCTTTTAATTATTGACGAATTTATTAATAAAATTTGCTTTGAAGAAAAAAATTTATTGGTTTTTCTCATAAATTTAGCACCAAATGATGCAAGCTCTCTTAAGGTAATATTATTAGTAAACTTACATGTGGCATTAGCCTTTCGAGTGCAATCTGTAATCGACTTCCAATATCATGAGCGACAAAATTATCCTCAGAAACGAAGCCAGAACGCTCGAGAACTCCTTTTGGCACATTTTCTTTGAGCATCGCAACCTCATCTAATGAATATCCGACCAATATGTAAATCCCTTCAATAAAATTCCATAATTAATTCAAATCAATTAACGATATGTTTAAGTTGTAATATCATTTGCGTACATTTACGATTCAACTATGAAAAAAGAGGGATAATTCTGTCGCATCGTAAGCAAAAAAAAAAAAAAATCAATCCCACGTGCAGAATTTGTTCTCAATATTTTGAAAAAAACACCAATCATTGAATAGCTTCTAAGAGAGAGATTGCAGTGAAATCCTTAGTCAGCTCAACAATTTTTAGATGACGACTTCCATTAGCATTGAAAACGTCCTTGGATTGTCAGTGCTTCATTCTTTTCAATATGGCCTAAAATCTATGTTCCGGAGCCTAAGACTACCTCAATTAAGTGATACTATTATTGGTGCTGAGTAATTCAATTTAAAAGAAAACTTTTGTTTAATCTGGTTAGCACTGATCGTAGAAAGCTGAATGATTTTTTTTTTTTTTTTTTTTTTTTTAGTAGTTGGAGGAGGAGATGGACACCTTTAACGGATTATTTCCCCATTCACTTTCCTCTCATTCCTCCTCCATATCTCTCCTCCCCTTCCCCAGCTTGTCTCCTTTTCATTAAAAGAATCATTTGCTCGAGCACACTGTTCTCGATACTAAAAATCATTCAGCAGCAGTCCTTTCTCTTGTAAAAGCGCTCTTTTCTATTGTAAAATGCGCACTGAATGTTTATAATCGCAATACCTGGACCAAGTTCGGGCAAGTCTTCAGGCTGATCACAAATAAATACACCCGACTGGCATGTGCATGCACCACGGTCCTTTATGTAAAGCCTCTCTCCATGCTCTGAAATTACACTTTTTAAACCTTTTTTTGGACCTTCGATTTTAGAAGTTTCCATAGTCGTTCTTGTTGAAGCGCATCAATTCAATTCGGTTTTGCAGAATATTAATATGCTGAAGTATCGAAAGATTCAACGATTTCATGACATGAGAATTTTGCACATCCGTTCGCCTCGTTCAACGAGTTAGTACTCCTCATTTGAAATATCATACCATTCTTCTTCTCTTTTCTATTCCTTCCGCAAAAGACAGCACTCTCAATTTTGCTGTCATAGGAAATTGCACCGCTGGGCTGATACATTTGGAATATTCCACGATGAAGGACTGATCATATTTTTCTCATATGAAAAAGCGATCAGCCCTTCATAGACGTCCACTCCGCGCTCAGAAATGCTATCCAACATATGGACAGTGGGAAAGTGGCAGGTATCGACAAATTAACCGATGAGATGTGAAAAAGGAGAAGAGAAGAACTGGAACACCGCTGAAAAATACTCAGCAATATGATCGGGCATTAACAAATCCATGAAGGTTTTGCCTGCTTAAAAGCAATTTTGCTGCGAAGGAAGGCCATCCAAACGTCGACAGGACGGGGATTGTCGCAGTAGCGATTCAGAGATTCACGTAGTTCCTTCGCCGTGCCTGTCATGGCGAAGAAATGGGGGCTCAGCCACTGGATACGTTCATCGGTTGAGCCCCATTTCTTCGCGATCCCCGTCATGTCAAGGAAGAGAGCATTGGAGGGATCATGAGTACAGCAAGGAGACCGAAGAAAACACACTGAATGAAGACAACTAATAAACACACGCTTATTTAGGGAAGTGAAGCATACAGGTGCAAGATTTTGACATTTTAGGTATTTGTTCAATAGGAATGCAAATGGAAGCTTTTCACGTTTGAACATCCATTGAATGGAAATTGAAAGTGCAAGCTTTTCAAATTTCGATATCCTTTCACTTGACGTATCATTCATCGCTTGCAGCCATAAGCCCGTCCACCGATCGGACACTTTGAATCGATGTCCTTTCATCGCTCAGTTGCCCTTTAGCCGTTCGCTGTACGTCATCTTGTTTAGCTGAATAGCTTCCTTCCCCGTTTTAGCGACACGCAGTTCTAATAACTCACAGTTTCAACCAACTCAAGAAAATCGTATGTCAATTCTGGCATAAAGCGTAAAACGTGGATTTCCAATAAGTACCCCTAAGCGACAGTGGTGAGCAATTGAAAGCTAAAGTCAACAATTTGTGTCAGAGTCGAGCAAACTGAGAGCGTGAACGAGTTCCTTTGTCCGGACGCATGTGTAAAGCGCATTGAGGAATAAAGACATGTATGATAAGGTATCAGATATTGTTAGAAAGAATTACTCATGAATTAAGACTTCTACCGTGAGATAAAAATGTCGATGAGTTCAAAAAGTGAGATAAAGTTCGAGATTTTCGTGAAAGCAGTAGGAATGGCCAACAATTTTCTGTGGCTGAGCGACGTCGCAACGATAGGAGAGGCAACGAATGGCTCTGAAGAATAACGGTGGTGAAAGACTGGGATGACCAAAAATGGAATGTGGAAATTAGACAGGCAATAAGAATACCTATACCTGTAACGAAAAATGATAAGTGGACGAAAAGAATTACAGAAATGGTAGTAGTTAAAGAGAGCTGGAAAGATGTACATCCAAGGTCGCAATCGATGAGTACGAGCAATGAAGGTAAATGGCATAAAGATGGGAAAACATGTGAATAGTGTGTTTCCCTGGAAGAAAATCGACTAAGCGCCGATGAGAAGCCACAACAAAACATCTTTCATGAAGGCAATTTTGTTTTAAGATGACGAAACACAACAATAACATTGGATGACTGCATTGCTCAATTACATATATAGAATGTTCACTGCATAGACAAAAACGACTAATCAGCGGGAGTACTAATGTTGCTTAATTCGCTTCACTCAATTAATTTATGCCTCATAGTCAAACTCTATATAAAGGTGATTATGCATTCTTAGAAAATGAAATATATTTTCCTAATGCATCGCTAAATTTCAATATCGGAAATTCTTTCGACAATATTTTCCTACTTCAACAATTTCTTTTAAAGTTAAAATCAACTACGAACAAATTTCATTCAACCGGATATGTTTTATTTCAACAGCGATCGGAAATTCGAGGGATTATTAAAATGAAATGAAATGAAGATTCTATGAAAGAAAAATTTACACGTGAAAATTTGTATGCAAATTTCTATTTCGTATGCGAATTGTTTTGAATGATTATGAAATAATATGTAAATATGCACCAATTTTTGTAAGAGGCGCAGTGCACAATCCTTCAGGCATGCATGGCAGTTTCGAACATGAGAGACGCTCATTCTCACTGCAGTTACACCAAGAGGAACATCGACCCGACCAGTCGTGATACCTCTGAAATATGCCCGTCATTTTAAATCAACCTGATTGAATACCCTATCACTGATAAGAAATTTTTTATTTTACCTCAGTGAATGCCGTGCCATTTCCACATAAAGGATACCTGTTCAGCATAAGCGACACCAAACTATGTAACGATCTACGAGCTCGAAGCCTTCGTCCATGAGGTGGGCCACCACTTTTTTCATGCAGATACATATGCGAAAAGAGTATTTTATATGATAGCTGCTCTTCGCAGTATCTAGCACAGACGAGTACTAATGACTACTAGACACGAGTTAGTAACGCAGTAAGCGAAAATTATAAGGCAAATGTCGGCTATCACAAATAACTTCATTCTCTCTCTTTCTCTTCCCCTCTATCTTCATTTTTTTTCTTATTTCATTCTCATTCTTGTTCAACCACTTTTTTCAACTATCAACCACCATCTTTCCATCGTTGTAGCGCTTGTCACTTTTTCATCGTCCCTCTGGATTAGTTGTTCTTCTATAATTTCATAACCATACGGCTTTTTCCCCCCAAAAAACGTCGCAAAGTTGTATTCGATGTTACGAAATATCGATTTATCACTTCATTGTAGAAAGCCTATTGAAAATCTCTCATTCAACATTTTAAGTGACGCCTTTTTCCTTTATAGATGGTTATTTTTGCATTTAAAAAAAATTTGCATGCCAACCCGAACAATGGATCCCTTATAGTGAGTTATTATATTTCCACTTGAATCCTTTGTTGTGCATCCACCTGTAATAAAATATTACAGTGATCACCTTTAGCAAGCAATACTAAGTGAATAATCGCTATTTTCTTACAACATCTCACATATTCTTAGAGAATTGCTTAAAAAAAGCTCTATGAAATAATATGGAGTTGCGTTAATTAGTAAAAATTACTACGGAATAATATTTTCTATTACATTTTCTCTCATAAAATACTCGTATTATATTTCTCAGCTGAAAAGCAATTTTTTCCCATGTTTTCGTTACCAACGAGATTATTTGTGTTTATAGCCGAAATGGTTGAGTTGTTCGGCGGTTGGTTAGCATTTTGAGAGTAATAAGGATAAAACGGATGTGAACGAGGAACTAGTGAAGCAACGCGGAATGCTTCAAGCGCTAGCAACAGTTAGTGGCGAACAAGTACTACGAATAAGTGAAAATAATAAATTCTGATGCCTCACCACGAGGAGGAAGCGCATGAGTGATGTACGGTCCTGAGGTGCTCGGCTTAAACGGCATTCTCGTCGTACCTTTGCGCTCTTTTGCTGAACCTTTTGAAGAGGTACCATTCTTTGGCATTGTTAAGTTTCGATGTTTTTGTGTTAATAATACAAACGGCTCCTATAATGGTGGAATTTATTTTCAACGAATTATATCGCACTCTGAACGCCATCAAACCACTATAATTGATATGCTTCTTTTTAAATGATGCTCGATAGTGGATGTTGATTTAAATCTTCAACAAATCCAATGATAACTTCTCGCTAGGAAAAGCATATTCAACTTGCATATTCGAAGCAAATATTGAGGTTTTGTTCGTACTGAATGAAAACGGTGCTGCAATGGAATTTTTCGATGCCGAAGCTGTGTTGGAATTCAGGTTTCGGAACCCATTAATTGTAACGTTTTTGAAGTTCAGAAGCCTGTTTCCGGTTCTGAAGCTACAGTTGAAAAAAAAGGCTCAAATAATTCCACTGAACGGGCACTAATAAGCATCAAACCTGTCCCGCGTCTTCAAGTTTAGGGAACCAATAGGAAACAAAAGGATTTGTAGAAGACGTCCCAAAATGGGGGAAAAAAAGGCAAATGCTACAAAGAAATAAAAGTTAAGAAATTTTGCAAAAAATTATCAATATTTATGACGGGACTTTGAAAATGTGATCATTTGAAAATGCAAAAAAATCTTTTGACGCATCGCGAGTGTAGACTAAGAAAAACCATCTTTAAAAATCGATATTTCACTACACATCAAACTTTTTCATAAATTTTCACAAAGTTGAATCCATCAAACAAAGTCATGTCTAACGATTAAATTTCAAAAAAAAAAAAAAGATTAAATAGAAAAACGACTTTCAAAACGCTCACCGAAGTAGAAGGCACTGCACTCTGTACTCCAACTGCTTCAGACAGATCCTCATCGGGAGAAACATACGTTGTGCCAATAATACGTGGTGAGGATACAGCGCTTATCTGCTTGCCTTTTATGCTCTTCTCTTTACCATTTATACGTTTCCGCTCTGTAGAGTTCGCAACGTGATGTTTTCCGTTCTTTCGGTTGTCAGCTGCTGGTTTGGAAAAGGCCAATTGTCTTCCACTTTCTAGTGGTTCCACAGCGGAGCCAATAGGAGTTAATGGTTGATCTGTCAGTGGCGATGAAGAAGCTGTATCACTCTCGTAGTAATGCTACAAAAAATTTGTTTTTCACTCGTCAGATATTGCAAAGAGAGAGCTGAAATGTTCACGCTGGGTCGTTTCTGCTACAATACAGTGTCCATGACTTGCTTGACCTGTAATTTCAGTGCACCACATATCAATCACTTCTCTAATCGCCAGAAAGTATGCCCAGGTAGCCACGCTTCTACTGAAAACTGAAATGGCCTCACCGCCAACCAAGGCACAAGTAAGCGGGGCACATAACTTTTCAACCATGTTCCGTGGCGATAGTATGTCAGCACCAATTGCTCAGTTGAGAGACTGCGCGGCGGTTGCACAAGACCTCGGTATCTTATGTGCAGCTAAGCGAGAAAATTTTTAAAGGTCTTATAAAGGGAATATGATCATTAGATCAAAAAGGGTAGAAGTGTTATACTGAGATAATAGTGACGTAAAGTCCTTTATGTGCACATGGCGGTAAACCAACCAATGAACTATAAATGAAATAAGTTAAAAGCCACGAATAAAGAAATAGTGACAACACTATTTTTTTTCTACTTGTGAAGCACAAAGAAGACTGCTTTAATGCCGCCAACACCAGATGCAAACCTTTTCCGATACAACTAACAACTATAAATCTACCTTTGTGAGCTAATTAATCCTCAATGTTCTCATGAAATTTTCTAAATTCCTCGAAGTAACGAACCTTTTCGTCCGGATTAATACGCGAAACGCTCTTGGGTATATGCTCGGCTTTAGCATTCGACACACTCGAATATTTCCCACTTCTATGATTCTCGTTTGTGCGTAAGTCGAGACGACTCGTCGATGATCCGTCGTTCCAATCGTTCCGACTATTTGATTCACTTAGCTTTTGTGTTTTTTGACTTTCACCTAAGCTGTCGCCTTTTCGAGCGTTATTGGATTGTTGAATGAGCGTATGTTGTTCATAATTATTTGCCAGTGGGATATCACTCATAAGCCTCGAATATTCGATCATTGAACGCTCTACAAAAAAAAAAAAAATTCACTTCCGCTCGGTCGTATGTAACTTTTCCCTAATAAATTTTTCTTTTCTCATGAATTAAAAGCATAAAATTTGCAACTTTTCATTATTAAACATAATTTTCCCAGCATTTCCATTATGTAAACATCATATCGTGAGAATAAATGACTGCTGCAGATCGTTTACAAACGTTGTCGTTCAATAAAAATGCAACGGCAGTGGAAATATGCGGATAGTAGAATGGATTATCTATGTACCTTTGAACATGATGAACGAATAAAAGTGCAAATTGATACTTGTATTGGTTGATGGAGGTGGTCAACTACGAAATACAACATATTCCCTTCCATATATGCCCTCTATTTTCGAAATAACGACGAAATGTATGTCCACAATGAACCTTTCTCTGATCATGGCTATGTAATTGTAATGCCAACAAGGTAATATATCGCAACAGTACACTTAGATAGCGTAAGTGATTTTCTTAATAGCGCACACGGAAGTTTTTACGTCAATCTATTTGTCTTTTTCGTTAATAATAGCGCGCATTAATTGTAGATGAAAGTTAAAGGTGAATATTTATAGAATCTATTCTGTTTACCGAATAATTTGTCGTTTAAATGAATTCAATCTTTATATATATATATATATATATATATATATATATATATAAGTTTATAATAGAATGTATGATATTGATATGAGAGTTGGCCTCATAAATTTAACAAATAGACAAACGCGCATAACCGTTAGATTTAACTGATTTAATTCTAATGATAGCTGAAGAAATCCGATTGGCAAATTAAATTTTTACTTCTGCAGTAACTTAATACGGAAACATGACGGGCAGCTTGTTGCTCTTTAAGCATTTGCTCACTTAAAAGCTGCTTTTGAGGCCTCCAGGGTTATCTCGCCGAGGAGACTAAAAAAGTTGGAAAGGTTCGATGCTCCAATATTCGATTGGTTAGGTGGACAAATATGCCTGGAAGAGTTTACTGAAGTAACGAACCAACGCATGGATTGTTGGGCAATATTGCTGACTGATATTTGCGGCATAACGGGTCATTTTGATGGCAGTAGCAAGGATACTCGAGGTAAGTGCCACGAATAGCAATCAACGCTTGTCTGCAGTGATCGAGTTCGGACATCGTACATTGACCATTGTGCACTGGACAATACTGGAAGAAAACTGACGAAAAGCGCCTGAAATTTGAGATTTATTCAATGCATAAAATTTAACGCTGAACTTGCCGCAAATTCAATTCTTTATAAAAAATTTTTTCAGTCAAACGAATCGCCGCAAGTTTATTATAAATACTTAGTTGGAAACGGCTTTTTCGATACCAGATAACGTTTTGGATGAATGATGATGGAGAAGACTACAAATTGGTGAAAACTGGTCACGTGACCACGGTAAGGCACCGAAGGGAAAGTGATTCGCAAATTATCACTACACTGATGTAATGAGAGTCTCTTTCCTTTCTAATTCCATTGCCCCCACAAAAACAAAAGATCCACTGTTTTCAGCATAATTTTCTCGCATCGAGCGCATAACAGTCTAAACCTGCTATAAAACGTACAGAGGGTCGCTACATTCACCGTTTTCCTGGCTGCAGACCGTCTTTTACAACTTGCCCTTGAAGAAGTTATGGTCTCGTAATATTTCAAAGACGATGGAAAGTGGAGGGGAAAAAAGGTTATGAAGAAGCCACGAGAAGTTATTCTCATATTGCAAAACATATGTATGAAAGACCGGTACAGCAATTCCCATGGACAGATGCATGGGTAGGCGGATTAGGGATTTGTGAAGGAGGCGCCTCTTAATGAGGAAGTTAGGGGTGGATCTGCGTGCTTGCTGCGTAACGTAAAATATGGTATTCTTGTGCATATACAAGTAGCACTGGATTAAGAAATACAAATTACAATCAAAAATGGAACCATATCTCCTCTCTACTAGGCAACCAGTGCAACTTCACCACCCTTTATGTGTGACCGAAATTTTGCTTCTGGGTCTGGTGAACTCTGAAGGCACACACAGAAGGAAAAAACCGGAGTTGGCGCTATTCCGGATCGCACGGCTATGAGGCGTTAATATTAAGGCGCCCATATAGCACATTCCGTGTTTATATTAGCAATACGGTTTACCTCAGAATTCAAGGTTTCAAGTATCACTGACTATTGCCAAAATTGAAAGTCAAAATGTTGAACTCTGTAAAACACTGTAACTTTTTAAAGATTAAGATTAAAATCTCACAGGATAGTTGGGGTGATTCGAAGTGTCGGAACCCGTTTCCTTAATATTTACCGGTGAAAAGACATTTTACGCGTTCGATGATTTCATGCAGAAATTCGCGATCTTTTTTGAAAGAAAGTGCAGAAAACTTATATTGCCTATATTTTTGCCCTCAAGACTATAATGCATTCCACCTTTTCCTCTGGATCGCTTACTCTAGATCGTTAAATTTTTCTCATTCATCCGCACCACCTGGTTATGGATGGCGATTATTCCTCGTCCCCACCTCTCTCTCCATTCAGAGTACTCGAGCACAGCAGTAGGTGTTTCTATTGCAAGAGTTGGGATCTGTTTGACTTCGACAACCGAACAGAGTGCAACGAGATAGAACTCGAAAAAAATGTGCCGTCACAATTTAGTAGTAGTTCAAAGAGCGACATCCATCTATTCTGGACTGGAAAAACTTGTTGGTTACTCTGAATGCCCACTTAATCAGGTTCGTGTGCCAAGATCTATGACTGACCAGGTAAGCAAGCCATATTTATTTCAACGGAAAAATTTCCTAAATTGCAGAAATAATTTTGGAGAGTTATTGCTTATAGTGATAGAAACTTGGCATTGCCCTATATGTTGAAGTTTTGTCGCATTTGTCGTAGCAAAGCTAATGTTTTGTCGCATTTCAAGCGTTTACAATCTCCCATTGACAAATTCAAGTCGACATTGCGCTAAGCGCTCTGCGATGGCGCCTTTATGTTAATGTCTCTTTTCATAACAGCAATTGGCTATCAAATTGGCATCCTTGAATTTTCGTCACTTCTTTCCCGAAAAAAATTGCTCTAACTTTGCCACTATGAATTTGATCTTTTATCGGTTGACAAATCCTTTGCACCTGAGCAAAATGGTTGCATTTTTCAGCGTGCTAACAAATGATTCTCTAATTATCACATACCAATGAAACGCTCTCTACATGGCGAAAAAGCTAGAATTTTGGCACGCCAATTCGCATTACATTTTGTACGTTTGCAGCGGATCTCGCCTTTGAAAAACACTAAGCTTCATCATTTAAAGGTATTGCTAACTAATAAGGGAATCAGAATTGATGCCACCTATGACATATTACTGACGACACTCAAAGACAGAGAAAGAGAGAAAAAAGGAGAGGAAGGGCGAAAGGAAGATTGAGGAGCACGAAATCTTTTCTAAGTCCTGGAGGGATGACTAATTTCTGCATTCAGCGAAATAGTCCTAAGCCTTCTTCTTCCCATCAAAATGTAATGGTTGGTTGTCTGATTCGAAGCTTTAAATACTTATAAAACAAACAAATACTAACATCTTTTCGGTAGCGGATTTATACGAAGCTCGAGAATGCTATAAATCTTAAAATGAACGCTAACGTAATAATATATGTTTGTGTACTTAAAATCTGAATTAAAATTTACATAATCAGTTCAACGAGATCATAAATTATTACCTCGTATACTAACGTTTAGCAGGTTATTTTAATAAAGAGATTTTATGGAAAAAAACAACGGTGATTTATTGCTGGAATAACGTTTTACGAGAGTAAAAAGATATAACGCTCACTGGCATTGGTTGTCCGAACGGCATTTTTCGACTGTCTCGGTGCATGTTAGTGGGCCAATATCACGGTCGGTATATAAACATCTTGGGTACATCACTTGCTGTAAATATGAATCCATTTTATTTCAGATATTGCAAAGTTCTTTTTCCTATTTTAGACACCATGTGAAAAAGTTTCAAGTATCTAGAGTCATTTCATTTTCTTTATCACTCCCATCAATGAAGCATTTGATATTTTCTATGCATATCACTCAATCAGCACTCTATCATATTTGCGAACCTATTTTTCAAAATCTTTGCAAGAAAACTCATAGATCTTTTGAATTTAGTTATGGCCTAAAAGCTAAATCTGTTTTTGGCTGAACATGCCTCTAGAGAAGTTGGAATGCTTTTATTATTCATTCAGCTGGACGAGAGGAGTTCCCTTCAAAAAAGGATCCTCCCTAAGAGCGCTTGCATTTTTCGTGGCCTTGCACTACAAACTTATTCCCTTTTTAAGAAGTAATTAGGTCTCCTTATTTAAGTAACGATTAAGTAATGAAATATTAGTTATTCACGCAGCAAACTAAACGGTCTTGTGTTTCAATGTATTGTAGATGATTCATCGGTTGTCGAGCATGGGCCTAGAAATGCGCGCAACTAAATGCTACCTTTAACAAGAATGCTTCTGCTCAAAGAAAGAACGGAGGCCCTCATTTTTCGTTGTGAAACTCTAGAAGGAGGCTTCTACTCGAATGAATGTATATTGAACAGGTGGACCATTCTTTTGCATCTACCCTATTAACTGAGTCAACCCCATCTATGAGTTATATATGGAATCCGTATGCGCATCACACATAACAAATCGTATCTCAAGAAGAGAAATGTTGCGGCTCAATGAAAGTTTTCGATTCGCCTAATAAAAAACCACTACATAATACTATGAAAGTGCTTATTTGACAAACTCAAATCGGGTCACTATGAAAAATATGAAAGAGAAGATGACGTGATGCGAGTTTTTGTGTTTCCTGCTGTCAATAAAAAAAAAAAGAGAAATATATCATCGAGCGTCTCTATATGAAAACGACCAGCTATTGAATTCTTCGATTTGAAAAACCACTTTCGAGTTGTCGTTTAATCGTAACAAAATGACTTTACCTTGTTAACTTCGAGCACATCTTAGTATAGGTAATCCAAAACGAAGACCCCTTGTCGAAATGAAAGTTGAATTGGAAAGTATTCAACGCCTCGCCATAACGAAAAAATTTCAACTATCTTCCCGATATGTCTTGATTGTTAAAATTGCTGGGCAAATAACTAGGCGCACATGGGCACATACTCATGCATATGCGATAGCGCAATCATAATGGAAAAGCGCGCCAATGAAAAATGCACGATATGTGCTTTTGCAATCATGTTCATTGAAGCAGTACTTTTGTAAACTGACAATAAATATTTCACTT
This sequence comes from Baylisascaris procyonis, assembly GCA_037389465.1. Classification (NCBI taxonomy): domain Eukaryota; kingdom Metazoa; phylum Nematoda; class Chromadorea; order Rhabditida; family Ascarididae; genus Baylisascaris; species Baylisascaris procyonis. The sequence continues at coordinate 3,230,205 of JAZARR010000032.1, read as the reverse complement.
ATAAGATTTCAGCAAAATCAAATGAAGGGTTGTAAATCCCCTAGAAAAGATTGCGCTTTTTTGCTCAGTAGTTAGATAGCGACAAACTCCTTAAGCACCTTAGATGAGTATAAGTCGATATCAAGTAATTATCTCATAATTTGATATGAGAGTTACATTACGGCCTGCTATAGCTCATGTCTGCAATATCAGAAATTCCTAAGCTAAAATTTTAGTTGGAATGTCAGGAGAAAACACAAAATTGAGACGCCAACATTTTGAAAAATTATTTGGAAGTTCAAAAATGCTCGCACCAATGTTCACTTCGACGAATTTTAAGCGCACAAGAAGGTGCTGTACCGCGGAATGACTGTGTCTCCAATTAAATATTGGGAAGCTGCTGTTTTTGCATTTCGAATTTTATACGGACTCTTCGTGGTTCAGATTTATGCAAAACTTGATTTTTTTTGAGGAAAATCCATGCTCTTGCGTAAATTGATGCGGATTTCCAGAAATTCAGCAACATCCTCCTTCTTATCCTGTAAAAGTTTCCCTGATACTGCTTCTATTCTATTGCTAAAATTTGACATTCTTGCTTGTACATTTTTCGGTTCAGACTTCGAGAGATGGTGACGAAGATCGATTTACCCCTTTAACATAACTCCTGTCGTATATGAGAATCTTCAATTGCGGAAGCCTCAGAACTGCCTTACAATCAATAGGGAAGCTCCCATATCTGGCTAGGTTGGGAAGGAGCTTTCCATGTGCATTTAGAGTCATTATGGGAAAGGATTATGCTCGCCCATGCGAAAGATGCTCCCACTATGCTTTTCGGCAAAGTTTTGAGGCAGAGACAGATGTTCTCGTCAAAAAGTATGCAATAATATCGCAATGACAGGAAAGGCAATGTTAGAGGGATACCTATCAGTTGGAAGCCTTATTGAATTTCGCAAATAAACGCAATATTTCAGCAATGAACGAATGCATACCAACATCAGCTTAAAAACAGCATTCTCTCTCAGTCAAATAATGCACCAAGAGCATTTCAAGTCGACGACGAGAGGGTTACCTTTTCTTTTATGCTCAAAGAAAATCAAAAGGAAATGGACCCCGATCGTGTCATATCTAACATCTTCACTGCTCAGACAAAGCAGCTAAATATAAGATCCGCTTCCTTTCCGCCCTGTTTAAAGAAGCATAATTAGCTCATTATTGAGGTTATTAATCCAGAATGAAAGGAACGATCCTCGCTTAATTGATTATGCGGCGACTGATGGAGCTACCATAAGGGTAGTCATATATATATATATATATATATATATATATATATATATATATATATATATATATATATATATATATATATATATATATATATATATATATGCATTGATTGACTCATTGATTTATCGGTTGATTGATTGTATTGATTGATTGACTTATTGGTTGAGAGATGGAACGCATCACCAGCGGTGAACAAAAAAAAAAACGAAAAGCTAGTTGTGAAAGAATTGGAAGGCCAATAATTGTTAAAGACAAAAGTGAGAGTCATGGAACTGCAAAAATACGAAGCCGCTGCTTGTAATTAGCTCTTAAGAAAGCTCTTAAGAAAGCTTCCTGTAAAATATTGTCTTTTTGCGCCCAACCAAATGTAAGGTGCAATTGAAACGGATAAAAAAGTTTGTAAATTATTTTGGTATATTTACGTAACTATAACTGTTTCGATGTTGTTGCATCAATTTTCAAATTGGTTTTAAGGCCATCAACTCACGATGGCAAGCTATGTCTATCATATTCTGTACTTTTAAATGCATAGATCATCGATGCACAACTATCGGAAGGTAAAGAGTCAAATAAAAAGGAGGCAAACACACACTTATCTATACACAAATACGAGTTTATCGCGATGCGCATTGAGATGAAGACTGATAAAAATTTGTAATAATAATAAATAGCCGAGTATATATACCTGATATTCAAGACACTCTTTGTCAGCGATATTGCAATGACAAAACATTAGTGATTCGACAGATGGTCGAGCAACATAACGAGTAAATCGTTGTAATGCCTGCAAATGGTGCTAATTTAGTTTTTAAAAATAACTACGTTAAGTTTGCTCATCATAGAATTAATGTCATGCTTGTGCACAGCTATTTCTTCAGGAACAGCATCATACTGGAGCTTGGAGCAATTTTAACTAATCAAATACAATTCGGTAGATCGTCAACAATATTCCATTATTGATTTCGTATTACTGCCACCCATCCTAAAAAGAGATGAGTCGACATTTCGCATATGTTCATCAGACAATTTGTTATGAAAATGGAAGATTCATTAGCCGCTTCATAAAAAAACTTGTAAAGGTGTTAGTACTTACTATTCAAGTTGTCATGCTTCTTCATATTGCAGCTATCATATTATCGCAATAGTAAAGCAGAGGAAAAAATTGCTCGAACTGATCAAATATAGAAGGTTTGGTAAAAATTTTGAGAACGACAATTGGCCTAGCGTTTAGATACTGCTGACTATTCATCCAACAATCTGAACTATTGACTGAGCTCTGGTATTAGCAAAGTTGTATTTATTGATGAATTATATGAAATACTTTGAATGGTTGAAAATGAGACCATTTTTTGCAACGTGTATTATTGCATTGTATTTTTCCTCATCTTTCAGAGAACTCATTTCCTGTTCTAACGATGGGTTGCATCCAATTGAAACATGAAAAAGTTGATGTTTAGCAATTTTTTTAAGACTTTACATTTGTTGCAAGTATTCATACGCACTCCGTTCTAATGTACTACGGTTCGCTTGTTTTTCATTATTTTATTCGACCAATAGTGAAGCTCAAGATTTATGATATTATGAAATCTAGCAGAATGCACCAAACTTCATGCGTGCAATGTTACAGTTTGTAGTTGTGCTTAGTCATATTTTTCTCTATCTGCCTATTTGCGATTGGTATTATTCAGCTGTTAGTACTGCTACTGCTTGATAGCATCTAGAACTATCCAACACAAAAACGGTTGCCATTTAGTACCGCATATGAAGAGCTATTAATGCTATTATCAGTTGCTGTTTCCTCTATACACATGATTGATTTCCTTGAAGTATACGATCGTGAATACTATCACAGCAACAACATTTAGCCCAATTTCTGCTGTATCTAGTGCTAAATACGCCTTTCGTAGCAAATAGTATTGATTATTTCCACTATTGAGAGCCTTATCACTCCTACTGCAAGTATCATCATCATGCTGTTTCGGACTGATCAAAACAATAACAACCACTTAAAAGTCGATAGCTGTTAGTGATAAATATAAGCTCAAAGAAGGCAAGTTTACCGTCCGCATGCTTCGCCGTCGGCGGGGAGAGGGAGGAAGTAACACATAATATTTACTGGGTGGACCTGACAATGACGGAAGTCTTGGAAAGGGTCTGATACAGGATATTCCAGAAGTCATCGCAAGATCTACCATGGTTCAGCGTTCACTCAGCTCTTGTTATGCTACTCACTATCAACATTATTGGCAAGCAAGCGTAAATCTCGTTGACGCCCAATGGTTTTCTCTGTTTGAAAGGAACGTTGCATTTAGTAAGTGCGTACTTCTTCATACTTCCACGCTCTTCAATTGTGCTGTCGCTATGTTTTATAATAGTGCAATTGTTTTCGGCATTCCTAATGTGTCTTTCTACTTCTTAACAGCCTAGTCAACTTCTGGCTTTATTAAGCAACTCTAACAGAAACGGCTTGCATTGTGATACGTTCATCCTATCACAAGATCAACTTACAGCGGCACATAATTGGCGATTACATTGTCCAGTACACCTGATTTCTACCTCACTGAGGTGCCATTTGCATGTATCGGAACGCTCACAACGATGATGTGCTGCTATGCATGTGCTTGCTGAAACATTTTCTCACGTTCGTTCATTAGAGCAATAGAGAAATTATGCAATAATATATGTGAAAGAAGTAAATTTTTCAAAAATTTGTTGTCGCAATGTTGCATTAAGAGAGAAGCTGTAGAAACCATCTTCATTTTCCAATATAGTCACCTCTTTTCGCTTAGCATTTCCTCTCTTTTAAACATTTTTAGGAATATCTACAAAGGACGACCTCTGTATCATGCACGCTTTCTCTCCCGTAAAGACTGAGAAAGTTGGCCATATTTTATAGGGACCATAGGCTGACTAAATTTTGATATTGCCAGGTGTTGATAAAATTTTCATATCAATATACTCAGAGGAAGTTGTTATTCAATAGAATCAACATTAACTTTGTGGAATATATTATTCGCACCTACGAATTTACCAATAACTAAACCTGATAATGATATAAACCATCCAGAAGAGAAGTAACAAAATTTTGGGCAAGCAGAGGTTAGGAAACGACATCTAAACAAATAAAGGATCATGCAATGAGCACAGATTTATGTAGAGTTGATGTGGATAAGGCGGTGCAAAGACAGTATAAATATGCCTGTAAATTGGGTGGTGTAGACGGCCGAGAGAGCGATATGAAGTGCGCAGCTCAGAAGCGAAGGCATTCGGGCGATTGGCGACATTTTCCACCTGCCCCACCCCCCGCAGTGACTACAAACTTTGAAAGTGAAGGCTTGAACTTCGGATAAGACGCTTCAACGAACTATTGCTGACAATTATTGGGCGCATTTCTGATGTCCTGTTGGCCATCGCTCTACCGAACCCTTTTCAACGTCACACGCTAAACTCCAGCAAATTGCCCTCATTTCAGCGAAGAAAACTTCCCCTCCACCTTAAAAAGGCTGCTTCTCGTTCGTTCTCGTTAACGCTTTCACAATCACGCTTTTTGCCCTTTGCAATTCACAAATAGGCAAGCATACGTCGGAACAAAAGCTGAATCCCACACTTTTCCCTCATAAATTTGCAATAGAATTTAGATGAGAAATCGTGGATTCAGGTATTGCCTTCGCAAAGCCTCATTGCTGTCTTCCTTATATGTTCATATAGGGCAGCTTTATCACCGAAAGTTACCCGTTCGAACTCGATTGCTAAGTGTCAATGCAGGATTTAGAAGCATTACAACTATGCTGAAAAAAGCATTCATTTAAAAAAATTGGAGGTATGTGTCGAACAATAGATAACGATGCGATGGTATTAGACTGCATGACCGAATCATGAATCATTAAGCGATTTAAAAAATCATTGGAATAATAGTCGGTGCAAACAACCTGAAGAGTTTTTCTGATGGAATTCACTTTCAGATTCAATAATGATCGTTGAAATGGTGGATTCACTAATACGGCCACGATGCGTGAGAACAGACCGATTAGCAATACCATTCAAATCTCTAATGTCATCACCGTTTCTTTGGAACTCCTGAAATTTTATACAAAAATACAAAGAAATTCCCTATCGCTCTCTAAAACGAGTTTCCATAAGCTGATAAAATAACAAACATGCATGCTTTGGAGCTCCTTTATGATTTATAATTTAGATCATTCGAATTGGATATAAAGATTGAAAAATACCCAGCATATAGAGTTTTTACTGAAAATGATATTTGATTTTCAAATCCCATGATTTTGAAAAATGAGTAAGCCAAAATGTGGAAGTGATATTATCTCGTAGCAACGTGCATTTCTTTGTTAACATTCACAATTGATAGGATAGCCCATTTGTGCACCATCGATAAAATACACAAGAAATATAGAATCCGGTCCCCTAATGTTACAATAATCTTGTTCCTTAGATTTAGAAAGAAAGATATTCATTAAAAATTCACATTTTTTGGCACATAATACAAAAATAAAACAATATTAAGTTCAGGAAGAATAGATTGACATCTTAGGTAGCAAATTAGAGTCTTGAAGCAGTATGAATAGCTCACACCTTATCAATGGGTGGTTGAGGTACACTCGTCACAGGTTTCGCCGTTGTAAACCTGCAGAATAAACGATTATTTGCAGAGGCAATTTCGCTTCAGATATTAAGGATTAAAAGTTTTTAAACTAGAAATAATATTGATGCCCAGAGAACCCAAAAGTGATCAAACCTATTCTCATATTAACTAATACATATTAAGGATAAGTTTTAAATAATGACATATATACAGACATTTGCACACGCAGACAGACGTAGACACAGAGACAGACATTCGAACACTCATAGCAACATATTGTGTTTTTACGTGAAAAGAAGCTGCATTTAGTTGTAATTAAGAGGAGCCGTCAATCAGTCATTGAAGTGACACGCAAAACACTCGATATGCAATGTGGCTTGCAATGTTTTCGTTGTCCATTTATTAGAAAGAAAATATTCGCTATCATTGTTTACTTCAAAATGAAATCATCCATGAAAAATTGCACATTTTATTATTGTTTTTTGTTCGCAAAATCCTTCTCTCAGCAATCTCAGCAATGTCTCTCAGCAAAGACAATAATGCTGCCCAGAGATGTGTTTTTCATTGCAGTTTCAAAAATTTAACGTAAGTGATCAAATTTTGCATAATGCAATTGACGCAATGCAGCTAAGCAAATATTATCATGGATGAAAAGTCAAATAGACGATGAAACTAGCACCGCAAATAACTCAAAATTTACACCTTTTGCTAAGACATGGAAGATATATACTTTACTTTACTTTACTTCACTTCACTAAAGGTGAAGTAAAGTATAGCAGCGATAAGATGTGTATGAAGTTTCAAAAGGTTGTTTTGATGGTGCATTAACTAGCAGTTGTTTGCAATTGAGGTTTTGCATGAATATTTCTGCATAAATATTGAAAAATGCATTGAAATAGTGCAAAATTTAGGTTTCATAAATTCTTTGAATTTCAAGTGATATTAAGATGTTTAAAATACAACGAACTTCAAAATACAACGCCACATTAAAGCATTGATAAAATAGTTGCCTGCGATTGTATACCTAGTTGATTGCGATCCGCATTAGGATTAATCGACAAGAGCAAAAATGAGCTCTATGAAAATTTTTATAATACAGCAAATATACGTCGAATTTCACTGTTGAATATTTAGTTGTCCGGAAGTTGAAACCTCTAAATATATAAAAAGACATGCGCAAATCCGCATAAATTCGTGCATACACAAAGATTTGGTGTCACTATGACCTGCGTATATCAGATTTGGGCAAAAAAGAAGAAACAACATATACCCATTCTTGTTGATGAAGCGTTGTGGCGGCTTTTCCCGATGTTTCCCTCGAAATGGCTGAGAAGCTTTTCGACTTTCGCCTTGTTGAGTCGTTGTTTCTATGGCATCATCACCGCTTTCACGAAATTGTCCATTCCTTGATCTAGTAAGATTAATTAGCGGAGAAGCAGTACTTAAATTGACAGTTGGTTTCCTCCACGGTTGAGTTGACCTTGTGACAGTGTAACTCGCATGTTTGCGCTCAGCTGCAACTTTATTTCGAGTATATTCGTCGGTGATCTGTGATCTGAACTCATCAGTGATCTGTTTCGGGCGATATGAATTGCGGCTACTATTCTCTGACGTCGCAACATTTGAATGAGTCAGACGGATTGAAGAACTTCTGCTATCACCAGCAGCGATCATTGAATGACTCCGACCTGTCGGTATCTGCATTTCGGCAGGTTCTTTAGTGGTCACCTGTTGGCTTGTATTTGATTTGTCTGATGCGAATGATGTGAATCGCTGCGGGAGTGAGCCTGCTCTGTTTCGATGTAAGCTCTTCGCGTCATTTGTTGATGAAATATCCGAATAGTGGTTCTGATAGCCCACATGAGTGTTACCCGTTCTGTTCTGCCTTCCTAATGGCATTACTGGTGAGCCCCTTTCCTCAAAAGAATGCGGCATTGAGTAAACTGACGTAGGTGGCTGCAAATGTGGACGAACTCGTTGCAGTCTTTGTTCGCTCTGGATTGCTCCAGATTGGGCAGTCTTTGATCCGTGAGCACCATCCTCTGAAGTAAGTGGGTGCCGATCGAGCCCTGCTTGTTGTTGAACTGGCCGAGAATCTTCAGAAAGAAGAGATATCGAGGAAGGCCGACCTGCATTGGTTTCTATATCACGAGATTCAGCAATCACATGTGAGGGTTTCGGCGCTCCCATTAGACGTTCATTATTTACGGTTAAACCGAGCTGAGGATTCGATGGTCGGTAATGATCAGAACTGATTTGATATCGCTCTGGTATTTCATATACCTCTGATAAGGTCCATTCGCGCGACAGAAATGAGGTCGATGTTGGGAAATCACCCGAAAGACTGATTTCGTCTGAAAATATTTCGGATAATCTTCAATTAGCATCCTCAAAGATTTACTATTAGATCCTATTGCTCAAATGATTCGATTATGGCATCGCTTATCGCTTTAGAAACATTTAGAAGCTTATTCGAATAGAACCAGGGCAGTCAGTTCTTTCAACGCCTTATTCGTATAATTTAGAAGCCGTTCTAGCAGTTTTATGCTCTCGTAGGTGAAAGATGAAAAAACTGTTATGGAGAACGAATTCGATTTCATCACCGCAACTTTCATCATCCCGAATTCAACCTAATGGGCATTCGGAGCAGAAATATGAGCGTAAATAAACTCGCATACGTAGCGCTTCTTTAAAGTGAATACTATGAATATTTGCAAAAAGCGCACAAAAATAAAACAAATGCTTTCAATATATTGCAGCAATAAGTCAAAAACACTTAGTTTTTTTGTGCAGTAATCCGATGTGAGCGTCCAAATGCCTCATATTAGCGCTACAAAAAAAGTCTCGCAATGTGCTTTCCTAAGCAGTGAACCGATAGTGATTCATTGAATTTCGGGAAAAAACTCTTTCTTCTTTTTCGATTGATTTTTCTTCGCAAAATTGATGCAACTTTTACATTAGACTGGGTCATAATCTCTCCAAAAGTGGGTGATTTGATCAAAATGATTTTCTTTCTGCATTCCTTTAGTGTATATGGAATATATTAACAAAAATTCATGAACGATACTATGCTGTTTAAGTAAAAATCTTGTAAAACGTACGTCAACGGTAATCGCTGCATGGATTTTCGTATACGTATATTCCATTAAAGCAACGGACTATGTTTCAGACGAATATAGTACAATACACATAATTGTATAGAGTTTGATCGTCAATGAATAATATATGAAAATTTAGAGGAAAACATCACTCAGTTAGTATTTTAGATGCAAATGAACGTTGTTTGTCTATTGTTGTCTCTGTTTGAGAGTGCTCTAATTTTTTTTAATTTTATATCTGAGTTTCCGTTGGCAAAATAACAGGTTTCCAAGTGTTGCATTGTTACTAATACAAGTTACATGCTATGATGAAAATATTTCTTTCAACGAAAATTGGAATTTTCTTTCTTGGAATTTTTTTACTTTTCTAACTTTCCCTACCTTTCCTTGCCTTACCCTCGCATTCATTTCCATTTGTTTAATATAGACTTTTCCCGGTCATTTCATTGTGCGATATATTTTCGCAAAAAGTTAACAAAGTTTTCTCCACAAGATAGTTTCAGTGTCATTTAATCTGAAGGCATTTAATCTAAAGGTCGACATTCGTGCTACAAGCAAGAGATTGATATCGAAGGACGCACAAATGCACTTATTATATCGAGTCTGTAGACGAATCCAGTGACAGTCGGAGTTTCTATCATGGCATGTACAATTGCCGAGACCCGTCCAGCTGATCCCTTCGAATGACTGCCAACAGTCCTCCCTTCAAAACGAATGCTTTGAACAACAATCGCGGGCGTTATGCACTGTGATGCTATTGAATACAGAGGATATTCGATGGCACAGCGCAAAACAAACGAAGCTTCTTAGCATCATCCCCCTTTTTTACGTGCACTTAATTCCCTTTATGCATTGAGTACTTATTTCCGTAGAGAGCAATCATCGACTGTGCCCACTTCAAACGTTTTGTAAAATCCGCTCCGACATACTTCCCAAATTTGCCCGTAAGCAGTTAATAGCAAACTTCCTTCGTGTTTAGAACTAGTAACTTGCATATGTGCAGGGAGTGTGCTCGGAATGTGCCCTCGGGCATGCGTGTGAAATGTCAATTACGCATGGTGTAATAAACAACGGATTATGCAGTTAGGCGCGTGGTGGTAAGCAGTAATTTGCAGCATCAAGTTTGAAGTGGCAAACATCGGGTTGTGAGTTTATGCATGAGGTGATGAGCAGTGGTGAGTTGTGAGATTAAGTGTAGTAAAGAAACAGCGAGCAGAGCATTGGAGAGTGAGTTGGTAAATAGTGGCTTCTGTGGTTAAATGTTCAGCATTTCACCGCTAAATGCGTACTGTACGGTATTTGTGTATAGGTCTGTGTATGGGTCGAAAATTTCAAGTTCTACAAACCATTAACTTGTGGTTTAGTTGCGGTAGAAGAGGACTTTGCCTAATAACAGACATGATTGACCTTCACCTATTCTATCCGTGTATTAACGATTGCTGATGAATCTGGATGTGACCTGTGTATTTTGGATTTGACGAGTTTTCAATATAAGAAGCATCGACTGTGAAGCATCAGCGTAAGATAGTTCGAATGTTTTAGGCAGGTGGGTTTATAAGCTGCACTATTTCAGGACACTGCTGGATTTATGTACTTCGTAAAATGTAGCCTAAGTGGTAAGCATTTGCGCTCATGAAGACATTCATTTGTGCACAGACCAAAAAGTACATGGAAGGAAACTTTTGTACCATTAAGCAAAGAAAATTTCCCATAAAAACGCAAAGAATGATTACAGGAAGTTATTAGAACGAAGTTCACTGGATACAGTGCCAGTTAATGGAAGCGCTCTTCTGGTTCCGCAAATTGAAATCTACAAATCACTGTCTGCCAGCTCAATCGTGGCCCACTTTTTAACGCTTCAGACTTCATCTCATAACACATTGTTCAAAAGCGCACACTTAATCCTAGAAGCCATCGCTTATTATCTCATAACTGCTAAATTACCATCTCGCATTGAACCCCCATCATCCAATGTTGACCGTTTCTTATCTAACTCCACTGTTAACTACCTCACAATTAATCTAATCCGCCGACGAATCGCCGAAAGGACGCTATCCAAAAACCGAAATTTGGTATATTTTATTCAACAAAGGCCGAACAAATTTTCTAATAGGCCAGATAAAATGCGTCGGAATGAATTTTTGAAAACCGTCCTAATCAATGTCGAGAATTTGTCGACAGATTTTGCGCTATTTATGTTCCTAAGATTTCCACATATAGTTTTACATATCTCGCGCTAATCGTATCACAAGTTGGTTTTATATGACAATCAGTTCTCTTATAAGTAGCCTAATTTTGTGGACTACCAATATTTGTAGGTCGAGCATCCCTAGCCAAGGTAGACTAGTCAGTTATGGTGTCCTCTAGTCATATCACTGGTAATCCATATAAGACAACACTATGATGCTAGACATACACATATGCATATGCATCGCATACCTGTTGGTCATTATACACTGATTCGATACGTCGACTGCACATGAAGTACGAAATATATTCCATAATTGTCGGCATGAGACATGTTTTAAACATACCTCATAGAGTGCACGATTACAATCGAAATCATGTAACGTTCGTAACCTTTGCAATTCTGAAATTAACTTCTCGTTATTTATCATGCATTTCACGTTTTGCAATATTCTCATATAATCATATTATTTCGCATGAGAATTTTGCATATTTCTAAACGAATGGATAAGTGAACGATGAATATATCGTCTCTATTTGCAAAAAAAAGAATATTTTCGTATTTTTGTTACTTTGAATTTGATATGAATATTGATGTGAGACGCATTTTTCGTTCATTGAAAATTATGTTTGCAATGTGAAATATGCTTCAAATACAACATCAAGAAGGAATTGCTTCATAGTGGGCAGAATTGCAATTTAATTTTAAAGAGAGATAACAATTCGCAAAAGAGAAAGTATTGGCAGGTTGATTTTTTTTTCTTTAGCTTAGAGAATCAATCTTAAGCTTTGAAAGGATGAACAGCGAAGAGAATAAGCGAACAACGATCTATGCATGCAATGGAGCGCGAAATGTGTAACGCATTCCAAAGAGGACAAAAGATATGGAAGGAAGCGGAAGTAAGTCATCCATGATGTTATGAAGTAAGCCACATCTTTGCAAAACATAATCCACCCCACTTAAGAGCATTCGATGCATCGCCACAAACATACAATCGTTTAAATAAGGGCATCATGGGCGAATTTTTGTGCACTAAAAATATCTAGGAATTATAAAATTTCTTGAAAATTTATAGAGAAGGGGTTTCCTCGAGAGCGAAGGTTTAATTAAAGAAGAGAGACACTCTACTTCGCAGAATTCCAGCAGATTACAGCATCAGACAATATCTTCTCAGTCGTATGAAAATAAATCACTTTCGAGACATTCTTTCAGTGAATTGTTTACTATTTCGACATAAAATTTAGAGGGGCTTATTCAAGCGGTAGGTGAAGAAGGGGGGGGGTGGGAGGGGTGAGGGAGAGGAACGTCGGAGAAAGGATTACAGGAATAAGAACCTCACTTAAGACAATGCAGTCACCACACTCTGAACATAACAAAAACTGAATGACTGTGGAAAATATATATGAATCAATTGAACTCAGCAAATGAATAAACACAGACGATCAAGAAATGTGGAATACGCTGCAAAATACAACAGAGAATGTTTCTTACAGTTACTGTGCTAATATAATGACTCGAAGATACTTACTGAATATGTATAAAGACAGCGTAATGATTGATTGAGTAATAAAAAGATTTTTATGATTTGAAAAATAAAGTAATAGAAAAAATAAAGTAACGTTGTTCGAGTACCGTCCATACGCCCAGAAATGTTTTCTCAGTTCGATTCTCTTCGCAATCTTTGAACAATATTCAGTATATCACAGTAATGAATTTAGTTTTTAGTAACAAGTATTGAATTTCATGTGATTGACTAAGTAAAATTCAGACAACTGCATACTTTTCTGCAAATCTAAATTAGACTACGTCCGTATAATTCATATCATATTAATTAATGAATTTTCTATGAATCTAGTGTTTGCTAAAATTCATAAAATGGGATTATTTTGAAAGAATTGAAAACAAATGAAATTTTTTAGGTAAAAAATTAGATCCTATTTATGGTTAAAATCACCTCCACTAAGTTCACTTTTCCATCGGCTTATCTCTTCAGAGATGGGGCTACGTGTTGATCGTCGAAGCATATTTCCATTGTCGTTTAAAAACGATTGCATATTCGGTGAAGTGATCAATTGATGCCCACTAGAAACACCGTCAATTATATCATCATTCACATCCACGTTTATATATGAGGATGGTTCGACGCGACTGACTCCTCTCAATGATCCAATAGCTGCTGAGGTTATGCATTTACCATCATTCAACCTCGCTCGTAATTGAACGCAGTAGACGTTTGATCCTGAAAGCGGATATTACTTTGATCGTGGGTGGCAGAAAATGTTATTTGACAGCTGGTGCCCCCCTCCCCCCCCCCCCCAAAAAAAAATTGAGACGTAAAACACTTCCTACGAATAAATTTGATCGCAATTTCATTCTAAAAGTGTACTCGTTCCTTACATCTTTTCGATGATACATTGTGTCGTTGTAGGCGCACTATTTCTTACCTTCTGATACATAGAACATCGAGAACTCGAGGACATTTGTACCCTCATCGCTCAGGCCCACTTAAGGATATTGTCTTCTCAGAGATTCTAAAATCTGACTTCGCCTTACCGAAACATAGCACAAACTGAATTATTATTACATTTAAACATACGTGTCAACACCATTCCTCTCAGTTTCAATCAACGGGAACGGAGCAGAAAAATTTTATTTATATAGGGACTACGAAATTAGTTGAAAACAACAACGCGGGAATGGAAATTTCAGATGCTTCGAAGGAATGCCGTCCCAAAAATGCATAATTTTGGTCATCTTCAGAGCGCTTTTCATTTTGACTAGTGCATCGTCAAGGTGACCATTAGTGTATTATTACATGATGACCAACCTTAGTCGCTCAACGTTCGAATTGTAGCTTTCCTAAGAGAAAAAGTAATTGTGATTGCTTATCAATTAATGAGTTGTAAATCTGAATGACGAGTTGTGCACCGTTGTGATAATGGAGAATAACCTTATCAGTTGTCAGTGCGATTTCTGTCATAAATATTCTCAACGAGAAAATATTCGTACTCGAAATTGAGCTATATAAATTCATCCCTTACACAATGAAATCAACTGTCCACGTCGGCATAACAAACACCTCTCTCTTTTTCTTTTTCATAGTCTCTCTCTCTCTCTCTCTGACACCTGACCAATTGTGAATGTACATAGCTTACCTCTTTTACATAGGTTTATTTCAGCTAAGTCGTTAGACCATATTCTCATTGACGTGGTGAAGTTGTCACACAAGTGGCATGACATAAGGAAAGCGCAGATTGCGTGCTAGATAAACTACGTTTATCCTTCCACCTCTTCTCTCTATATCTCACTTCCTTGTCTTCCTCTCGTTCTCGACAAGGTGAAACCTCTCTCATAAAATACAATCTGAGTGGAACAAAAAAAGAAAAGAGACCGAATGTGCTTGTGCAGGTTCGACCAAAATGACCACTTATTGACACAAGCAAGCCATAAAGCTACAAACATTTCTTCTGAAATTCTGCAACTTCGCGCAGCTCGAAAAACGGTCCTCTTAACGCTTTAATAAAAGACTAATGAACGTTATAATGAGTCGATATGTCAAAAAAAAAGAAGATAGAATTGGACGATGGAATGTTCATACATATTGAATGCTAATAATAGTTAAATAAATACTGCAAACACTGATTTTGCAACATCTAGCCGTTAGGTCGTCACTCCATTCGCTATGGCCTTTGGTTAATTCATTTTTATATTGCCCATTCTGGTGATGTCCACTTAATGCGTACATATACGCTATATCCAGCTGTCTAAACGATAGTTTTAGCGACTGAATCAATGAAACGAAACATAGAGATATAATCTGCAACATATAGTCTTTCATGGGTATAGTCTGCCTCAAACAGTGTTCTTGCAAACTGCCGGATTGATTCATCAAATCTTGAAACGAGTTATGGAGACGAAAATTTTGCCCAAAAGTTGGCATAGATTTTACGACTGATTGACAACCAATTTGCATTGGTTGCATGACAAATGACAGCTTTTTGGAATAAGAAAAGAATCTATTATGGAAGAATATATATGAGTGTCCAAGTCATATATATATATATATATATATATATATATATATATATATATATATATACATATTTGTTATTACGTTTATGCCACTATTCGCTTGTGGGTCATTGAGATTGTCAGCCTAATAAATACGAATGGAAAAACGCTTATTGTATCAGTTTCTCGGGCTTTGATTCCAATAATTTCCATCTTCGAAGACATCCTAACAAATTAAAGATCGAATAGAGAAAGAGTGCCAGAAAAGTCGATATGATCAACCATTTTGCATTGCGCATAATATCACAAAAAAAAAACTAATGATGGAATGTAACGATGATTGCTTAATTGTGCGTAAAGTAAAGATTATATTTCCTTTCGCAGATTTTCTCACAAGTTTTTAATTTGGCCGATATAAGGCTAAAACCTGATGAGTGCAGGATAAACGTGAAATTTCTTAGCACATTGAAACATCTAAAGCCCTTTGAGAATTAGACGGATCAACGTGAAATATGATATCGGAGGTGACGCTTTGATGCTCATCATACCCACGTTTTCCTCGAAGCTCTAGCTTTACCGGTTGCTGAGTGATCTAGAAAAACTGCGTTTTTCAAATGCGGATTTGCTATTGCATAAAAATGTAGCTGGATGAGATTATTTCTACACATTTTGCATAGAAAAAAATGAAAATTTGTGAAAATCGCATGTGATTTCGCATGAGATAACTTTGTTTTTAGACAGGAATCGATCGAGACGGCTACAAATGACAGCTTACTGTTAAAAAAAAAATTTTTTTTCCATTTAAGTTTGCTAATGTAATCAACAAATGCATTTTCATTGATTTTATCTCTTATAACGGTTTTCAGGTGTTACTTAATGAATGTCATCTAGAGCAACTTCGATGGTGAAGGCGCGAAAGCGAATCGGAAGAGGTTTAAATCAGAACTAACTGTCGAGTTTACTCCAAAATCGATCCGGAGGCCGACTTTAGGTGTAGAGGGAATAGAAGCGAACGAATTGACTCCACTTTTTGAAAACACAAATCAGAAATAGCCGACTTCTTCCTCTTGGAGAGTTTAGAGATGAAGTTACGGGCATCAGCAACGTCGGTTATGAAATCGCCTTACTCTCACACTCTCACATCAGCCGTTTTGGGTAGTGTTTGCAGTTTGCTTGATATTCAGCTTTTTTTTTTCAATTCTTATCGCGCATTTCGGAACAATTCCATATGTTGGAAAGCAAAAAATTGCTGAAACAAGTGCGAAAAAATTCAATAAAAATTGAGCGTTGCTGTATGCGAAAATTTATATTTCCCATGTAAGTTTCATATGCGCACTTCCACACGCGAATATGAGAATAAACCGTCACAGTTCGGCTTCATTGATTGGCCCGCAAGATTGTGAACAGATAAAGAGAACAATAAATTAACAATTGAACTACCCACAAAAGCGAAGAATTCAACGATCGACTTGTAATAGCAATAAACTGGCACGTGGCACGAATTCCCATCCACCCAGCATTCCTAGTCGGTGTAGTTATTTCAGAGAACTCTCGTCAACAAAATTTGTTTTTTGTGCAAGTGGGGTGAAATCCGCAACTGTTTTCTTCTTCAACTCGTTCGGAAATAAAAAATGAACAGATGACGCACAAATTGACGCAAATCAACACATGAATCAACGGAATGCGTGAAAAAAAGTGCATAAATGATGGCTTGCATATCTGTACCTCAAAGACTAAAGAAAATCACTTCCAGTAGACTCTCATGGACTAGCTCCTCTTGCTTCCTGTCGAACAGAAAACAACTTCCCTACCATAGTGATATAAGGAGCGTAAATTTACAGAAACTTATGACAACAAAACAAGATTACGCACTGCAATATATATATATATATATATATATATATATATATATATATATATATATATATATAGTATAGTATAGTATAGTATAGTATAGCTCTTAGAGAAAATTTGCGCAAATAAAGGCTCATAGAGTCTTTTGCTGGACGAAATAAATGAAGAATTGTTGAAGATAAAAAATAATTTGTCTTCATATGGGGTTTGCCTCCAAAGAATAGACCGTTAAATTGTAAATCTCTATACTTCACATTTCTGAATGACTAATTCCAATCTCGTCGAATACTAACATGCTCCTACAAAATAATGTGTTTAAAAGCATTACACGGCGAAGGTTTCGTCTTTTCTTGCAATGATGATAGATATTATTGCTTTACTATAAATGCATTCTCTTATAATCAAAGTATATTTTATTAATTCCCCCAAATTTACAGCATAAAAACATTTCGGAATGGCACTAAGAAATAAGAATCAAGAAACAACAGTGTTTGAACAAATTTTTAGCTCAATAAATATGCTCTCCAAATCTGAGAATTTGATGAAACCGGAGTTATATTTGACAGCAAACGGTATGCGTTTAATGATAGAGCATTTTTTTTGTGATATAAATTTATGAAAGTGTTTTGCAGTGCACATTTTAATGTTGTCATGTAGATATGCTTGTCTTTTATATATTTTTCAGTTTCATTTTTTATCATCTCACGCTTATCATCGTTCTGGACATTGCCTTTCTAATGATAGTGTTTGGGATCTAGTGTAAATGGAGCAGAATGTAGTACAAATAGTACAATATGAGGTTTGTCATTTCTTTAAAATGCAGAACAGTGCTGCGATTGCATGCACAAATCTCATAGAAAGATCTAATTTTCCTGACCAGGCTAGAACGAAATAAACAGCTAATCAGTATAAAATGCGCATAAATTCTTCTATATCGCCATATCTATACATCCGTTTGAAATTGATGAGCGAACTTGAATGATGAGAAGCATCTTATGGCATAAACTCCACTATCACGTTCATCGGTTCTCGAGTAGAATCTATCAGAGCGAAAGGAACACCAAATGTACACATCTATTGAACGGCATTTTCGCTGCCATAATACAAGATTTACAAATGAGCACAATAATATTTAATGATGCTAATAAAAAACACTTACTTGATACGATCGTGCATTCAGATATATATTTGTGCAGTTCACGCCTGCAAACAGCGTTCCTTTCACAGTTGGCACGCCAACGAAAGCATTCATCTAGAGACCATACTGAAATGTACCATCAAAATAAAACTTGAAAATATACACAATGCGACTTTGAATTACTGGTCTCTGAATTGAATCATGTTAACGACTGAGAACAATCAACCAATCGCATCAATTTCCTGGTTGAAAGATTTCTCATCGGAATTTTGGAATGCTAATTCGGCGAAATTTTTCTGAACGTTGGATATCGGATATTCATAGAGCTTTCAGCCGATCGCTCTTCCAGATAGAACAACTTAGAATTCTCAAAAATTAGCACAGCTCATCAACCGGAAGTCAACTAATTTTATGCATTTTCCAAGAAACAACGTTCTGCACCGGAAATAAATAGCAGAAATGACCGTTTTCATGAGTGTCGGGATGTGTTTGTCTGTTTCTGTGTTCTTGGGCACATTTTCCTCGCAAAGTCACATTATGCCAGTGGCGCGTTTATCTGTTCTAAGTTCGAGATAGGTGTCTATCTACTCACTAGTTTCATACCTGGTTGTCCCAACCAGGTGATCATAGAGGATAGAGCTCTGAAGATTTGATGGATGTAGTTACGTCATATGTTGACCTGCTGCAACATGATTTACGTTGATCCGACAGCTTCACTAAGAGCTATCGCATATTCAAAGATGGAAAAAGTTTAGACGCATTCTATGCGGTCGAATTTTCATAGTCAAATCAGAAGGCAAAATATTTTGCAATTTTTGCAACATTTGCAAATTTTCGTATGTGTGCAAATTCACTGTACGAATCTTTGATATTTTATACTTCTTTTTGCGATAGCTGAGCAGTTTCAATTAGAAACAGTTGATCGAAATTTGTGCGAATAATGTGGCGACAGGATGACTCCCGATATTAATTTTCCAATTGACTCATCACTTCAAAAAAAAAATCTTTAAAGGCTTAAATATGCCGAAAATTCGCAAGCATTTTTGCATGCGGTTGGTCGCTCTTTATATCGGCCCGAGCACAACAACGAATCTCAATAAAGATTTCTTTGTACTCGTGACTATGTTGATTGAAATGTAGGTGTACTAGGGTGCAAGATTTATATTGAATTGTCTGGTCGGCTGAATAGTATGATAAAGCGCATATGCGCCAACCCGTCTAGCATATTTTTCTATTTGCTCTTACTCACTTGAAAAAAATTCCCCTGAGAGTAATAGCATGACGTAGATAAGTGTAAATGCAAAAATTATACCACTGGAAGGATGCGCACATAGCATAAATGGTTTTGCATGTGCGAACGTCGAAAAGAGACGAATAGCATTTTCTTTTCGACACATTGGACGGCGATTTCTAGGCAATCAGCAAACAAAAAGGAGAGTCGAAAACAGGTTGCATTAATTCCTATCGAAATATTCAGCATCTTTTTTTGATTATAGCCCCAAGTTGATTTCCTCTTTTACATTCTTTAATAAGTCATTATTTCGTATAAACATTTGTAATTTTCGCTCCCACTTCAAAACTGAAGCGCAGTAACCTGTTTCACTAAAACCATAAAGACTGGCCACGACTTTTGGCAGTCTACTCCCTAAAAACTATGCATTTTGTTTAGTATCCATAAATCGCTCTTGTAATCTCATGATTAACAGGTGAGAATAATTTCGTTCTCTAATAAGATACTCGTCTATTGCTTTTAAGTAAATTTCCTTACAGTTTCCTAGTGAAACGGTTGACACTATTGGAAAACGCAAGCACGAAAATTTGATCACTATGAATTTCTACCTTTCGTTTGTTGTCTAAAAAACAAATAAACGGTTTTCGACCATCCATAGTATGCAAATTCGCAAATTTTTGAAAAAAAAAATAGTTTTTTTTTTCGTATTTCTATGTAAATTTGCCGAAAAATGATTCTAGTCAATTTGCATATGCAAAATTTACTATCTCCAAAAAAATGGGATTAGATGATCAAATTATAAAATCGCAAATTGTGTCAGCCTCTTTTTCACATTTTTTTGTCACTCGTTTTAATATGCAACCAGAAAAGAATAACCAGAGAAAAATTTATATACTTTCATATATAAATTCCAGCATAAATGTTGAAATTCCCTCCTAATCAAGTCTCGTGATGCGTAGGCTTTATTCAATTACCTATCTTTGATAAGAGCAGAAAAAAAATGAAGAAAGAAGAAGAAATATGAACAGCAGCACACAGAAAAAAGCTGAACAACACGTCTTGACGCTAGATGTTTTTACGATCGTTTTTTCAACAACAAATTGTGTACGCAAAAGCGCATTTTGAAAACGCCGCGAGAATTATAAACTAAACATTTGACGCAGTGAGTCTTCATTATTCGCCTAGGAGGTGAATTTGTAATGAATTGGTTATCTGAGAAGTTCAACAGGAAGTTTTTTCCACCGAGAGGAGGAAAGATCGATAGAAAAGGAGAGGGAACGGGGAGTGGATGAAGAAGGGAACAAAGAAAATTTGCTCCCTTGAACAAAGAACAAGTGAAAATACAAGTGTAACACAAGGTGTGTTAAGTTTTTGAAATTCGATCGTTGCATAAATTTCAGATAAAAATTTATCCCCAATAAGATATTCCGTACCATTATAATCAACCTAATTATAGCACGCAATAATACCATTGTCCTAAGCAGACGCTGACAATTTTGTAGAAGAGTAATCGTCAAGTTTACAACGGTAATATTTAGAACATAAGGCACGGCTACAAAACAAGATGGACGAGAACACCCTCAGCATTGGTTTCGAGAGATGAAGACACACACTTATTTGTAGTCGATAAGCGAAACGTAACTCGTTGACTCAATTGCGCTCTGACAAGCTGATCATTTTCAACCGTCTGGAGTCGAGGCATATCGTTGCCATCTATTTCGATTGTAACCGAACGCTTTTGACTAGCTACCGATCAAATTGATTCAACAACCACTGACGACGAACAGAAAAGTCGGTGGCCACCAACAGAAGTGTTTTGATAGCCAATGAATAAAAGTAATATCTACTCATTGTGCAGCAATAAAATATGCAGCAGTAAAATTCGATCCTCTTAAGTATTTATTGACTGCGACGAAAATAACCTTCGGTTGCGAATAATGGAAAGGGTTTCAATGCTTTCAACGCTGCTCATAAAACGATGCATGGAACATCTAGACGGTTGAAGGAAACAATCTCAAGGGATGCATGGAACACTACTAAACTTCACCAGATATTGCTGAAATTTTTAGCCGAACGGTGCATGCGGACAGAAGAGTTTAGGTGGAGTCGTCCCTCACCTTCAGCTTTGAGGCAGAAAGATAAATGCTCTCTCGGTCCCTCCCTCCTTCTAACAAGGAAGTGTGGAGTTCAACTGAGAAATTTGAAGAAATTTTTGAAAAATTCGAAGTCATTAGGCTATTCTGAATAAGAAGTTCACTAATGCCCTTAATTGTGTCGTTGGATGAAGTTTTTCGAAGGTATGGCTGATCCAAAACTCGATAGAGAGACAGCTGCCATTAATTACTTCAGTAAAGGACAGAATAATTCGTGTCACTGTTAAAAAGTTATTGACACAGCTCTTATCATTGGAAAATGCCACTGTTACACATTCTAAACTCATCGATGTGGGACGAAAATCTGGAATTTCATGGCTCCAGTTGCATAAAGTATGTCATTATTATAGCTGAGATTTGCGTTGATATCTTTTATTTTATGGCGAATTGAAGATGAGCGCAAAGGTGGGTGGGAGGTTTAGCGAAGGAAATTGGAGACATGAGAGCGTTCAGAAGATATCTCTCATATTGACCAAAGTTAAAAAAAGCGGGTGATCTATTATGATAATGAGTGATCCATAATCATCAAATGAGTTCTTGTGACCTCTATGATCACGGTATCTTCATTTTGTGTAACAAGTTGTTTTGCTTACACCTGTATTGATCTCGATGTTAATCTCTCCCATGCTTGCCTTAGGGGCCGTAGCCGAAGACACAAATAGGCTATGGCCCTGCTTGCTAATCGGTATGTGAGCTTTTTATCGTCTCGTGGTATTGCTGCACATAATAAAGAAGCTGGTTGCTACGATGACGTCTCTCATACGTCAAAGACGGTCGCACTCATACTGATCAACTTTAAAAGACGGATGACAAATGGATAGAAAATCTAGGGAAAATGTCTAAAACGAAAAGACACATGAAAAAATAAATTTTTGGGAGCAGTGCGATGTAATTTTAGGAGTTTCATATATCATCACTTCAAATAATTCATCACTATTTCTTCTCCTCCCATTTACACATCATTCACCGCAACAATTATTGAGGAAAAATTTCTTTCGCACAGTCGAATCAAATGAACAAGAAAGTTGTTCAATATGAACAGCTCTTCTAGATGCAAATCATATGAATGAACAGATCTATTGAATGACGAAGGAATTCAATAACGAACTATGCAAAGTTTATCTTTGAATAGAGCGATTAAGTAAGCCACAAATTCTTCTTGCTTTAATCTCCGCAATAGTGCGGCAAGAATTCATCCTCTATACCCTTCTCTTTCACTCTTCGCTCTCACAAATTGCAAAACCGCGCCACTGAAGAGACTTTTATTATGGTTGTCATAACGGTGAATGTCTTTAAAAGGATATCAAAAATACCTTAATAGCAGAAAAAGATTTAGCAAACGATGCGAATAGGAATGCACTCATAAAGTATTCTGTGAAAAAGAGTATATGTATAGCAGCAATTCGGTAGATCAATAAGACTAAATTATGCATAAGTTGGACTATCTCTTATCATTATCTCATATCATTAAATTTCGAGGATAGATAAGACAAGATGCGATCTAGAACTACAAAATACAACTTCCATGAGCTATATTACATTACATCACTTAATGCGTTCGACATATAAATTTCTATCTAATATCATTTACATTCTTAGACAGCTTAGGCTTACTTTTTCTTTTTAAAGATGGGTTATCAATAAATCTTTTTGTAATTAGATTTTCGATCTTATCTAACAAATTTATTAGTTGATTAAAGAATATCGTCGTCAAAAATGTTGTACAATCCATTCGTAACGAGTCGTCTCCGATTAGATGAATGGAAAATAATTTTTTAGATGGATCTAAAGAAAGGAATATTCCTATAGATGTTGCGATCAAGATTGCGCCAAATATTGACGAACTTTGATGTTATAATTTTTACTGAGCACATAAGAAAGTGGCAACTGTTTCATTGCCGAGTAACTAGCAGTTCTTCCATTCACATCTATTTAAAATTAATAACAACTTCAAATCAACATGCCAAACATAACTCTCTACAAAAGTTCCTATATATGCGTCTTTTATTAAATTTTTATTAGATTTATTAGATTTTTTTAATCCTCTATTATTAGATTTTTTCTGACAGGTAATCTGAGCATAATGGTTAGCCGCTGTTGCACTTATATCGTTATAGTTTCTCGTCCATCCTAATATGTATTTTTCCGGGTTGATCGCTTTCAATTAAAGCGCAGTTTCATCAAGTTAATACCCATTAATGCCCAGTTATCCATCAAGTATGACGATAGCATTCGTCAAAACTAAATACGAATGATAAAGTGGAATTTGTTGCTTCTTCGCCCTTTTATAGCAATGCAGAAATCTATCATAAGCCATAAATTTGTGACAACGACCACAGACCACTATAAAAATCGCTCAAATAGAAACACAGGCACGATATACGCTATTCAAATTCTGCTTGTGAGACCGGCGGATTTCATGAATCTCATTAATGAACAACAACCTACACATAATTACGCGTTCATGTTTTGACTAATCGAACCACCCATATACTAATTCCACAAGAAACTCACCTTTCCGAGCAAATCGATTCGAATATGCGACACAATCATTTGCAAACTGCACATGAAGTTTTAAGCTAATTAAAGGTCTCTTTCAAAGTCGAGCGATCAGCTGAAAAGTTACCAAAAGAGGTGAACTATGATATAGTCACGTCAAGCTTTTACATACAGCTGAGACGTTATTGAAATAAACTCTGTATATGCAAATTTACAAAGCCGCATCGAAACAACACCAACAAAGGGACAGTGAAATTAAGGAATTTAATTGAATATAAAATATAAGTGGAAAGAATTAAATAAACTAACCAGAATGTATGATGAGCAACAAAAGGATGTTCATGGTAGTGTGGATGCGAAGTGAGCAAAAGCCGAACGGGCCATGCCGCCACTAGCAGCTGCTCTACCGACGAGAGCACGGCGTTAAGGATGCACTCCTAGAGAGAGTCGAGCAACGCCACCATTCCATCACTCAAATCCCTCTCCTCTACAACCGCCTTTAAACGTTTTAAAATGAACACATCGATAAGCTAGCTCATTGCACGCTCCCTTGCATGAACTCAACAATGATTCACGCAAAAAATCGTTTCTTTGAAATAATTTCAAGGAAGCTACTTCGAAGTATGCCTTCCACCGGTTTCTGGTTACCGAAATGACTGGAGGGTGATTATGTATGAAAAAGAAGCTTAGAGATGTTATGAGAGCTCTTTAAAATTATGTAGCAAGCAATTAGTAAAGAGCAACCAGTCTTCATGATATTCTTCTCAGCTCCGACTTTAGCCATTAAGCAAGAAGGTACTCGATTGAAAACCTAGAAGCACCTCAAACGTAAATCGAACCGTTAGAATCAGGTGTTTAGGATACTAAGAGCGCACTTGACAGAAATTTGCGGATCAGTATTTCGTCCTCTTCACTACTCTCCCATTATAGATACGGAAATGGATGTTCCATATGCAGAGAAAACGAACAATTCTTGCTCTTCAACGATGATGAGCTTAACTTCTACGAAATTTTCCATCGAAATATTTTATGTTTCAAGTATGGTGAAAGTTGATGAGGGATGGAAAGTGCTGAATTTAGACTTTGCAAAATTTTTTAGTTTTATGTTCGAGATCAAAGTGGCGCCCCCACCTCTCTCGCCCCTCTTCCGTCGAAGCTTCATATCCCCACAATTCACTCCCGTAGACTTTTCTAGAGTTCACCTCATTCCTTTTTCAGTCCTCCCCTCCACTTCCACAAGACAATCCACAAGCCAAGCATGGCCATTAATGGGCAATCGAGGCATGTGATCACACATCTACCCGAAAATCTTATCAAGTTTCAATTGAGTATCCTTGAAAAGCTAAATCTATCAATTTTTCCTACATTACGAGTACTTCCTAAGTTTACTTCCATTCCTACTCATTTTCCCCCAGAGTATAAGGGTTTGTGGCAGTAACAATGCGAGCGAGAAACTAACTTAATTATTGAGTGGTATAGTGCAACGTTTTTTTTTTTTTATTTTAGGTTACGAACTTATTGGTCCACCTTCCATCGAAATTTTCCACCTACTCTTTAAGTCTTTTGTTGGTTTTCTATCGGATTTCAACCGGAAGAACTTTCTGTCAAAGTTTCTTTTCCATTTATTATCATTCATCTGAAGTTAGCTTGAAATACAAGAACAGAAGCAATAAAACGATACCACAAAATTGCAAACATTCTCAGATAAAGATAGCAGATAAAGATAGTAGTTAAGAAAAGAAGATTCTCTCAGATAGCAGACCAAGAAAGAAATAGCACAAATTTGCTTCAGAAGTTGAGCCCTATTTAAAAACTCCTCCTTCCTCATCTATCTCCGTCCATCTAAACCCGAGCTCATATTAGTTTACTGCCTATTTTGGAAGCAGTGAATTCGAGGAGTTCCCGAGATTCGCGCTAGTTCCTATTTTTATTAGCCCTTAAGAACCATGGCTGAGTCATGTGATTAGAAATCATTCTAAATTTGTTCGCAAAAGCTTGCTTATAGCCATAGATTGACACTGCAAAATATTCTACAATAAACGTTCTAAGGATTATGTTTCGCTTTTCAATTTCGCTATCAAATGCCAAAATGTTTCATCGAAATAAAGTAACGCTACAATTCCATCAACGTTGCGCTTTTCGGATCGTGCTTCCTATATCCTTTGAAATATATGTCGCAAGAGTTTTGTAGCATCTCATTAGCACTTGATCATATTGAAGGCTATAGAAAATGAAGGTTTCTTGGACCAACAATTAATAATAACTTGAGTAATGTTTCTAGCAACCTGCTTATGGTTACAATCAACGATGAGCGACTCCAAGGTCAAACCTCTTTATAGATTCTACGCAATCCGAATTCTGCTCATCGTAAGAAATGTTTCTTTTTGTTTCAAAAGAAGATGCAGCTGGTTTGTTCAGTTTGAAGGAACTGTGCAAATGAATTTTTTTGAATGGTCTAATTCCTCGATCAACCCCCTATTGTTGGCCAGCTGTGAACGTCGTTCGCGATTTGCGCGTGGGCAGTAGTGTCTCATCGGCGCTCCACCGAATGAACACAACCGGAAGCGGAACGCTCAAGTGATGGGCGGCTTGCGAAAGTGCAGAAAAGCCATTCAGGACTTAGCGGCATCGAATACGACATTGCTGGCAATGAATGAATGAGGGATGGCCAAAATAGAGAATGTCCGCAACGAAAGCTGAAGCGCTGATAAAACATGGTTGAAAATGAGACGGAAGAAAATTCATTCTCTGCTATCGCCTAAAGAGATATCGTCAAAACAAATTGGAAAATCTGCAAGGAGATTAACTGAAAGAAGTAATGGAGATTGATCTTGTTCTTCCAGGAATGAGGCCGGAATAGCATCGAAGAATAGGAAACTTACTGACAAAGTAGATAATGAATGTGGATTATCTACAACGCTTTCGGAGGAAACCTTCGATTAAGGAATAAAATACGGCAAGATCTCGAACTCTGAAGCTTCGGCTAGAAAAATAAAAACCAAATAATACTGCGACAATGAAAGACGATCTTCCTATGTCACCTTTCACTTGTTCTTTTCAGAATCTTACGGGAGTGAATTAGCAACGAGGAAATCAAAGAAAGAAAAACGCGCAAAGGAGCGTATAATGGAAACTGCGAGGAAAAAAAATCAAGCAGGCAATCAACAAAGAACTCAAATTGGTTGGTACCGATGAGGAAGCAGCATCTGCGACAACCATTGAAAGTGGGAACTCTTCCAGTGTGATATCTTCATAAGTCGGTTCAGAGAGCTGTTACTGACCTTTAGCTCATTGACTAGTGGAAAATTTCGTATCTTAGCCAAGGAAATCGAGTGGATTAGTTTGCAAGTTATAGTCGAATGTTGAAGCTCCTCTGCATCGTTATAAGATAAGATATAAGTCTACGAAGTGAATTGCAGCTGGGATATGCAAAGTAAATGAGGTGTCACGTTGGTATGGATTTACAAAAAAAAAACATTGTGGCTAAAACTGATTCATATAATAACGGTGAAAAGCTCAGAATGAGAATAAATGGTGGTTGAGTTTGCCAATATTGAGTTTGGTGTGTTTTGCTTCATTAGAAAAATGTATTAACAAACCAATACAATACTGTTAAGCTGTTTACATTCATTATAGATATAAATGGTGGCGTGATCATTGCTCCCTTTTCCATCGTCATCTGAGATTGCTTCCAATTACCAGGTCATTAGTTCAATAGATAGTTGTTGCTGAGATGTTGATATACCTTTTGAATATCATCCTTACTTTGCTGCTTCTGCTAATATCACATCAGCTTCAGGGGCTAGCTATTGTGCAAT
The DNA here is from genome assembly GCA_037389465.1 of Baylisascaris procyonis. Classification (NCBI taxonomy): domain Eukaryota; kingdom Metazoa; phylum Nematoda; class Chromadorea; order Rhabditida; family Ascarididae; genus Baylisascaris; species Baylisascaris procyonis. The sequence continues at coordinate 3,202,352 of JAZARR010000032.1, read as the reverse complement.
TTAGGTTAAGGCAAGAGTAGGTGTTGTGTTGATTATCTCACAGATCCAGATTCGTCTCGAAACCATGAAATGCCAAAATCTGAAATTCGAATAGTGGAATGCAGTCCTTCTGTCTGTGATCGGTCTCTTTTATAAAACTTTGTTGATATGGATAAGAAGTCCAATATTTTCACATGTGCGGTGAACTCATTGTGAATTTCTTTGCATATTTGCGGCGAAAACCCCGACACGACGAACCATCTGCCTTTTGCGTTTGAATGGTGGATTAAGGAGCGCAAAGGCATGCTCAGACTAATTCATGGGCAGTCATTATTGAGCATCCCAGTAATTCGAACAGACCGCTACTTCTAGAATTCTCTTCGAGATAAAACATGAAGCCATCGTATGACAAGTGGAACATTTTGTACTGTAACACGTAAGGAGACAAAAATGGAAGCGTCTGCAGAGCGGCAATTAGTGAACCCGAAGATTGGTCTGGCAGTCTGAAAGAATCGTGACATCAGAATTCTACGCTTGTTGTGAGGCAATATTGTGATGCCTCAAATCTCAGAAACTTGAACAATGAGAACGTATTGAAGGGCGACATCGACAATGGCGTCTTAAAATGCACCAGATTTCGGCAAAACTCCAGATGACAAAGACAGGTATGCAGATTCCTACCTTCAAAGCACCTGTTTTCAGTACCATCTCACGCTAGGGAATGCTTCATTCGAAATGAAAGGAGGCAATGTTAGTGCCTAATTTGAAAGAAGGCGATCCTTGCAATCCCGCTAACTATCGATCGGTAAGTCGGCTTTAGCAGATTGCAAAGCAGTGCGGAGAGTGCGCATAGAGCCAGGCATACGAGCTAGTAGTACCAAGGCTTCCGAACAAGCTTCAAGCAATTCATACTCAACGCTACTGGTGAACCTTCTGGCATATTCTTGAATCTCTACAGATCAACTCGCCTACACATTTCAGCCCGACACTCGACAGGCTCATGACAGAGGAGATATCAGCACTCTCTTACCGATAGTTATTCCACAAATCAATCCGGAACAATTCAGAGTAAGCTTGTTGGGAGTCTAACTAGAAGATCCACTATAACAGTGAGCCAAGAATAGAGAGCTGAGCCATTTCACATATGTTTCTTATTTTTTATTAGTAAGAATAACAAAATATTTCAGTCGAATATTTCAACGTAATTTGTGAACGTCATGAAACGAAACTCATCGGTTAAACTTATGAAGACAATCGTGAAAAATATAGATCATCACGAAAATAGCTGCCAGTAATAGGTTACGATTCAGCGTTTGAGACTAGAACTATAGAAATCAAGGTAGCGACGTCGACAACTAAATCTGCCTTTATTTTGATTGTATGAGTTTTCTTTCGCAATGATTTCAGCAAATATCTCAGCATGGCCTCATCATCTTATAACACATGCGATTGTGGGATTTCATAAGTTATATGCATGCGAAATAACCTTCTAGCAGTCTTGTTTCTTGATGAAAATAAGATTGTCCCTACTATGAACAATGACAGAAGGTAAGGAATACCTGAATGCGCTTGAAACTTGGCCAGAGGTTGCAAGTGAGCCATAGAAGTAAAGAATAAGAAAGCACAGCTAAAACTAAGAACGAAAGCAATTTAAATCTTTTGCGGGAATCTAATCGAATCTCTCCATAATCTCAAATTGAGCGCCCAAATTTGACTTGCAAAAAATAACGGAACTGCTAGGAGCAAGAGGACGCTCGAATAAATCATCCTGTCACCTTGTCTGACTGCTGACATCTTCAAAAGGATGTCATGTGACGGATCAACTTAATGCGATCATCGTATCTTCTCCCAACGAAACGATTTATTATCATCACAATCACGAACTACTGTACTAATTACTAGTTGTGAAGACACATAAAAGTATACGAAGACTTCGATAAACGCTATCTGAGGAAGACTGAGTTGGATCGGTGAATCTGCGCATCGGAAACATAAGCGCCCACATTCGCTGAATTTATCGAATTTCATAAGTGAACGAGGAAATTGCGTTTAGCGGTGCTCATCCTCAATGGCTGACAAAACATTCGCGTTGGTGTCGCTCAAGTGCCACTGCCAAGTGGAAGCGGCCCCATGGCGCCGTTCGGCCGATTCTTAGCACATCAGCAATCGTCTTCCAACAAGTTCCCTCGTTCATTTCATAAGAACATCTTCATAACTCGTATGACGAGCCTGTGATACTTTACAACGCTTAACAAGCACGGTTCAAGTGGATAATTTACTTCTCGAGTAAGCAGTATACTCGAGTACTGCAATGGACACAATCCTCCCCACCTTATCCAAAAACTTCGACATCTTCACCTCTCATTCCACTCATTTCTAATTCTGGTTGCCGCCTTACCCCGCTTCCTCCAGAAAAAAATTTCATCCCCCAATAATCAACCATTACCATCGAACCTCTGCGAAAATCTCCCACTTTCAATTAAATGAATTCGTGAAAGGATATAACCAATCAGCTAATCTCTTCTTCCACACTACATCGAATATTTGTGTCATGGACCCATTCGACCGTCGCAACCCTCACTGCTTAATCGTAGATGTATTTGGCTGCAAATTAGCGGGAAATCCCACTGAAGAATTACTTTTTCTTTCCATACAAGACGGAATTCCCACACAGAATTGCTGCTGAAATAATGCAGATGCCCCTCCAATAGCGCAGCAAATCGTAGCCGCTGCAAGTGACAGCCGACTGCCCATCAAAGTCAAATTAGGTTTTTGAGAGTTTCAGAGTCTTAACCTATCTAGTGTGGAGTGCCACTGCTCTCCGTCCTCGCAACTTTCACTCAATACAGATTTTCTAGTCCTCCAAACAATACCACGACAGGCGATCTCCGCATAACGCATCATCAAAACCGAAACCACCGCAGTAAACTGAAATATTCAACCTTCCCTTGAAGTAACTGAAGTTTTATTTATTACAAGTTTTATCCACCGAGCGATTCTCCATGTGATAGACCGGTTCTATTCGAACTCAAAAGTATGGGACCCTCCTTACCACACTCTAAGCGGGATCGTCGCTTCTTGATTTGATGGGACTCAGCTTCGGTGATTCACATTCAATGGCACTTCCAAAGTCACTGTTTACCGCCGTGTTGCATGAAGACGCCGCGATGATCTTATCAATCAGTGTCTATGTGGGCGATCGGTCTTGTAGGCATGATAAACACAACCACCTTTCTGATGTGGCCAAAACTCAACGGCCATCTTGCACGTTCGAATGTTATGTAAATGAAAATTGAAGTTTTGCAGACAGTGATAAACACAACCACCTTTCTGATGTGGCCAAAACTCAACGGCCATCTTGCACGTTCGAATGTTATGTAAATGAAAATTGAAGTTTTGCAGACAGTCCTAACCTCATTATCGCAATAATTGAGTTGAACTGAATTCGTATATTGCAAGGACCCATTTGAACGACAAAAGTATTGAATAAAGCAACAAAAGTGATCAAATTACAAAACCAGGTGAGGTCAAAGTGAGAAAGATCAAAACAAATCCAACGAATTGTCCATATAGAAAAAGTATCCAATATGAAATATGAAAGAACATCGAAAATCCGACAGGCACATCAATAACACCAAAACTTGTTGATCGTTAATCGTTCATCGCATTACCGTCGTCTTCATCAATTTTCGGAGCCAAATAGAAACGTAGGTAACCGTTCTCCTCAATACCATATTCGACCACTATTGGAATGTTATTACACAGCGACAACTTCACCTAAAACTTTTGCTCCTTTCTTTTGATTTAACAATCACTTCCCTTAACAACAACAATAACAACAAACAAAAAACAAATGATAATCCTTCCCAAGCAGGAGTTATGAAGTTGTTGCGAGTAGAGGATGTAACGGTCAACGAACCACAAATCCCCTTATTACCCTACTCTTCACTTCTTATTTCATTCAGCAATGAAAATTAGGCAGAAAATACAACCCATATCACCAAAAGCATGATAGAAACAGTATTCTACGAGTACTACTCTTTCACGCACTAAGCCAGTAATTAATTTTTAGAAGCCAGAATACACGGCATTTTTCAAATAATGAGCTTTTATTTTAGCAAAATAGGTATTAATTGGGAAACACGGAAACGGTTTCATTACAACAACACATGAATAACCCTGATGCTTAGTTCAACCGCCAAACAAACAGATGACCGCACATAGCATCCAATGGTGCCTAATCCAAACAACCGCTTTAAATGTCTTATCAATGCATCGTTCGCTACGATAAAATACTTCTCATTTGGACATACCAATCCCTAAAATACTGATCATTTAGCTTCATCCAACTATAATCACTCGTGAAGTGAATGAAATCAGTAACGAAAACGTTAACCATCTCTCAGAAGTAATAATTGCGGAGGATGGAATCACATAAAAAGTGGGAGTCATCACTGACAACTAAAATTGACAGCGTTCGTTAATAGTTCGTTTACGCCTTGAGATACTTAAAGGCAAAATGCTTGCCTCATTACTCATTCCCTCTTTTGCATCTAAAACGAAAGATGTTCGATGATATTATGCTGAATAGATGGTATCAGTTTGGGAATGGAATTAATATAGCAGCTGAGGACGCACAGGATTCAACTATTTACCGAAGATATTCTATTAAGTACTCAATAAATATCACTCAGCGGGATGGCACAATTCAGGAAAAGGTCGTTCTGGGCCATTCTGAATCATCCGAGGGCACGTCAAGTTACGAAGGACTTCGTTCAAAAAGAGAGATCAATGAACGAATAGGCCTAATAAAAGCAAAACAAACAAACCCTTGGAGAGAGGCCAGTTGCCTTGGTGAAGTGATTCATATACTTAATGGAGAAATTCACATTCACTGGCTCATTCACTGTGACGACCACCGCCTAAAAACACACCTTCCTCATTTGAAAACACAGCAAATAAACCCATCAGCTACTACCATTACCGATCAACGGCCACAGGATTGATCTCCTCTATAAACTAGTTTATGCACATATAAGCATCTTCTCTCCTATAAACGTACTCGAATCGTCTCACTTCAAAAAGATTAGAACCAACGCGAACAGTACACGCGCGAAGTCTACAAAATACACAATAAAGACTAGAAAAACTGGTGTACTTCGAGCTTCATTCAACGACATGCATAAAGAAGAGCATAAATTTACCTCATTATCGTCATCATCGACATTCTTAGTGGGTGGGTAATTTACAACCGAAGAGCCGGTATCCCCTTTGCCGTTGAACACAATTCCAGCCTTAGTTACTGTGATCGTGAGCGAGTCTGAGAACATGGCCAGATCGCGGCATGTTTTCTGCAATAAGTTCATGATCATCCAGTACTACTGTGCTGTGCAGCTACATGCAAGTCGAACAGGAAATGTTAGTTAATAGCACATACAAAGAGCAGGAACAAATGTACCAAATGTGAGAGTGGCAAAATTTTCATATACACCTCGAAAGTTTGCGGATAGTCCAAGAGGCAGGGAACTGATAAGCAATAAAATAGGCAGCAAGTTGGAAACCATGAAAGATAGGACTTTACAGTTTCGTCACTAATGGCCAATTCGGCTGAATACAGTCGCCTCTCCAAAAGAAACATACTGCCATCGATTGTTGATGCTTTAAAGGACAGAAAGAGTTCTGAACAGGGCGGTCTTTACAATCACTGATTTAAACAATTAAAATCTCTGCAGTTCTTACTGCAGAAAGCACCTAAAGCATCTAAAAGCATTCAGGCCCAAACAGTTAATTGCAGCCGCAAATGAAGTAGCCAGCAAAATATGGCTGTCTACCTTTGCCTGCTATGACGTTTCGGATTTGCAATTTGAACTCGTCGACATAATAATTCACATCTCTAAGCTGAGGCCTTTTTAGGCCTCCAAAATTTTCATGTAAACGGAGTCAGAAATGGAGAAACCTGGAACTCAGTAGAAGGCATTACAACGACCGCCGCATAATCTTGTTCTGGAATGCCTAAATGTTCGTTATCGATATCCATCATCTTCACTGTTACCTCTTGTGTTTTACCCTAAAATCAAAATTTACTAAGCAATTTATATTAATATCGATAAGCGTAATTTACTCTTGGATGCAGAGTTCGCATAACGAGTAGCAAGCGCCTAAAAGCGAAATAAGCAAAGCATCTTATGCTTTGCTTATTATTATTATTATTATTATTATTATTATTATTATTATTATTATTATTATTATTATTATTATTATTATTTATTATTATTATTATTATTTGTTATTATTTTTGGTCGTCTTTTCGAAGGCATTTCATCATCAGATCTTACGCTGTTTTAACCCATGATACATTAACGAAACTACTCAAAAGCAAGCGTTTTATGAGACGATGAAAGGAAATATATCTGCTGCATTATTTAAGCTACTATCGGAGCTTGCGAAGAAGGAACCATATCGGTTAAATTATTTGCGATTTGTTGAAAAAGAAATAATCGACTCACTAAAAAATCTTAGCGAAACAAAATTCAAAAAATGCAGCAGCATCGTTTGTAACTCGAATAATAACACAGCTCATTTTTGAGCTCTGAAAAAGACGTAATATTTCAAGAACTAGCATCTACCTTATGAATAAAGTACGCTTTTTGGCAAACTGCACTAAAACGAAAGAAGAGTGACGTACCGGAGAATTACGGATGCAGTACCTTTCTTGAGATTGACAATCACTAATGGTATTTCATTTTTGACGTTCCTCCATATATTCTTCAAGAATGGAGAACGACGTTTTCCAAAAATTTCATGAACGGGAAATGTAGATTTTCTGGATTCGTTCTGATTCAAACACCTTGGCAGTTATGAACGTTGAAACAAAAGAAAAATTGCCAACCCTTTTAGTATCCTCGAAGGCGAAAGTGATCGAATCGGCATCGTTCTCTTCATACCGAATAAGGCATGTGTCGTCATTGTTCGCACATTTTAGAGCCTTTGCCATATTGGCGAGGCTCATACCCAGATTAATTGTTCGATCACATCGATACGTCTCGAAGAGACCCACTTCCAATTTTAGAGATACGAGTGCAACATGGGAAGAATCCATTGCCTTCAAATGCAAACTGTCGAAGAGCCTCATGTGACTACAACATTCATCCCCGCAACCTAGAGTCCCTTTTAGTATTACGTTTTCCTCTGAATTTAGATCCAATTCTAAATTTATATTTGCACCACTTAAATGATTCTTCATAGAACGTCGATGTATAAAGTAACATGAAAATTTTTGCAAAAGTTAGCAACTCTTAATATTACTGCAGAAACTCACCGCAATCACTACTCCTCTGCCTGTTCTACGACCTTCAATTTCTCTCACTGCTAAAAGCCTTGGCGCATCCTCTGCCTTCCTCCAACCCGGCGATGAGGCATTTCTTATGTGGAGTCAACGAACTATTTGATCATTATTCATTTCAACGTCAGCTACATTCTCCACCGTCGCACTCCCATTAAGTAGATCGCCGTTAAACTTAGTCGTTATCCTGCGTTGGCTCTGCTTCTATGCAACTCCATTCCAGCCCTGTGGAACCTTAGTCGAAATTATGAATGCCCGTTCAGGTAGTCCTATTGATGATGCAAAACCGTTCACGGTCATGATACAGGAAAATGTTTTGCTGGGACATGACGGAGTGAAAGTTTATGCTAGAAAATAGAGGAAAAAGCAATTACCTGTAGGCACATGGCATTTTCACTGCAGTCGAACGGGGCATCCGTGACGAGATCTTTGATTGCCTCGATTATCTTCTTTAGCAATGCTGCATTTCCAAGCTTCGCTTCGAACATTGCCACCTGTTAGATGCTATCGCTTAATCATTGCAAACATTTGCACACTCCTCTCAGCGAAAGCGCAAATAAAATGGGATCAGAATCAGCACTGAAACCCCACTATAAATACCTGACGGGTGCGACAACAACCTAAATGTGCTCTGAAATACTAGGTATAAATCCATAGGTTCTATACTATCACTTTGGGAAACTTAGAACTGTGGTACAGCCAAGCAACTCTAAGTGGGCTCCAAATCAGCGAACACCTATACGATCAACTTTTCGACAATAACTTCGAACCGACACAGTGCTCAAGAACGGAAATCAGGCCTAGCAAAATGGATAGCGAGCAGCACATCTTAGGAGACAATTAGTGGTGTTTGTTTATAGAACATGCTGAGCTCAAATTTGTCAAAACTTTCAGAAAAAAATTGGCCCTATTCGCTTCTACTTCTCACTTTTTTCTTCTTTGTAATGAATAAAATTTACAAAAAATCTTAAAAATCTAAATTCTATGACATTTTCCACATCAAGGTTTTCAGTTAACACATGCCTCATACAAAAAAAAAAACAAATGTCTTCAACATTTGTGCAGCCGGCTGGTCCAATTGGATTCGAAACAAAAGGAACGTTTCCCTTATTCAGCATTGAGATCGGGCAAATACCTTCCATACGTTTTCTTCCCATTGCCGACAACCCCTAATACTAGTGCAACTACCTAGCTACATATTACCGCAGCCCAACTGACGCATACACTGCATGAACGTACACGATTTCGCGCCATAATTTAAATCTTCCCGCGCTGCTCCTGACACGATACAATGAATGATCGCTGGTTACCGGCTCGGCGTGGGTAACATTGGGGTCGGCGCACTTAGCCAAAAAGAGATGGAGAGAGACCGCGCGCGTCTTCAGCGAGCGACGCGGCACTGGTCACTCTGAAATAAACCGTCGCAATAAATGTGAAAATATAGAGTAAGGAAACGAGATTCGAACAACGGATTTCAACACATTTGAAAGAGCATTGGAAGCTCTATCAGAATCAAAAATAACCTCGGACAAAAACAAGAACTTTTCTATTAGATCGATTTTTTATATGACGTGCAATTGATGAAAATTGCATGGTCATGGATAAATCAGGGCCTATAAGTGTATAAAGGAACAAGATTTGGGAAGAGTGGCTAGGCACATTCGAAAGAGCATTAAAAGCTCTATCAGAATCAAAAATAATCTCGGACAAAAACAAGAACTTTTCCATAAGATCGATTTTTTATATGTCGTGCAATTGAGAAAAATTGCAGCCGCCTTATCCATTATCTCATGCGTTATAGTCGTGCATTTATGACATTGTTCTTAATGAAGAACTGAATTCATGACACGCCTTGACGATCTAATGAATTGAAAAATCATTCATAAATTACCTTAAACTCGTTGTGGCTCCTCATGAATGGATCTTTCATGCAATTGTTGCATCCACCAGTTAAGAATTCTTCAATTCGATAGTTCGGGATTTCCTTCATTTCATTTCTTTCCCATATAGGCATACTGATATGTAAGTTCGCTTGATGACAGAAAAGCCAACCGACGCATTCAGTACATGGTTAACTGCATTGTCATACGTTGATTGCATGCAACGCTTGCTTTCTGACATAGACTCGTCAGGATTGAGAAGGGAAAGGCGATTCGAACGCTGCATACTCCCGATTGGAAGAATTGAAATTTTCATGACAGCGGACCACAAGTGGTTACAAGGCAGGGAACCTTCAGCAGTGAAACGACTGCTTATATTGAAGAGCATAACTACAGCTAAAAAGCTAGTTCGCAAGATGTGGAGGAACCGAGAAAGAAGGTGGGACTATCAAGAACACTCGTTTCGAACCACTAAACTAGGATGGCTGAATAACGTCTAGAAGAATCACTTGCCATACGTGCAATTTACCTATGTTGTATGCAATCAACATATGACAATGCATTTAACCGTATGCTGAATGCGCCGGTTGGCTTTTCTGTCATCAAGCGAACACTTACAATGTCCATTATCAGTATGCCTATATGGGAAAGAAATGAAACGGAGGGAGCCCAGAACAGTCGAATTAAAGAATTCTTAACTGGTGCATGTAACAATCGCATGAAAGATCCATTCATGAGGAGCCACAACGAGTTTAATGTAATTTATGAATGATTTCGTCAATTCATTAAATCGTCAAGATGTGTCATGAATTCAGTTCTTCATTAAGAACAATGTCACAAATGCACAACTATAACGCATGAGATAATGAAAAAGGCGACACTTCAACTTTTCTCAATTGCACGGCATATAAAAAATCGATCTTATAGAAAAGTTCTTGTTTTTGCTCGAGATTATTTTTCATTCTGATAGAGCTTTTAATGCTCTTTCGAACGTGCCTAGCCACTCTTCCCAAATCTTGTTCCTTTATACACTTATAGGCCCTGATTTATCGATGACCATGCAATTTTCATCAATTGCACGTCATATAAAAAATCGATCTAATAGAAAAGTTCTTGTTTTTGTCCGAGGTTATTTTTGATTCTGATAGAGCTTTCAACGCTCTTTCAAATGTGTTGAAATCCGATGTTCGAATCTCGTTTCCTTACTGTATATTTTCACATTTATTGCGACGATTTATTTCGGAGTGACCGGTGCCGCATCGCCCGCCGAAGACGCGTGCGGTCTCGCTCCGTCCCTTTTTGGCTAAGTGCGCCGACCCCTGTTCAACTCCTTAAAAGACAAAGAATCCCGTTCCACCTGCATAGAAGCTGCGCGCATCGGCTGCGAACAGCGAACCAAGTTGCACTCATACCCACACAAAAGTATTTGCCGCTACCGTAACTAGCACTTTGCACAATGCGTTCCCAACGCTGCAGTAGTGTGTCACAGAAACGTCCGAACGTCCAATGGAACAAATAACTTCTGTTCGATAAATCATGTTAGAATGCAAAACCATGCCATCATGCAAAATTTCAGCTCAATTGAAGCACCTGAATTATTGCACAAGATGTGACCATCTTCTCCACAATTAAGCCGGCGAGGGCTTCATTATCCAATTGTTACAGCCTAAGACGAATAAACAATGATAGAACGAGATCCCAAGATGAGAGGTTTTCTCCACCCTCGTGACATACTGATACGGCATTATTGCAGAGAACAACGATACCCCGGTTGCTAACCGCGAACGGAGCTGAGCTAGTGCCCCACGTTGCGTACGCACCACTACTGTATTCTATGCTCAGTCGAATTGACGGCTATCACAGGGACTCGAAAACTTGTAATACAAACCGCCCAGCAAGTGCATAACAGACTCTCACTCGTAGAGTTCGAATCAACAACAACGTCTGGACACTACAACGCCTGGATACCACCTCAAACTACATCCGGATCAACAGTAGGCCAACACTTACAAACAAGACCCTCGGCCCTTTACCATCAAAGTACCACCGAAGACTGTATACAAGTGATCCGAAAACTCACCACTTCCACCTCTCAAATGCCGTCGAAAGATGTTTATGTGAAGATCAAAAAATCCACCACACTAGTGCCCAAATGCCTTCGGAAACTATCAAACATGTTGATCAAAAAATTTATCGTACCCAACCCCCAAATGCCCCCAAACACCATCCACATGTAGGCCAAAACTTCATTGCACTCCCCGCCCGTCGACTGCCTATGTGAATGACCGCCAAAGGGGTTAAATGTGCCTACCGAATGACCCTATATGTCGGCATTCACGTGTAGATCAAAAACTACTTCAATCACCCGCAGATGACCCCAGAAATTCAAAAATTCATCGCCCTCTACCACTGAGAGCCACCGAAAACTATTCACATGTAGGTCAAACTTCTACTGCCTTCCCCCTCCCGACCGCTGAGTGTCTTTGGAGACTTGGTGTGCAGATCAAAAAATCTACCACACCCACCCACTAAGTGCCCCTAGAAACCACCTACACGTGGACAGAAGAATATACCGCACCAGCTCCTGAAAACCGCCAAAATGTCTCGACGACAGATCAAATGCGTGCCACACTCGAAATTGCCAAGCAAAATCTCCGAACTACTTTAGAAATCAAAGATGAGCGTCACGACCCAGGCCATACCAAAGACCGTACCCATTCGGCACCTTTGCAGCCAGAAACGACGACAAGGGTTCAACGAAAAACTCATGGCCCGAACGCGCCAGCTACCCTCACTGCCTCAATAAAGTGCGAAAGAATTCGGCCTCCGTTAGGCAAAAAAACAAAACAAAACAAGTTACACTCCAAACCGGCTGCCACAGACTGCCTGGCAAGCTAATCTGAGGCCGCACAAGTTAAACAGAGCTCCCTGCAGCCGCAACCCTCAGCAGTCCGTAGTGCTGCAGACACGCCAGTGCGTTCTTTCAAGGACTTACGCGGACTTCCGTTGTCAGTGGACGCGACCACGGCCGAGTGTTTCAACCGGCCTCATTCAGTGTGAACACGACACAAGGAAACCTTTAACCAGCGCCACTCTCGGTTCAATTACTCCGACTTGAACTCAGTCCCTCTCCCCCAGAAAGTGATTAATAAAATTCCCAGTTAAAATACCGAGAGCGGCGAAACACAAGGCATAACAGCAATCATATCAGAAATTGACAGGTGAAACAACAGCATACTGCAGCAAAGACAACAACCATGGAGAAAACCTCAGAGAAGCACAAAATGCAAAAATATTTGCCTCATATACAATTGCAAAATACAGAAATATAAAGCGGGAAAATCATCGTTTCGCTCTCTGCATACTCAATAGACTCGTAGCCCTCAGAGAAGACCACCCTGGCCGCTTCTTTCGCCAGATTTCAATATTCTACCGCCTAGTCGGTAGTCCGGCCAACCTGAAAACACATGGAAAGCGCCTTAGAGCCCATTGAACAATAAGGTCGCAGGATGAAATGCTTCAAAAAGCAAATGAAAAGCATGCGTGAATGACAATCGGCAATAAATGCGATGCTAATTCGCCATATGCAAATGCTTACTCATTTCACCCTATAGAAATCGGTGAAGCTCGACCATTAACTAAATCTCTGTATTTGCAACATTCAAATTTCCGCACTGAAAACTTAGAGATATGCCGCGTACTATTTTCCAGATGAACTGGAAAATAAAAGATTTAAAAAATACAATTCTCTAAAAGAACGTAGTTTAAAAAGGTTGTTTTTACATAATCCCACTGGTTTAAAAAAAATTAAAAGACATTTTTTTAGCATCATTTAGAATGACTTTCTTCAATTCTTCTGCCTCGAACGACGAATAACCTCCTTCCTCGTGTAAGGGGCGACACATTTTAGAACTTGAAAAATTCTTACTTCTACTAATGATGTTTGCTTGGTAACCAAAACTGCTGCTAAAGAAGCGTCTGGCGCGCGCAGAAAAATAAAGTATTTCGAGTGATGGATATTTCATTCACCACAACAAAAGTCGTTTAAACCGTCTTAACTCAAACAGTTGACATGATTGAAATTTATTGCTCAGTGCAACTTAGTGACAGCCGATGAAATAGAAAATATTTTGTTTAAATTATTTTCAGCATTGAAACGAAGAAAACAAGGCCATTCACTGCAGTCGATGAGCGCACCTGACATAGAAGTAAACAAGGCCCTCAAAAATTGTCCCAACTGCTAATCTACCTAATACAGAATCAAAATGACAGAATTAAAATACAACAGCTGTCTTCCTCTTGAGTTGATTCTGTGACCAGCGAGAAAATAAGTGAAATATTAACAATATACTTTCCACGCATTTCTGCTACATTGTCGTGAAAAAGAAAACTAGAGACTGAAATAGATCAAAGACCAATGTTCAAATGTAACTTCTCTCAATCGGCTCCTTCATTCAACTCTGCTCATCGTATGAAAGGTAAATTTTTACGAGGAAGGTGATCGAAAAAAGCCATTAATCTAAAAAAAAAAATGTTTAACTAGTAGCCCCTAACTGAAGATATGCTTCCTTCATGCAAAAGTGTTACCAAAAGCGTTCATTGTTTTGATAAAATGCATTATCAATTATTTATCAAAGTTTCTAACTTTGAGCAAATTTCACGACCGACTTCACATATGAAACTCATATTCTCTGCTAAGAGCAAGTTTCACGAAAGAGGCAGCCAATAAGCTCCCAATAATACGAATTAAGATCACACCTCCTTCCACCGATGTCCATTTGCTTTGTCATTTTCCGCAGCCTTCTTACCACTGCTACCTTCTTCTTCAGGCATTTCATCGCTTCAAACATTCAGAGAATTCACTATTCTGAAATTTTGTGGGATACTTCTTTCTGCATTCCAGATAGAAAAAAATTCATCTATTCTGAGGTGTTCGAAGTGAATTCGAAACGATGGACTGCTATGAGCCCACCCCTTAGTAGAAAACAACGATCACGTTCTTGAACTCCGCCTTCAAAATGATAAAGAAGTAAATGAGCTAAGAGCTATGTCTCTACTGCCTTGATTTCATCTATATTTTTGTTGCCATCGAAATTCGTTGTGATCGTTTTCAAGAGAAACATTTGCACTACAATAAACTTTCCATCAAGTGATCACCAAATAAAAGTGAACTCGAAAGTTACAGTTTTATATAAATGAAGTTCTCAACTAGTAATTCTAAGGGAACTGAACCGCACTTAGACCAACTTTAAAATTCCAAAGCTCGCTTTGCTAATGAGAAATCTCCCCGCTTAATGATAACAACTTACGAAATGACTAAGTAACCCGAAATAGAATAGCATTCCCTTTCAGCGAAAAAAAAAGTTTCTGCCTAATAAAATACAACCAAGATTAAGCTCTGCAGATTTTTTTCAGAATCCATTACTCTTCCCCAATTTTATAAATTACGGATTTGAAATATTTTAACAAGGAACGATGTAAACAGACTAGCGTAAAACTCTCAAATAAGTTCCTATAAAAATGAGAACCGCCATACGCCCCACTTTGGGTCGTACTTTCTTCTTCGAATGCCGCAAAACACTTCATGGTGACGGCTCTCTTTTCTTCCATTTTTAGTTACCCATGACACTCACATCCCCGCGACATTCATCACCTTCAAGAATAGAAGGAGAACCTTTAAAATTTCTTCATCGACTATAAGTTTTGGAAAAAAACTCAGAGAAAATTATAGACATCGCTTGACTATACACCCTCAAAAATTTTGTAATGGAAATTTTTAGCGAGAATCAAAGTCTACTGGGGTGTATCTCATGAAGTATAAATGGTACCCACATTTCAGCTCTTATCTGTAAGCCCGTCCATATTTTATCACAACCCTGCATTCTGCCACAAACATAGGGAACAAACATTAAATAAAACGAAATTATCGGTGATGATTATCGAAAGCTCGATAGTGATAAAAAGGGCAAATGCTAACCTCTAATTGAAAGAGACAGCAAACGTGCAAACATCCTTCATCAAAAAATTTGAATAGTTCGGCGGCGACCTTATCCATTGCTCATTGTCGTAAACTGTGGCGAACCACGAGCACTCGATATATCACTGGAAAAACAGAGCACCATTTGAGACGTAGGTGTGTGTTTGCACCATAAGTCAACTAAGCTGCAACTATGATGTCCTGCCAAAAATTTCCTACCTTGTAATACTTGAACTCGTAGGTTTTGTACGGTTGAAAACCTTTTCTAAATAGTTTGATCTCTTTTCCAACTTTTCGCTATTTCTAATTGAATATAAGTTAAAAATAAAGTAGCAAAAGTTTGATTTCTTGACTTCAAACGACATAAAATCTATTCCAATCAGAGCTAAAAGCTCATAGCATCAAGTATTTCCGAATTCGGAATGAAACGTTTCTCTGAAGTGCCCATTAGGCTCGTAGAAGGAAACGAAAGTAAACGTTTCAAGCAATCTAAGCCTAGCAAAGTGATACAAAAATATTGTTCATGTTATCGAAGCACAAAACCCAAGTAACCGAAAGCAGACTTAAGAGTTTTAAAACAACGATGATGCAAATAAACGAAGATAATAAATCAAAATTAATTCAAAAGAGGATTGATTAAACATTCATAACGGAGGAGATCATGCTGAAAAAAAAAGCAAAACAGCCGCCCAAGAAGTTTAAAAAAGCGAGGGAAAACAATTTATGGAATTCAGCATATGTCTGTAGAAATTTTTGTAATGCTTGTGGTGAACGGCGCTGGCCATTGTTTAGCAAATATGGCGAAGTTTCGTGCGAGGAACCGCCAAGAATATGCCTAGAAGAGATCATCTTCCAAATTCAAAGTGAATAAATCGCTTTCTTATTTAGTTAATCATATATCATGGATCATATATCATGGAAGTGATGAAGAAAAAAGTTATCTTAGACAACGAACGACAAAATGTGAAGGGAATATGCAACAATAATTAAGAACTAACCATTTAAAAAATGAGGTTCACGCATTTCTAAAGCTTGATGATCGAGATCGCTTCTCGCAGTTTTTTCCATAATCACGTCAGCACAGTTACCCGAAATCGACGAACGATTTCACTGAAATAAAATAGTTTCTGAATTATGCATTTTGAATTATGCATCATATAGCCTCAATGTGTACACCTTTTGCTGCTTATATCAATCACTACAGAATGGGTCATATACGCTTTTTTGCAAAAATTAACACTACTCGGCCACCACAAAAATCAAGTAGGATGTCCCTTCACTCTTCCCTCTATATGCTTCGTTTACTATAAATTCAAAAACCGACCATATCTCATGGATGCCTCCTCCAGTACCTGGCAGCAAAGGAACATACGATATTGGTCGATGAAATCTTCTTAACCGGCATTTCCTTTGCATTTCTAAGAACCCTACCCTGACGTATTTTTGAATCGAATAGAAAAGCTTCTCAAAATTAAACCGAAGACAGTAAAGATTTAATTTGACCAGATAAAAGAAAAAAAAAAATGAATGATTCGCCTGGAAAATATCCCACTACATTCAACCGATTGACCAAAATTATTTCCTCCTCATAAAAACATCAGAAAGTTTTCAAACTTGAAAAGCTTGTTCTTTTCGTATTATTCAGATCTAAGCAAAAATTTCAGGGCATTCAAAGTGAAATAAGAATTTTGAAATTTTAACCACCCCAACATGGAGATACATTAAACGATTCAAAGTAGAAACAAGTTCCTCACCGCCATTCCTCCGCTCCCCCTCCCCCACCCCCCAGACCCTAAAAAAGGTTTGGCAAATGTAAACAGAATGTTGAGCGTTAAAATTTGCCCAATTCAACTACATACGCACACTAAATCGCTCTTACCGGAGGATACTGGCATTCTTGTAATGCTTAGGTGAACATGAATTACTGATGAATCCCGCACCTCTCATATACACTTCACCGTGATGGCATAACCGAAGCACAAAGGAATCACCAATCGTGCAAAGCGAAAAAATTCTTCGAAACTCATTAAGTAATGGAATGCAGGTTTTGCGATATGTCAGTCACAATTTGCGCAACAGCAATGGCATGCAATGGAAGAGATAAATGAAGTATGCACTGTGATGCATGAAAGATGAGCAATAGGAATGAAAACAGTCTGCAGTGATGGTTGTTTGTAATGCTAAACAGATCTCTAATGCATTTATTCGGCTTTAATTTACCCTAGCTAAGCATCGAATATCTCATTGAGACGCATCCATGCCCGATAAATTTGTGGCACAATAAAAAATTATGTTATGGGTGAGAATATTTTGGGCTTCAAATTGCAATATTTCACTCCTAATTTAGCCTAGAAAAACCTAATGCGAGCAATTATAAATCCGAAGCTCCAGGGCGATTAACAACAACATACTCACCTACTCATCAACATTGTGCCTTGAGACTATATTTGCATTTATGATTTATACACGTATCTGTTGCGGGAATGACTCAGACTGAATATGGAAATCGCATAATAGCCTCATAATGCAATAATTCAGAACCATCTACGGTCTAAGACTCCCTACTTGCGCCGTATTTTCTTTTTTTTTCACACAGTGGAATGACGAATCACATGTCAAAGGATGCAGCTGTAAACCTTTACTCCTCAATATAGACTACTCCTTGGGAGGACACCTGTAGAGCAGAACACAACCTACTGGCCACCATTAAGGAGCTGGCATTGTCGCCCAATGACTCCTTTTCGACACCTCAACGGGGTCACTGACCCTCAGTAGAGTGATGGCACGGCCTTAATGACTCGTCTTCATCAACAGAGTGGAGTCATTACAGGCAACCGTTAAAGAGTTGGTATCACGCCCAATGACTCTCTTCAACGATGAAATGGAGTCTCTACAGGTTACCGCTAAGGAGCTGGCATCTCCGCCCAATGACTCCTTTTCAGCGGCTTTTGGGGTACTGTAATATTGTTGGACCCCAGCCATAGCAGGGCTCCAACAATCTATCAGATTGCCGAAAATTATCATACAGAATTTGCATCGGCAAAAAAATAAACTAATTAGGAAGCTGTCTCATTATAGCTATAGGGTGTAAAGAAATTTACAGCTGCATCTCAATACAAATAATAAGCAGCAATGTACACAAAGCAGAAAAAAAGAAAATAAGGCGCACATAAATCCCCCGACGCAACGGTTCACTGAATAATTGCAGAAATTTTGCGACGTATAGTGCAGAGTAAAATGTCAATTTTATTGAGCTACTATGAGATTCAACTTTATAATTGGTTGCACTGTGCTTTTTCTAGTCTAATTTGGGGATGAAATGTTGCAATTTCAAGCCTTAAATATCCTCGTCCATAATATGAATGTTATTGCGCCACAAATTTATCGATCCCTGGGCTGCGTAAAAACGATTTTTCTTTCTAGAGGGGCCTTTTGTTATTTTATGCTTCGATCATAGCAACATTATTTTCAGAAAAATAATTGCATCTCTCCTTACCAGGTTCAAAAATAATTTCAACAGTTTTTTTTTAATAATAGAGAAGAACGTTGTCGAATAATCTTTCTCACAAAAATTTGTTCGTTCTTCTTGAACGAGATATTCGACAACTCAACTAAAGCAAAATAAGCCTAAAGAATCGTATTACGAATCCGTTTAACATCACACACAACCATCCACTGCGGATATTTTTTTGGTTCCTGCATATTCCTACTGTGCACTTGCAATCACATCACAATGCACACTTCATTATTTCAACAATTTCAGGCCATTGAAGTTGCGCAAAATGTGATTGAACATGTTACAAAACCTGCACCTCTATTAATAAATGAGTGCCGAAAGGCTCCTCTTCGTTGCACGATTGATGCACCTCTGCGTTCGAATAACGTCATAACAGGGGAGCATATATAAGAGGCGAGTGGATCCATAGCAATTCGAATTCACCTAAGTAAAGCAAGAATGTCGGTGCTCAGGAAAAGCGATTCGGCGGTGCTCGGATGTAGATGAATTTAGACGATTTCACACTCAACATTTTCATTTAGCAATCTGCCAAGACCAATCATGCGATCTTACGGAGATCATTGAGTATCATTTGATTTCAATTAATCATTAATATCGGCATACGAACGTGGCAGTTAATAAGATTGGCTTCATTTTCATGACCGTTGAATTGATGATAAAACTCTTCAAATTTCTACGAAATTTCATGAATTTTTTAAACCGAAAGAAAACCTTTCCGCCTAAAAGATAACCATCTGAAAATAACAACTGCAGGGCTAAAAAAACTTGTCATTATCGAGTGCAGAAAAGAAAATCAAACGCCACCAATCTCGTCAATGACCCTGTTCATATGCCGAATTCTGTGATTTATATAAGGTAAATGCACTCAATAAACTCTATGAACTCTGTAAGGTAGCAAATTTTTCATGAAGTCTCGGGAGAGATGACGGGGAGAAGACGGATTCTACTTTGGCACAAGAGATCCAATTCACCAAATGTTGATCTCTCTTGTGGAGCCCTTTGCTTCAGAAGAAGAAATTGAGAGCTTCGAGGACTCGTTCTATCAAGTTCGCGCTCTCGAAGTTGCTAATAAAAATTTTAAGCAACTTATCTTGCGCCACATTTGTGTGGTCATTCCCAGCGCGCCTCTCCACCCTAAATGACTTGGTGACCGCTGGTCACTGCACCGACCCATTCTTCTATAGTTCAATTCATCGGTCATCCACGCGTCTTCCGTCTTTCACCTTCTCCGCCAAGTCCTTCATTGAAACTCTTCTTTAGTCCACATTCGTTGGGCAGCACCATGCTTTCCCGTCCGCGTAGTACATCTGCAGGGTTGCGTGGTCACAACGTTTCATATTATTGTTCATATTTCCGTTCAACGGCACGCCACAACAAATAAGCGATCGACCATAATTATAAGCCATCAAACTTGTCGCAAACTCGAATGAAAGTCCAAGGACGAAGCAGTGGAAGCACTCTCCAATCAACTCGAATGGAAGTCCACGGACGAAGCAGTGGAAGCACTCTCCAATCTTTAGGTCATCATGGCGTTTACGCCTCGTTTGCTGTTTACTCTTCTTTTTGCTCATCCTATATCTTCCTTCATTCTTTGACAAAGACAGACAAATATCGACGTACCGAAATAACAACTGTGGAAAGTGAACACAACTTGGGCAAAGATCAATGATTATCATAAGTTACCCTGGCAGACTACATTCCGTTCATTTCAATGAAGCAAAGACAACAAATAAATAAATATAAATAACGTGTTCCTCCTTAGCACTCTAATATACATATCAACAACATACGGCAGTAAGATGTGGAACTTAGAGGTGTAACCCTTCTCAGACAAAATTTTCCCGGCAGGAAAGGTAAAGACAAAAGTGAAAACGAAGACGCCCATAAGGACATTTTAAGAATGATGTAAATATCAGAAATAGGGATCGCCGAGTCTGATCGTCATCGAAGAACAACTAATAGGGAACTAATAGCAAAAGGAAATGCAAGAAAAAGAGAATATCAAAGTGCCAAATTGGGCGTAATAAAAGCTGAATAAATGGACAAGATGAAATGTTCGATCAGTTGTGAGAAATCAGTAAAGAGAAAAGGAAATTAAAATTATTCAACTAAACGTGCATGCAGTTAAACTTTGAAAAAGCCATAAGAAATCCTCAACGAAACTTCCAGGAATTTCCATACATCATGAGTTTTCCTCATGAATCAAACTACTAAGTACTTTTTCATCGTAGAGAGATGAAAATCGACTCAATCATTGCCCATCAATATTAAACAGATATGTGAAACAAATACTGTGGTAGCCTTAAGGTTAACACCCAATAACGTCTGAAAGAAAATCCTGATATCAGGCAATGAATTGACGAATGGCAAAGGCGATTTTTATAATATCCGCTTTTTCATTTCCATCTACCACTTCCTCCCCCCCCCCCCCCTACCAGGTTAGTTAACCGTTCAAAAAAGATGCCATTACTTCCGCATATGAAACTGACTGATTGCACAAGTTGATAAAAAAGAATTCCATTTGGTTTCCTTCTGGCTATATGTAAAATATCACGCTAATCAGTCATCACTATTATTCAACAAAAAATTAACGCGTTAGATGCTCAATTGGAAAGCGGCAAATTTTGAAGGCTCGTTTCTGTGGTGTAAACTATACGCAACAAATTTTGCCAATCAAATTCTGTGGCTTGCAGATTGAAACTAGCCAACAGAGAAGCAGACGCGGACACAGGTACAGACTCAGACACACACAGACGTATGCGCGCACAGACATGATGCACTTTTGCGAAAAGTTGCTAAAAGCATACACAAAGGCTCAAACGTTGTTCCTTGATTAAACCATTTCATCTTTCATAACTATCTAGTCAACGAGGCTACATTGTCACTATTACGATTCTGAAATCGCATTTCTCACTTAAGATCACCGTAAAATTCTTTCAAAAAGCCCTTTAATATTGATGATGGGATGAAACATCGAAAGAATAATTAAAACGTTCTCCTCCCCTTCGCCACAAACCCAGTGCTCCCATATTACAAAGTGAAATACATCATCAGTGAATTGCAAATTTATAATTCTTTTCTTCCTAATCGCCACGTGAGAATGCCCCGACATAACGAATCTTAATCAAATTACCTACCTGTAAACTGGTACAACATAAATTATAAACCAAAAAACATGTAGACTTTTAAATAAAATAAACGTAGTCGCGCGTTGCTTCACTCAAAATTTACAGAAGACGCCTCAAACGCGCGCACCGCTCTTCTTGCCTATGAGGCATTTAATCGATAAATGCGAGTTTGTTCCCATCTTGTAGATCATAAAACACTGTGCAACTCATAACTCAATTGGGCGCGATAAAACGAAAAAAATTGATCGTTCTTTGAAACCGAGACTGTAACCATAATGCATAAGAAAAATATCTGTTAATAACTTCTTTAAGTGATTATCCACATGAAGTTATAGGAAATGATGGAAGTATTTTTCTATCATAACAAAGAGGTGGACAGATTTTCGGTTGGTAGCCAACTCCTTCGGCCGGCTACTGACCGTTCGGCTACTGACCGAAAGAAAATCAACAATGCGAATCTCTCTGTATCGCATGTATTTCAACCCTGCAAATTTAGTCAAATGCACGTCATATAAGAAATTGGTCTTATAGAAAAGTTCTCGTTTTTATCTCAGATTATTTTTGATTCTGATAGAGTTTTTAATGCTCTTTAAAATGTGTTCAAATTCGCTTTCCAAATCTTGCTTATTGCGACGATTTATTTCCTAGTGACCAGTACCGCGTCGCTCGCTGAAGACGCGCGCGGTCTCTCTCCGTCTCTCTCGTGCGCTTGCGCTTGTGGCTAAGTGCGTCGACCCCATGTTTACCCTCACTAGCAGTTAGACAACCTTCACTTCAGGCAAGAAGTGGAAGATTTCAATTTTATATTTATATTTTTATATAGGGGCCTGGAAGTGGCCTATGGGTGTATAAAGGAACAAGATTTGGGAGGAGTGACTAGGCATATTTGAAAGAGCATTAAAAGCTCTATCGGAAGCATTCATAATCCCCTTTTGAATCGATTTGCGATTTTTATATGCACATGCTAAAAATTGTTCACTTAGACAGTTCTAGATTCCCTTCATTTCATTTCTTTCTCCTACAGGCATATTAATAATGGTCACTGTCATCTCGTCTCTAATGACTGTCTCGTCTAGTGCTATCATCTACTTGCCCATGGATGTGACAAATTGTGGCATTCCCGGCCATAATGGTAAAATCGTATTTTATTCAGTTTATTAGGCGCTTAGTAAGCATATGCTGAAGATGGTTCACTGTCGCCCCTTTTCTTGGTTGTTGCTTTCAAGTATGATCCTTACGTTTATCAGGCCGATATCAATGCCATTTCTATCACTTTACAAACACACAATGTATGGCTAACGGGTCGATGAAATTGAAATCTTCAGAGGTGGAGGAAAGAAGCGATAAAATACTCATTTCGCCAATCAGGTCCAAAAAGTTTCGAACTTGCAACAGCAGTTTTTATAGGAAAGTATGCTGGAATACCGTCAAACGTCACAGAGAGATTTTTATCGACCAATACATTAATTGCATTCGAGACAGGTTGCATCCAAACACGTTTAAGAGGAAATGCAATGAGTCAACCACCTTGACATGTTTTCACTGAAGAACTCCAGAAAATTTTATTTATTTAATGGTGCCCATTTTGAACATCTTCCAGTCGTATTTCTCTATCTAGAAGTGTATGATAGAACAAGATTTGTAAACAAGGACAAGGCACATTCAAGTATCATTAAAAACTCTACCAGGAACATTCATAACCTAAAATGACGACAAAAACTTTTGTGCATCCTAAACGGAAATTTTTTTGCTCATTGAACAAAGAACGGTTACTTTACAGGTTTCACCTATGATGTCGCAAATGCTGTGATAGTGTCGCATCCAAGGTGTTGTTCTAAGTTGTCTAAGTAGCATCGTCACATCCTTCCTTTCGTCGATTTCTGCCGCATGTTATTATTTCATCCACAAAATAACTGCCTACTTATAAGGGTGTTACTTACTGTAATTTATTATATATTTGTTATATGAAGGTTTTTCCATCCTCTATTATTACATTTCCCAATAGACTTTTGTTGCCTTTTTTGTCTTTGTTGAATCAGCCCTCTATCGGTAAGCTTGCAATTCATTTCCATTGCACATCATAGAAAAATTTGATTTCCAAGAAAATTTTCAATTTTTATCTGATGTTATGAGCGATCCTCATAGAGCTTTCAATGCCTCTAAAAAATATGTCCAACTCGCTTTTCAAATCTTGCCATGTGAGATTCATCGCCGTCTTTTATTACCGCATGACTGATGTGCCGTTGATCGCTATGAATGAGGGCTATCTCTCTCTCTCCTGCGTGTATGTCTGTGGCGAATTGCGCCCATCTCCATTTAGTTGCTGATAAGGTGTTGCATTAACACTATTGGTATCACTGAGGATGCCAGCAGGCTTTTTCTTTCCGGCGAGAGCGCCACAAAGAACAACGCTGAAGGTGGCTGTGTAACTTCGCAGTTTAGTTGTAAAACAGGCGTTTCCTTGAGGCATTTCTTTCTTTTTCTTTCTGTTTTCCTACAATGAACGCGAAGGTGGGCAGAATTAATAGCTCTAACATTGTTTAAAATGAGCTTCTTGTCCAGAGCGAAAGTACTTTTTGCGTATTTATGACTGTATTGTTCTTTTTTTTTTTATACCATTTGTGCTTGGTTTGTACAACGTATTCCCCATTTTGAGGTCGATAACGTCCTTATTCGGAAGATATTTCATATACAGCTTACCGCTTTCTTCATAGATCTGTGTTCAGCAAGCTCAAAAGCTTTTTCTTGAAAGCTCCGCTCGTTGTGGAGCATCCTAGGGTTTCATCAAACACTGAAATGGCAGCGATCCCTCCTCCTTCCCCCCCCTCCCCTTCCATCCCACACACCTCCCTCACTATCACGTTTACCCCTTTGCTGCAGTATTCCCCTACAAGAGTGAGGATGCCGATTAAAAAACAACTTGCGTAGTCTTACATGCATTGTTGTGTGCGCTCAAATTTTGACGTAGCTAAGGTGTGAGGGCTGGAGCCGCCTTGAGCCCGTGAAACTATTCACTGAGATGTTGCTCAATGACTATTTATTGTCATTTGCTCCTGTTTCGGATCTCGCATTGTGGATAAATGAAGGGAATAAAGGCTTACAGTGGGGAATCATTTTGGGGATGAGAGAGGAAATTGATTTCATGTCTGCGGCAAGTTGATCTTTTTGTTGCATAAAAAGGTTTCATATCTCCTTCTGATTATTATGGGCGGAGATAGTTGGATAAAGATGCCAATCTTCATTATGCCTGTTCTAATGACTCATAATAAACGTGTTGAGGATTGCCTGTAGGCGCCCCTTTCCATGTTGTGCGATATTTCGATTTTCATAATTTTCGACCAGAATTTGCAATTCAATTATATCTTTGGCTATTTTATGCTGTTGAAAACCTTGTGCATTCAAACCATTTCTGAAAGTTCCTCAAATTTTCGCTCTTTTTTATAATGTTTGTTTATCATCTTATTGTGCATCGTTTCCTGGAAGTCCAGAAGTCATGGCCATTGCTCGGTTGGGGTATAGAAATGTCTACCGCCGTGTTATCGAAAAATTTCAGCGGCTAGCTAGATCTGTATTCCTTCGTCGCTGTGAGCGCGAACGGCTCCGGACGTTCGCTTAATTGACTATGCCTCCAGCGACGGATTCGGAGCATCCGGGTTCATCTTCAGGAAATGCGTCGGAACAACGTCCCGGGCGCTTTTCGCGGCAAGAATCGTAAGTGGCTAATTGTTTCTAGACTACGTAAGCACTCCTGCATTCATAATGTTTCAATAATGCACTCAGATTAATCGAACAACCGCAGGTGTGCCGAGATGCTTTCGAGGTTTGGACGATCTCACCAGCCTTATTCCCGTACTTTTCAAAAATGTTGCTTCACATATTTTTTCTCTAGTTCACTATTTCGTACTTCGTAGGCTACAGTGAGTGCCACGGATGTAATGGGTCCTGAAGTTATTTTTTGTGATGATACTACGTGTGCTAAATTTAAGCTCGAAAGGGACTCATCTATATGAGGTTCTTGGTGTTCCGAAGAATGCCTCCGACGAGGATATCAAGAAAGCATACCGGAAGCTCGCATTAAGATATCATCCAGATAAGAATCTTGAAGGAGATCCCGAGAAAACAGAAAAGGTGGACTGCTGTATTTTTTGATGAGCTTCTTTCTTTCATTCGCTGTAGTACGGTGGCGGCGCTGAATTTTATCTTTTATTTTATGCTTTGTCATCTCGCAATGGTATTAACGACAAAAGAATCCGATGTATACAGAAGGTCTTTATTAGCAGAAGAACAAAGAAGACTGCAGTGAAGCAGCGGAGTGCAGGAACAACACAAATGCGCATAATCAAAAAAAAAACAAAAAAGAAAAAAAAAACGTATTCCGCGAAAGTATCATAAAGCAGTACTTCAAAACACATTAGGCAAAACATTTATTGGGACCAGGAAGCACAGTCATGCATCTATCCCATAAAATCTGGCATTTTCATGACAAATGTGTAGAACATTGTTTAGTGGGAAAAACTATCGGGTGGTATACAAAAAATCCATTAATAATTTCATGGCATAGCTCTAAGTCGAGCATTATTCTTCTATGTCCTAAAAAGTCTCAAGCTCGAAAATCTTAAGGCACGCAGCATAGTTGGGTTTTTAGGGACCAGGAAAAAGTTTACTGAAGGCTACTTTTGGCTGAATACTTTTGGACATTTTCGATGCATTTGAGGTCAAAAATTGGGTAATTTGACCAAACGGGTGACCAATATTCAATAATAGAGCGGCAGTATGTTACAAAGTTAGTGCTCGATTCATTCATGCTGCAACGACCGCAAAATGCAATTTGCGATTCTTGTTGTGGAAGATATCTCAGCGCAATGAAATATCTTCGAGAGTTTTATGGGACTAAATTATTGCTTTGCATAGCACTACAACGTAACTGTCACTTTTAGTTGCCAGTAAAGCACTCGTCATATATTTTTATTTCCTCATCTGAAGATATAGTATACTAAAGTAAGAGGTATGTCGGAGTGAATTATATTGCAGTAAGTCGCTAAATTCTGCTTAAGCTATAACGTGCGTACCTTCGCTGCAGGTATGCTGAGGTGCGAAAGCTTACACTAGTCTATAGGGTGCCATTCTCAACGACCAGGGGATTACAAGTAACATTATTTTCTAGTGGAATATAATGGTCGGAAAATGCAAAGTGGAAGGTGCTAGACAAACGACATCAGTGCTGAGTGATCGCGGTTAAACGAGGGTATTATTATTGCTCATGGCATTTAGCTTACTTTGAGTGGAAAATGTAGAAAGTGCTTTTTTGATGTAAATTGCAATCGAAATATAACAAACATAGTCAAAAGAATATTGATTGGACTTTTGTAAAGTGAATAGCAATTAAGGCAGAGCGCTTTTTTTTGTAAAAATGCTTGTTTTTTAAATATTTTCTTTCAGTTTAAAGAAATCAATCATGCGAATGCGATTCTTTCAAATCCGTCAAAGAGACGAGTATACGATGAATATGGTGAGGTGGGTTTACGCTTGGTGGAGCAATTTGGTGACGACGATACCATTATGCGGCTTGCATTTAAACCATGGTTCAAGGTCTCCTTTTACTTCTCATTATATCATTGTCTTAATAGACCCTCTTGATTATGTCGATTTGCAGCATAATTTTATTTTTTGACTTATTTGAAGACTTCTTCTTGTTTTATTAGTTTTATCAGTTTGCGGAAAGGTCTGTTTTCTGCGGGAGTGGGGGGAGGTGTTTTATTTCTGAGATCACCAACGAATATGATGCCGACTATGTAATCGATTAAGAATGGGATGTGACTAGCAGATAGCAGTAGTTGGAATTTGTTGTTGTGACATAACAATTACAATTAGAAGAGAACAATGTGATCACCGATAATAGCAGTATCGTAAACAAATTCCATGAAGGTCGAGTGTTAACATTGCTGTTACCGTTCCATTTCGCTCAATATGTTCGGCTGGTTGAAAAAAGCTGATTACTGCCAGCTGCGCAAACACAGCTATTGTCCATAAAAACGTGTTTGTACTTGAGCTAGCATTAGTCTTACTTATCTTACGAGATTCATAGAAATAGAACTTTCCTGATCATATTAATTTTGTAGCTAACCGATCCGTTTATAATTGCAGTGGACGTTTCTTCTATGCGGTCTATCGACTTGTTGCTGTTTCTTCTGTTGTTGTGGTTGCA
This sequence comes from Baylisascaris procyonis, assembly GCA_037389465.1. Classification (NCBI taxonomy): domain Eukaryota; kingdom Metazoa; phylum Nematoda; class Chromadorea; order Rhabditida; family Ascarididae; genus Baylisascaris; species Baylisascaris procyonis. The sequence continues at coordinate 3,174,324 of JAZARR010000032.1, read as the reverse complement.
TGTTCTGTTGCAATTGCTGTTGCAATTTCTGTTGTGGAAGATGTAAACCGAAAGATGCTGAATTCGATGAGGTTGCTCTTTAATTGATTACTTCGAATTTTCCTTTAAGCGAAAATATTTTGTCGTTTTTTTTGCATCTGCAAACTGCGTTTTTGTATAACTCATGTTGCAATGCAGACTTTTTTTTAGCTGGTAGCAAAAAATGATAGTTGGATATGCTGAGCCCTGTTTGAAATTAGTGATTGTCAAGTGGGGATGTATCTGCTCATGAGAAGAGGTTTTATTGGCAACTCTGTCGCTATTCTTCTCACTTTTATGACATTCTCATTTAGATCTTTAATCAGCAAATCCTTTTGCTTTTAAATTTCCCCAAAAAAATGTTCATAAAAGCAGATTCAAAAGGACAGCTAAAGTTTTCTTCCCTTTCGTTGACTGGTTGAACTGTGGCTGAGATGTGTAAATGTTGATTAAAGCGGTTCTTAGTTCATGTTGAAGCCGGTACGTTGTAGGTATATGATCTTTTTTTTGTGTATATTTTTCAGCATTTTTATTCGCACGATAGATATATTTTTATTCACGTGATAGGCACGTGTTTTTACCAGAAAATTGACTGAAAGTGAAAGTAGTGCTCACGTCAAGTCGATATTGCAAGAGGTGCATAATTTGATTTGTTTCAAGGTACCAGATTTTGGTAATGAAGAGGGTGGCGACACTCCGCCGCAGGTAGTTACAGAGCAGCCTAGCGATGGCGCATTTTCTACATCTCCAACTCAGGTAGGCGCCAGCTTTTTTCTTACTTTCAACTTCTTCGAATGCTTCGAATAGATATCTCTATATTTTGTGGCGTTTCTTTAAGTTTGACGAAATAAACATCCTGTTCTTCTGAGTTTGATTTCTTTTCATGTTGTCAATGAAAATCAGACAGCTGACGAATCAGTTTATGGCAGCCTGACTTATGCAAAACCTACCGCGTTATTTCTGTTTTTGGTCAAATGAAGTTAACTAGAGTGATAGCTCGTCGCTGTATTCCTACCCATTTGTTTTTAACTATGAGCGATGGTGTGTAGACCGTGACCATAAGGACCGTGAAGTCGAATGCTTCGTGGAGCCTTTGTTCTTTCAAGCGCCTGGAGCAGGATGCATGTCATCATCAACCATACATCAGTGGGGCAGAAGTTAGTGGGATGGAAGTAGCAATGATGTCGTCTAGGACCCACTAATCCGCTTTTTCTGCTTCCCTCTCGTCGCTATAATAAAGTCTCGATTTCTGTGGTTTTAGTGATAATGTATCCTGTCGTTTGTATGGAATAACGTTCCGCTGTTTATGCACTTCCGAGGGCCACAATGAGATGCCTTCAGCACTGTCGCAGTTGGCTTCTTTTATTGCTTAGAAACCAAAATTTGGGCTCTAAGTCCCTACTGTCTGGTCTTTAGTACAACTATTGCAAGTAAATTTTCTAGCATGTTGTTGATTCTAAAATCGGTCAAGGTTTCGGATGCTTATAATATTTGCTTTATGCTTTTGATCAGCGACCACAATATACACAGTACTGGGTGAGCGACAGCTTACGCCTAATGAGTCTGACATTAACGTCGTCGTCATTTTCTTGCATTGCCTCTTTTTGGTCACAATTTTCCCCTCTTAAATCGAATGCGCAACGGTGGAGACGTAATATTTTTATATTTGACTTTCCAGTATCTTATAGTGTTATGAGAAAGACCTCATAGATTGCTTATAAATGATACTGCGGCATGTTTATGTAGTCTATTAACGCAAATTGTAACATATTATGGAGGGTCGTTTATGTGAAGAGAAAAGCATGTGGGGATTTGAAGAGAAGGCAATTGCTGTATGATAATGAACCGTTAAAAATATTGTCCTGCTTGCAGCGTGGATTGTTGTGACGTTCCGTTGAATGTCTCATTTACTAAAGCGGCGAATAATATAATCTATTATTGTGGTGGGGAGTCTTTCAACTTTGTACTAGACCCCTCTCCACCTTTGGTTTGTACAGAAAAAAGCTGATAAAACCGCGTATTTATGTCAAATACGTTTGCATCTTCAACAGTCGTAGCGCAAATGAGCGGTGTAGGTGCCTTTATGAGCTGATAGCAGTGCACTGAAGCTGAAGTGGCTAGAAATGACCCGCCATTAGATGCGCATATTGCGCGGTATTGGGCAATTAAGCCTCACATTCTATGTTCTGTGCCGATATTCCGCCAGGACAACATAGAGGTGATGTGTTAACAGTTTTGAAGATTTTTGTTTAGCTCGCAGTCTGTACTTTCCTTTCCTACCATTTTTTCTCTTTTCCGCATATCCACCTTTCGTAATCTTGTTTGCCTTACACATCCAACCTTCCTCTTAATTTGCATAACTAAATTTTTCTCTAATTTCCATAAACGTTCCTCTTCTTTGCACATCTAGTTTTGTATCATTCCCTTAAATTTGCATAATGAGACATTATAAATACGCCGTCACGTCTTTCATCATTGTTGTGCATGATCTTCCTGATAATGAAGTAGGATGCTGGAACGTCGAGAATATAATTGTTGTCGGTCCGCTGTTGTGTATTCCCGTACTTGCAAGCAGAAGCATCAGCCTACTGCAATTGAGGAAGAATCACCACGCGCCTTATGCGAGGTGGTTCGCATACGGATACATTTTATCAGGTACTATTATGCTCTCTCATGCGTCGGATGCGAGTTTTGTTTATCCAGTTATGTAGGCAGTTTTCCTCCGTTTTTTGATTCAGATTCGTCGGACCGCGAACACCAAATCTGTGGAACGAAGGCCTTTTGCCGGAGCGCTAACTGTATTGGCAACATGTCGCAGTCGCGTCGGCGCAAAACCACCTCTATAGATATTTTATGTCTGCATTTGAACACGCTGCATCGTATTGAGATGCAGATAGCAAGGCATACACCAGAAGTCACGTTTTAAAAGCCCTGACGACTGGGGACATTTTAATTCTAACGGCTAACTATTCGCTGCTACCGCAGAACTAGAGTATTAGGTGGGAGATGCGGTTTGGGTTTAGCTTCGAGCACGAAATGTTCTTATAGCAGGTGGGAATGCAACCTTAGCGGTTTTGTTACCATCGTCGTACCACATCGAAGGGATTTTTGAAACGCGGGATTATGGTGGCGCGACACCTAAATGTATGAAATTTTTTTTTTAGTTTTTTGAACATTATTTAGGCAACTATGCGCGTGATCGTTCCATATTGGAAGAAAAAATTTGTTTGTCTTATACTGGAAGAGTCCGCAGGAATTTCTGACGACATTTTGTCTGTTATTTTTGTGCAGTGATAAAGTTATATAAAATCTAACAAAGCCTTCTCCAATAGACCTGTTCCTTCAAAAAAAAAGAAAGAGCACTTCGATCACAGGCGCTCTCAACCCATTTGAAAGCTAATGTGAACGCCTAGGACAATATATACTGGTGTCATCGTAATATGCGCTGTGCTTTTGCATTGAGCTGTTATATTTTTACATATCTTTACGTTTTGTGTACTGTTGCTTCAGGATACAAAAATAAGCTTTTCCTCCTTCGCAGCTCAGTAGCTTGTTCGTTGGAGGTCATAGGGCTGTTATCTTACATTGGTTAATATTCATAAATTTCGAGTGGAGTGACCATAAACGGAATGACTTTTTACTGGTATTTTGTATAGGAAGTAATCTTCAATGAGGGAAGCATTTAAGGAAGGCACGTCACCGCAAGGCCCAATCCCGATGCCTCCACCCCCATCAGCTTCAGTAAATGGAGGAACGAAAGCATCATCAGGTTCACCGAGAAACTATGGCGCAACAGAAACAGGAATATGATGTCGGCGTGGAGCTGCTGCTACGCATAACTCCCCGAGTGGCTTCGAAAATAACTTCTGATGTGGCAAACTTTGCACGTAGTGTTATTTCAGTTCGTTTTGTTGTGGCATTAATACTTCAGGTTTTTTGGATTGGGATCGGAGGAAGTAAAGCACAATAACCTATGTCGCAGCAGCAATTAGGTGGAGAGGGATTTCAGTTACTATGTCGATCTTAAGGACTTGGTGTTTAGCGGAGAGGATAGCTAACCATATTTTTTTATTCGACTGAGGCATTAAGAGTGAATGTGGAGTGGTGAAGGCAGCACAAGTTTTGATCTGGCGGTCGTAGTCACTGAAAACAGCTATACAGTTATACAGCACGGTTTAAAGGTTAGATATTCATTTCATTTCAATACTGCTACTCTGTTGTTGCTGCTGTAATATGAAGAATTCGTCCTGTGGGTACTCCTCTAGGAGAATCCTATCACGTATAGAGATTTTTCTGCACACGGTAGGATGATACCACGAAAGGAGGGGAAAGGACAGTGAGAGGAATTATTTGTGCTAGAAGCAGAGGTTTGTGCTAGAAGCAGAGGGGGGGGGGGGTTGGAGGGTGACTAGTTTCAGGACACTTAGAGTGTTGCTGAAAAGCAAGCAATATTCGATGGTACCTTCGGTTGCCGATGAAATATCACTGTCTTTTCGAGGGAGCATCGGTTTGTGATACCTTGTATCTTTTGTTGAGACGACATGCGATAATCCACATAGTGGCCTTCTGAGGTGTTGGTATGTTTAATTGCTGTATGTTGCGTTAGCTTTGTCTTATAGAGATTTTTGAGAAAAGTTGTTGTTTTCTTTCTTTTCTTCCTTCTGAAATGTTGGATTGAGCAGTAGCATATACAATCGATTATTAAAGACTAAATCCCTTTTTATCGGGTCGGCCTTTTGAAAAGCTTGATTCCTCTCTTATTTTTCAGATTTTTTTCAGTCACGCTTTTCACAAAACTTCATCGTCCGTTTTATGGTGTGAGATATTATTTTAAGCACGGACACACTAGTTTTAATGAAAAGCTAAAAGGTTTTTCTTGTATTCAGCCCATTTTATTCTGTCATTCCAAAATTTACATATCTGTTAATCTTTTGTTCGATTTTTTTGGGCTCATAGTATATTGTATATTATATCACTTGCCGAATAGTGCACAAAGTCAATGTTTTTGTAGCCATTTTGAAGGTAATGGAACTTTCGTATTTTTTTTGCGAGGAGAGTACCTTACCAATTCAGTAAATAGGTACCATTTTATTTTTTTCTCAATTAATGTGTACAATTCGGTTGTTTGTTATGTCTTCCTCGAGTTTTCGCGCCTTTCTTCTCAATTTTTTTTGCCTTCTCATTTTCTAGTTCATTCGAACAATTGCATCATCATTCAAGTCAACATTCTTAGGCTTCTATCTCGTTTTGTCTATGCCCCATTTCACTTGATCTGCTTTACTTGTTGATTGCAAATTTCAATATCGCTACTTTAATTGAAATTTCGGCACTATTCTTTATGATAATTGCTCCGTTGTTTCTGCAACTTCTTATTTGATATTACTGCTGTTGGGATCGGGTATTGGAAAGAGAATCGTCGAAGTGTTCAGCAAATGAGGAAGGCAAAAGAATCCTTAGGAAGAGGGGGAGAGAGTAATATGGGGACGTACTTCCGATTATATTTTTTCCCGAACGTATCCCCAGATATTCCGCAGTTCAGATTGAAAGATTGCCTCGTTTATGCTGGAGAAGAGAGTATATATTGTGATGGGATGTGCTATGCACGGAGGATTTTATATAATCGGGTGAACTAAGAACCATCCATATAGCTGAACGTCATTGATTAATCGCAAATAACGAAGTGGAGTCTTCGGAGTATCGTTATGCGGAGTGATTCATGTTCATATTATTGCATCAAAAAATTTTCCTTTTATAAATCATTTCATCAATGATTATATTGAAAATATATTTCTGCGAAATTGTGATACTTTTAAAAAATCGATTTATGAATTCGACATTCGAATTGGTTGTAGTTGTACCTTTTTTTAAAAAGAACTCTTTGCAATAGACAAATAAAAAGCATTGATAAATGTGAATATTGTTAACTCAGGCAGTCAAATTGCTATGACTGCCTATGCGATCGCTATTATTCCGTCTGTCCTCTTCTCTACTTTTAGCATTTTAACAAGCGCGCTGTTGACCTCGAAGATGATCCTCCCATCGCGCACAAAGGTACTTATCTATTACGAATCAGCCGTATGCGATTTACACATTGCGTGTAAGCCTGACTGGTGTTGGAATGACGTCTTATGTGTGCGTTTGGGTGCGTGCGAGTATGTGTGCGTGCGTACAAGTATGTGTGTGTGCGTGCGAGTATGCGCATTAATGGAATGATGCGTGTGCTTATGTCGTTGTGGGTGTGTGCGTGCGAGTGGGTGCGTGTGCATGCCAGTGTGTGCGTGCGATTGTGTGAGAGTGGGTGTGTGTAAACGTGAGGGTGGGGTGGGCGTGTGTCTGTGTGCGTGTGAGTGGAGATGCATGCGCATGTGTGCGGATGCGTGCGTGCGACTGTGCGTGTGTGCGCATGCGAGCATGTGTATGCATAGGGGTGTGTGTGCGGGTGCGTCTGCTTTTTAATATTCAAGATATTTCTACAAATCCACGTTCACATCTTAAGCAAAAAGGAAGCAGAATATGCAAAAAACGCAGAGATATCGCCAAAAATGCTCAAGTATGAAAAAGCATACGACCAGGGTAACCTGGGAGAAGGTGATAGCATGGAGGATTGAGCTTCGACTGCTATGATCATGGCTCAAAGATCCGAAACGTGAGCATAAATTTTCATTCCACCCCTACTCGATGCATTATATTATGAGATCATAATCAGGGAATTGCTGTAGTATTTAGATCACTTTGATGGAAAAATGACCCCTCTATGTCCTCTCGTTGGTTGGATAATTTTTACGAAAGGCTAAAACACTTTTGTGATCCTGCGTGTTGCACCCCCGCACACGCACACACGCACCTCCACGCTCGCACACCCACGCAAGGACACATCAACCCACGCAAGCACGCGCGCACACTCGCACGTACGCACGCAAACCCGCATAACCGCGCACCCGCCACGCTCGTACACGCACCCCACGAATACACACGCATGCACACTCACATCCCCAGGCACGCATGCACGCACGCATACACACATACACCCACGCATAGACTAACGCCTCCGCGCATGCACACAGACGGACCCCAAAGCATACACACTTGCACGCACGCATACGCACATCTCCACGAATAAACACCCACGTATACACATACACCCCAACACATGCACACAGGCACACACACGGGCCCCCATGCATACACGCGTACCCACGCATACACAAACCTCTACGCATACACACACTCCTACGTATGCAAACACTCTCACCCATACACAACCCGACGCATACACACACACCCATGCATACACTTGCATCCGCGCATGTACATACCCACGCATACACGTACACCCATGCAGCACACCTGCGCATGCGCGCAGTCCTCCACATATACGCACACACCCCACGCACACACGCAGGCAAACGCTTCCACGCCTACACAAACCCAGTCGTAGACGCATACGTCCGCACGCGTAGATCCGCACATCATATGCATACGGATTTATTTGCAGAAGGATAAATATCTGTTCATCTTTGTCAATTATATGGGCACATACATTTCACAAACAGCATCGTTATCTCTAAAAGAAGAAAACAGGTATAAAATCATGAAGATCAGTTGTTATCATTCTACGGCTTATTCTAAGAAATCATAGATTTTCCACTGCAGGAAGCAGTTGTTGTTTATTCACTCCGATTGCAGTATCGAATTTTATGAAAGCAGAATCTCTCATTTTGGAGGGATGGTAGAGGTAAATGTGTCTTTCGCAGGTGTGTTGCTATTGAGATATTTAAGATAGCGTGGCGCTGTACTTTCATAACAGTAATGTTCTGAAATAGAGCGTTAATTTTACCTTTGCATTTTCCACATATTCCGATACTGCAGTTTCTCTTATATGAAATCGCATGCTTACCTCAAATGCTACGAAAATTAACGTTCTTAAATTTTGTCAAGGAAGCATCACAACATTAGCTAACAAAATGGAAACCACAAGATATAAGCACATATTCCATAGATTGCTTAATGCCAAAATAACGATCATGTATGTCTTTGTTGACAAGTTGAGCGGCGATTAGTCACTGCACTCTGAAAACACTCCATTTGCTGGAATTTTCAGAATCTCTGCTATAAGTTGTTCATTGCTCCAAATTGACATGAATCAACAATTATTCATGCACTCGACAAACCATTCAAAATAAGTGATACTACGAAGTTTCTTTGATTGTATCGAGCGCAATACTATGAATCGCTAAGCATAAAAATGATTAAGGATAGATTGAAGAATGACAGAGATATTTTAAAAAATTTGCATAATTCGTTTCGAAGCGTCATCAATGCAATTGTAGGAAGATGCTATGAAATAATGGTGAGTGAGAAATGCGCCAAAAGGAACAAAATTTTTTTTTGGAGTGATGAAAAATGACGATTTGATCATTCGGAAACGCAGGCAATTTTTAAAGTGGTATTGACAGATGAGCATAAATACTCGCATAAAACTTATCCTCTTGAGACGTGCATTAAATTCACACTTTGCTGACAGCTCTAATTGACACCCATGTGAAACAGTTCGACAGCTGGACAAACAGAAGCGCGGACATAATGCTCTCTATAAGTGCAGATTTCTACATGTCTACTTTAATTAATCTGTCATAAAATCAACTTGTTCTTCAAGCAAAAGATAATTTTCTAAAAGCCTTTTTCAAAATTAAGTTGTTGATTGCGCGTAAATATCCTCTGAGAGCTTTAACCTGACAAGCGCTGAATTAAATATGAGAATCGCGCCGTTTAACTGAAAGCTACGAGTTATTTGTGTTTCGCAGGAAATTGTTCCTTTCAGAGAAGATTCTTCACAGATTGCTGTTGTGCTTGATTTTATATTTTTATATTTCCGCTCCACCAGTCATGATTGCTGATGCTGTCACGTGCTCATAATCCATAGCTAAGTTGGAGACGCAATCATATTGGGAAAGCAAAATTCAATATACATAAGACGGGAAAATTTGGAACTGATAGAAAAAAAAAATCGGAAAAATTTCAAAACTCCATAGCGTTGAAAAGTACAGCAATGCCTCTTTGAGTTATTTCTCAGAGAGTAAATTAGAGTAGATATAGTCATGTAATCTTGAAAAAAGTCTATGAAGCGAATAGCAAACATACACGTGCGCAAAGGAATACTCCAAAAATTTAGCTGTTCATTTATAGCCGACATTAAAATTTCTGACAAAATCAAGAGACCTCTGAACTTCGAACGTGTGAGGAAATTCCTTTAATTTATTTGCACGCTTCTTTTGTCACTATTGGAAAGACTTTTGTCTTGAACAGCGCATTACCAAAAACAACCTACACTCGCTCTTTAGGTAGGAATGAATTAATGTGCACAAATGCCTACATGCATTTCGTCTCAAACATCCTACTTTGTTGCTCTGTTCATACGGTTAACATCTCAGGCAAATATACTCCATGATGAGGTCATGTATCACTAACCTCCTTTGCTAGTTTTCGATAAACCACTAATCTTAGCATTTCTTTCTCGCCACCATTTCGAAGAAAAAACCCCTTTGGATAGTGCGAACTACATGAAATTTATAATTGCAAGTTACAAACCAATACATAGATTACCAATATATAGATTACTATGACATAATACAAAGTCGCCCAATGTTCATACGTAATCACCGGTACAACAATAATAAACACCCGCATCAATTATTAAAACATTCGCATGTTCCGTTCATACTTTATGACTATTGAAATACAATTTGTAGAAGAGATCATCCGAGAGTAGCTGTTCGACGCCAATCCTTATGACTGATGCAGAGTGAGATAATCTTTGTTGTTGCTTGTATGAAGGGCGCTAAGTTCATTAGCTGGTGAGCATGGTCCTAAGAAACCATTCGTTGTGACATATGTTGCACCACCTTCTTTCAATTTTTGCATAGCTAAGGTATCACAACTGACACTGAAACTCGTATCCGATGGAAGTGTGATTCGTTCTGGAGGAATATTAACAACACATGTTAGGAAATCCATTTCCACTGATAATTTACCTGCAAAAAAATTTTTTACATTCAATTATATTTTTCATTAAAGGGATTTGCTGCATTTTTTTAGCATTAATAAGCAGAAAAATGCTGTAGGAGAAAGAGCTTAGTGCAATGTGGAAATTCGCATGACGAACATTCACGCTCTATTAAGGCTGTAATTCTATTTATCTCATATTAGAGGCTGCTAACATATGAATCAGCAAATTCTAATTGAAAACATTGCCGCACAAAACGATACGATTTGAAACTAAACATTCCTTATGAGATAAACGTACGAAGAGCATAGAAGGTCGAATGCATTTCGCGGATGGAGGGATTTTTTGAAAAAAAAACAACTGTAAACAGCCAGAAGAAGATTATAGACATAGTGAGAAGGAATAATGGACCAAAGATGAAATCAGCGAACTTGCAGTTTCGTACCTGACTTGAAAAGATACTCGGAAAGTAGTGAAACTCCGACGCAAGTGATGAATGAGCCGAGCATAGCCATCGTTCTGAACGGAAAGTATTGTGTACCGGAAACTGTTCCATCTGGAAGGGTGTACTCCTCGTACATGGGATAGTGGATGAGTGCAGGAAACGAAAGTAATGGCTCTCCACCAGAAAGACGCAGCAGAAGACCGACTGCAATAATAAAACAAGTATTTCTCTATGCCTGAGAGAATTTGATGCAAAATGTTTTCCACACCATTCTGCTTTAGAGGTAGCGCAAGTTCCACTCATCACTTGAGGATCATAAATTTATGGATGTAAATGTGGCTGTTTTCATCCTTGCATTATGCGCTTTTTCTTCAAATCTGCTCTATTTATAGCACAAAGAGAAGAGTTGTTTAAGTAAAAAATATATGATAAAACTTCCATTTACCCAGCAACTGCATTCTTTGACTGTGCGCTTTTTTATAGCCCATAGAACACAAAATTTTGGTGGCAGTAGCTCCGAATTTTACTCTACTATCTCAGCAAGAATCAATACCATTTTCGCATCAACCTAGGATTCGAAGATTTGCTTTTCTATGAATTTGATCATTTTCACAAGTTGCCATAAGAGCGTAAACCAAATCGGCAAAAAAAGTAATGAGCTACTCGGTAGACGCTAAGTGATTCTAACAAACCTAACCTTGAATGCAAAACCCTAATAGAAATTGCTACTATTTTCCAAAAAGAAAATATAAATTATTTGCTATCTGCAAACATCAGAATGAAACCGGGATCGATGAGAGGCAAAGGAAAGCAATGCCAAATGATGCGTACCATAGATCACTATAATTTTCTGAATGAGAATGTTCAAGAACCGTAGAACATCGAGAGTAGGTACTCTCTTTCTAAAAGCAATTCCCCTCTCTCTCCCATCCATCCCATTCATCTTCTGCGAGAAGAAATAAGAAGGGAAAACTTCATAGGTGCCCCTCGATATTTAGCGAATTGAGTGCAATATGCAAAAGATTTAATAGTACCGAAATATCCAGAGATAGATCCATAAGTGTTTGATCGTTGCATATAGACTACGCAAACGAGTTGCGGAAAAAGTATCACATAGACGAGATCAGCGCAGAGGTACCACAATCCATAGATACTGTTGATTGTGAGCGCCATTAGTGTGGCTAAGAAACCAACCGCCACGATAGCTATTCGCATTACAATGATCACCTCACGTTCACATGCCTAAAATATTTGTCATTTCTATTGGATAATACCATTACGTTTAATCTACCAACCGGTTTCATAAATTAACAATACGCAACAAATGTGTAAAGTAAAGTTTTTATATCTGATTATAATCCAATCGCTTATGCGAATAAATCTTTTGAAAAAGATCAGGCTATTTTACCACCTAACCGATTTAAGATAGAAACCAGGATGTGTAAAATTGACGCAAACCTTTCCAAATTTTAAATAACTGTGATGCTTTCCGTTATTGATGGGCCAATCAGATTACATTATCAATCAAAATATTTTTGATATGAACTCATTATAACATAGGTATGTCGAATTCGATTCGACTTTTGCCATCAAATTATCAACGATTTCTTCGAAACAGCAGTTTGATTTGGCTTTTTCCTTTTTTTACTCCAAATGCAAATCCCCGACTGGACTCTCGTTGTGAATTTCAGCTTTCCTGTAAATGCCCCAAACATCACTTATAAATTTTTGCGCGTCATATAGGCTTACATTCAAAATTTACTGGCCTCTGAAATTGTATTGAATAGAAAGTGCTCAGTGTTGAATCGTCGCTGATCAGATTTTGATTTATATCCGATGTATGGATATCATGACCTATCTCCCTGCACATTTTTACGTTTCTTTTTTGCTTCACGGTAACAATATTCCCAAAGGTTTGTGCTTTTAATGTTAAATAAGAAAATTCTCTACTAAAAATTCCAAACTTGACCAAGTATTTTCTCGCAAAGAACTTATGAATTCGTTTTCAAATTTTCCCTTCAAATTTTGAAATCTTAATTCATCTGTTGTTCGTACATTTATTATTGAATGAATTAATTCTTGAAAAGATTTTCATTTAATTTCTATGAATTCACAAACGAAAGCGGAAGAATAATGCGAATGAGCTAAGTAATCATACCGTAAACTACATAGAGTATGCAATATTTCTTATGATTATAACCTCCCCCGTCCGAGCTTTCCCTTTGTTTGCCCCCTTCCATCTCGTTGAAGCATATGTGAACACCAAACAATGGTGGCCATAGAAATTATATCAATGCTGTGTCAAATGAATTCATAATATGGCTCATTTAGTTATACTACTTACTTGTTTATACGTTAACACGATGTGTTTTGCAAATACTGGACACTGCTTTTGCTAGCATACCTTAGCTCACTAATAGAGAATATACGCGAAACGTTAATAAACCATTATCTAAACGATAAGCATTAGGCGTTAATTAGTGTGATCCTAATCCCGTTCAGCGGACAATCAACTACCTTCGGCAAATTAAAAAAATTCTGAATTCATTATTAAAAAGATTATCACTCATACATTAGGACGTATTGCTAATTTCCATATATTATGTGCGAACATCGAGGCGGCCGATAGAACTGACGAATCGGCTGATGACATTACAGCAGCCGAAACAGCACCGAGACCTTCAAATTGGTTTCACTTCAGTTGTTTTAACACAGAAAAGTCAAAGCATTTTAAACAACGAACGAAACTTTCACTTTTAGCTTTATTATTATTTAAATAAACTTTTGAAGGATTTTTTTTTTCATCAGCGTAGTCGGATGAACTTAAAAAGTGTTATTTTTGGCTGCATGAAACAGGGTTTAACTGATACAAATTCCATTGCATTTAACTCCTATAAAGTAAAGTCTATTTTCTTCTCAACTCTTCTATATCACTTAAGACAGTGATATGCTATTGTAAGTAATTTTGTTTCCTCCCTTCTCGTAAATCAACTGAAATGGCGACTACCCACTTAATCCATCGTTCACCAAAGAAGCAATATATATATGCAGCTGCATTTATTTTCATTATCTTAAAAAAAGATATTTAGTAAGGGAAAACGAATAGTTTAAACTATTTACTTGTATAGCTAAAATTACGCTATACATATTTTAAGACAGGATGGTTTTTTTATTGCATAAAATTCGTGATTTAATAAGAAGTTACCGATGAATGCGACCCATTTAGGGGTGAGATATTGAAAAACGAGAGGCACAACCATATTCGTCTGAGCATCTGGTATCGATTCGCTCTTTGTGCCATTCGACCATGGATCATAATCTGTCAACCTCCAGTCTAAAATTATTCCCCAATAGTAGTCATTATTAATCAAAGAAAAAAAAATTCGCATCCACGAATGCATATCAAATATTTTGATAAGAACGTCGACTCGATCGGTGAATGCTCATTGGAATTTCATTAGATTTCAAAAAGTTAATTAGCAATCGAATAGTGGAATGGATTCCATCGCTATGCAATCGTATGACAACGTTGAAATGTTCCCTTCTCGTTTCGTCATTTAATTCATTCCCGTAATAAAGAATACTTTAAAAACACTTATAGTATGAAAAAGATAAATTCGAAGCAACGCTAACAATTCTTTTTCCTTTGTAGGAATTGGACACCTAGTGCGAAGATCCCTATATGGAATGTACTCAGCTATCATCGATTACGCTTAAATCAATTGGAAATGAGGATTCTCTCACAAAATTTATCCCCAATATAAAGCATCTTAGAAGACATTGTACTACCACTTAGGTGGCCACTCAATGAAACAAAAATATGCAAAAGTTAATGGTTTCCTATTATTCATATCATTATGGTTTTCTATGTCAAAACCAGATCCATTTCTTAGTGAATGCAAAAAAATAGCGCAATTGAACGCTGTTGACGCAAAATCAGTTAGTACTTTGATTGAATCATGAATGAAATTCCATAGGAGATATCGAAATACGTAATTGTATGTTCATGAAGCGATGTTGACAATACTTTAGATGAGACACGAGCATTAAATTTTACAATTTCCATCAATGTCGAGGTTAAGTGAACAATTTGCGTTGCAATTGGTTACAGGATTGCGCAATTGGCCAGTAGTGTGTTGTTCCCAGCACCTAGCGCGTTTTTAAAATTACCTTTAACGTCTATCAGTCACTGATTTTCTCATTAAGAATTGCTAAACAAAACTATTATAGCAATGAACAAATGAAGCCAGCCCGAACGCTTCGATGTTTTTAGTGTTTCATCGTCGTTGAAAATCTAATCCATTAAATGAACACCACTTTGAGTATTTAATGAAATAAATAACCAATAGAAAATCCCTCTTGACTCTATTGACGTCATAGTTTTACTCAAATAAATTAATCGAATGAGAAAATAAAGAAAGTACTGCGAGCTTATCGTAGGAAAGAAAATCTTGCCGTAGCATTTGTATCACTTGTGACCCATGTGGAGGGAGAGGAGGGCTCAGCATTTAATTCGAGCGAATGCTACATGGAATTTTTCGCAATGTTAGTAAAATATTTCGAAAAGTTCATTGTCACTTCACAAAACAATTTCCTTTCCTAGTGAAAATCCTATTTCCTTCACGCCTTGCCCAATAGGCTTATAGTAGCAATGGCACGCAACATCTCTTCGTTTCTCAGCACTCATCTAAATAAGTTTATTGGCGGAATTTGGAACTGTTGCCAACATGCAGGAGATATACAGATGAAAAATTGCAGTTATCTAAGGACAAAATCAGAGGACGTTGAAATGCCGACAGAACGTATGCTACCCCTCTCGCGTTTTTTATTTTTATTTTTTGTTTTGCCGGAGGTGAGAAGCGCTGCAGTTTCATGTGCAGCAGCAATTGGGATTTTTGAAGGAATATAAAAATCCAGTTGCTATCTCTTACTAAACTGGAACTCGCGTATAACTTACCTGTGTTCCTTGCAATGGCGCCAATTAGTGCAGGTGGAATAGCCATAATGATACAACCGATTCCGGCGATAAACGACAATTTCTGTGCTCCGGATGAAGACTTCGACGATAGAACCCGTTGGAAGTAAACCTTTAATTACCAATGATCTTCAGCAAATCTTTCAGAACAACCTTTCTAGCCACATAAAAACCGTTGTGTAGACGAGATGACGCTGATCACCACATTCGCCTACGGGGTTGGAACGTTTATCAACACATTCATATAAGCTGCTCTCTCTATATAACGGCTAAGTATTCTGATGATCACCTCACTGTTACATGTTGAAAGCTAGCAAATATAATATTCTCAACAAGTGTTCAATCTTCAGCAATATAATTCTTACTCACTGCATAAAGCTCATTTTCGCATCCCTCCGAAAATTTTCATTTATCCGATGCGTAATGTCTCTATATCCATCCGTCAGCTCAGTAATTTTAGGTCAGGAAGCACTAAAGCTAGAGTCAGAACGTCCAGCTATTTATTGGGCAAGCATGGACAACCACTTGATTGCTGGAAGTAAAATTCCTTTTAGATCATAACGAACTAACCAACTAATATTCGTAGTAACGAATCAGTGATTAGATCGGTTAATTACAACTTTAACTTTCCATTTTCAGTTGACAGACAACTTTAAAGGACTCTTGCTCACTTCAGTATGTTCTGGGTTACCTCGTAGATCATCTAGTGATACAATTGCAAGTTCTCGTCTCCTTTCATCTACAATTCATTGTTCTATTTTTAGTAAACGTCAAACAGATATCGCTTCCACACCAATATAGAGAACTAATTTAAACATTAGTGCAAAAGCATTATTGTGCAACTTTTTCGCCTTGCTTTTCCAATTATGCGCATAATGAATAACGATATGAAATTCGACGGGAAATTACTTAGAAGTGGTGAATGCATTTCGAATTTCCTTTTTCAAATTATCGATTAATACAATAAACGCGTTTAATTTAAAAAAAAACTGCTGAAGAGAAATTCAGGGGAAATGGAACAATTGTTTTTTATAGTGAAATTTTTCTTCGTCAACCGTTTATTTTTAAACGCAATCAGTTGTAGAGAAACGGTAGGAGTATAGTATCATACAGTATTCTAGTGGAATAAAACGACGAAGTGGATATACTGAGAGTGGAAGAAGAAGAATCGGAGGAATATTCGATCGATATTTGATGAAGTTGGTAAACTTCCCAAGTCTTGAATAATGCTTACACAATCCCGTTTCATTGTAAAGTTAATGATTGGAAATGATGTCAAACAATTTCTTGCCATTAACTAGTTACTTTTACTTTTTGATGCTGGCCTTTATGCTATATCCCTTTATTTTTTACACGGAATATTCCACTATAGAAAATCAACTTGACGACGAAAGAATTGTTGGATGAGATCCGAAGAGTCTAAATGTTGTTTTATGTGCTTTTTGAGTGTCGTCTCAATCGAAGAGTCAAGATTGATGGTGCGTTTTATAGGAGAGAGAGAAGTGAAAAGGGCATAAACGTAGATACCTGCCATGGGATGCCTCCAAAGATGAGCAGAAGCATGCAATCAATCCAGAGCATCGTTTCTTTAAAACCTCCAATTGTTCCAATCCAATCGGCCGCATTTCGCGATATATCTCTCGTCTTATTTTGCAACAATGCAGCTGGTACACATACCCACTTCAAATAAAATTTCCTTCATTTTCAAATTTCTATTTTTAGAAATAAATACGCATAATGAAAATTTAAAAAAAAAATATCGTTCACTAGTCACTCGCTATCGTTGCAATCGCTTTCATTTCGAAATTTCTCGATTGTTTTTCTTTTACTTTACACTAATAAAGATCACAAATTGTAGAGCAAAGTATTGGAAACATAGTATCATTTTAGTGTTTTGATACTAGTTATGATATGATATTCACACCGAAAAAAGAAATAGCTGCTCTGAGGATGAAGAAGATTGAAGAAGTACGAAATTTAAAAAAAAAAATGTTCGCTTTATAAACTATATCAAAACCTCAATCACTTAATTAAAGCAATTCATTCGCTTCAGGTGAAATCTTAACTGTATTTTTTTTCAAGGGGAGTGAAGTCAATATCATTTAAATTTCGAAATGAATCCATTTCAAATTCTTCTAATTTTTCACTTTGCAATTTGCAAACAAAGGGAGAAGCTTGGAGTTTTTGATTTAGAATGCAAATATATGCCTTATTAGAAATTCAACTTTGTAATATTTGCAATGAATGAATAATTCGATGTTTTGTTATGTTTCGATCTTGAATTGTTTAGACCGATAGCTGACATTTTATTGGACTCCCATGCTGCAGATATGTTAATTTCTATATAATGCAGAAATGCAAAGCTTCGATTCAAAAATAGAAACGAAACTATTTGAGAGTTCAAAGTGATGCGAACTGGATGAGTTCAAGAATAAATAAGATTGAAGTCGGAGATTAAACAAATGAAATCAGCAATCGAAACAATACTTATATAATATGGAGTTATAAAAACACTTTTTAATTTTTAAAACGTTAATTCTTAATTTATAACGTCAACTGTGCACGGATTACGTCAATTGATTACCATTTTAAATTTTGATTCTCATTCACCAATTCATGCGACTATAAAAATATTGGATATTTGCCGTACTCGGAATTGAAAAACGACTATTCGCCACACTCACCAAACCGACGAATATGCAGAATAGTTGCACAACATCTGTATATGCGACCGCATAAAGACCACCAGTAAACGTATAAAAGACGGCAATCAATGCAGAAATTATCACTGATGCAGTCATATCAATTTCGAGTATAACTGACAGTGTTGCTCCTGAATAAAACGATTACAAACGTTTGATAAAACTCTTCCTATTTCATATCAGTGATATCTTAATATTACTTTGGACCATATTAAAAATATGCCCGTAGCTTAACGCTATATTATTCACCAGTAATCGTCAAAAACAGAGCACTAATGAAGCGACATTATAGAAGGGAAGCAAATTCTTTTATTTAGTGCAGCGAATTGTTTCTAATCTAATGTGGAGTATTTCGCTATTAAATTATTGTATTTCAATAAAAATTGAGAAAAAACTATAATCGAAATGAATCAATCATAAACTAGCATGAGCATTTTAAATTAGTCATAAATTTTTCATCTTACCAAGTGCTGATAAAATAGCAGCCGACCAAAAGACTTCACCAAGTAGTGCCGGTATGAATAGCAATCCGCCCACTCTTTGTCCATATTTCAACTGAATATATTATGCGAAAGTGCTATTATAGTGGATAAAATTATGTGAAAATTGGCAACCACATAAAATAAACTAAAGTTTCTCTATCACATTGACCAATTCCATCAGACTTGCACATTTTCTATATAACTCGCAACGTTATGAGACACGAATGAGTCTCATTCAGCTGAGAAATGGATAAACAATATCGAAAAGATTGAGTTTATGAAGGTATCACAATCGTTGCAGCCATGGCATCTCCACTTTCAGGGTTCTTCATGGAATTTCACTTTCACTTTCGCTTAGCCAATAGATTTGAAAAAAATTGGAATTATAACTTGAAAGGGTTCAGACAGAAACTTCAGTTCAGATGGTCGTCTCTTGTTGATGATCCAACTAAGGCAGTATTCACTGAACGGATGAGGTGAGCTTATATTGGAAGCAAAAACAAATATCTGACTATCGGAATTTTATGAGCTCAAAAATGTGTACCGCTTTGCTTGAATGCCAATCTCTGCATCCCTTGCAATTAAATTTTGCAAATATGATGTTAATTTTAACCAAAATAATAAAACATAGTGCAATAAATTTTTACCTGGAAAGGGTCAAGCATAGTGACGTAGCCCTGCTGGCGCATTCGCTTTGCGAACAACACCCCACCAACCACTAATGAGAGTGCATATCCGAACGGTGCTTGGCACCCAAGCAAACCTCCCTTGTAGAGCGCTTCGGCCGTTCCGTTTATGTAAGCACCACCGACCCATGTTGCTGAAATGTGTCTCAGCTGTATTTCATCAATAAATTCATTCATCCATGATCTATATTCACCTGTTATACGGCATCAAAAGATGACTTGTCGTTCCCGCTTTAGCTCATGGAATATGACCATCTTTCGATCCTGAGATTGACTTTACTATACTGAAGAAAGAGTATGATAGCATGAGCGTGTTATCGAAAAGGAGGCAGTTATAAATGAAACGAGGCAACTGACATATGATACTCACTGTTCCTCAGTTTAAGTGATATCTGCATTAAAACGACCAACTTTTAACATTCACTTGAATTTGTATTCATGGTCCTTGCGTAAAGATCTCTCCATATCTGGTAAATGCTGCTTAAAGTTATTGAAAAAAGCTTGAGTTTTTGAAACGCTTTCACGGATCACTCATGGTATATTGCCGCCTAATTCTTGATTGCTGTAATCGCATCTGGTCACAACACTTGGCTACATATGTGCGAACGTTTGAAAATCGTCAAAACGACTTTCCTTTTTTGTTATATCATGAAAATTCACAAGGAAGATGGATGATTCTAGTTGCAAATCTCGCTTAAAAATGCTTTATCTGCGGCTGCGTATGGTTGCCTGCGCGTATGTGTGAGTGGCAATTGCTCTGACTTTAGTTCTTGGCCTGTTAAAAGAAAAGAAGTATATTGGATTCGTTTATAGCCGGAAGTTTATTATTTTTGTTATCAGACTTTTGCGACTAACCTAGAATTCCCATGGGAATTCTTTAGTGCTCTTAGAAAACCTTTCCAATAAAGCGCCTATCCACTTACGTCAACTAAGCGTCCATCCTCTTACGTCAACTATGGTAAAGCTTATTATTTCATATAAATTTCGACGTAAAGAATACATTCTCTATAATCTTTTGTTTACTGTCTCAAATGACGCAATCACATGAGCACCTTCATAATAATAACATGACTGTTGATTTACTGCTTGAAATCTTTGGATTTCGTATCCTGATGGAGATTACGATTGTCTCTTTAGAATCGAACGTATCAGAAAGAGATCGTTGAAATTTTGTTCATAATAAATCAACATATTGCTTGCATTTTTACAACATAAAGCATAATCGACGCTGCATTTTGCTTGGCGTTTTCTGTTTTCTTCCCCTTTTACAAAGGAGTTTTTGCGTGCCGATGAAAAGCAATAATAAAATAGGAATGACAAAAACAAGTGTCAGCAGAGATCTATGATATCATACTACGATCCTCCACAAATGACGCAATTCATAGCGTTTATTCCAAAATGGATACACGTTCTTAGTTTAACTAGAAAATAGTTATTAGTAACTAGTGTCAACGTTTCCTCATAGCAATCATTTCTTGCTCATAGAAATCCGTGTGCTTCGCATAAATTCACAAGGTAGATAAGGAATGAACACTTAGAAATTGTGCATTATATATATATATATATATATATATATATATATATATATATATATATAACAATAATGAAAATAAATTAATTCATTTGTTTTTTCAGTCGTAGTATTTTTCTTCACAGATAGCAAGAAAAGAAGAAAACAATGAGAAATATTGGTCAAATTTTCTAGACTATAAACCCTAAAAACCTCTTTGTTGTATTTTAATAATATGAAGGCGGCACAGAGAACTAAGAGTCGATAATAACGTTGGATTTTTTTTTGCGTGAATATCGCATATTTTCCATATCCGATGGTATTGCTAGGATACGAATTATCTCTCGTTTGAATGAAGGCAATTATTTTAACAACATATCCAATTTAAGAAGTGCACAAAATTGCACCCTAACGATGCCCTAAATGAACCGATGCAATCATACATCAGATATCAATCCTTTGACTATGGACAAAAAAGGAATTAATTATTTTTACTGAGGAGAAAGTACTAGGTATCAAAGGATAAACCATATTTGCTTGAATGTTAGCTCTTGTAAGACATGAAACACTCTCGAATAGCAATTTTTTCTTCAGTCAGTTTTCCTGTCACCTTCCCGCTCTCGCCCCCTCCCCCTTCTCCCATCACGAGGAGATTCACAGTAATAAGGTCTTCAAACCGTTTCGTTAAAAAATCGAAACCCCACTTATTCAGAATCCGCTTAGTACAATCTGGTAGGATTCAAAAGCGAAAATGAGCAGTCATGTAAGAAAAGTCTTTTAAGAAATCTATGCAGGCAATACTTGTCCTTAAGGCCATGAAAATTCTGATTTAGCTCTTGTATCTTTTTAATCCTTCCCGCATCCTCAAATACTACAAAAAAATAGAACGCGCGGTTCCTTATTCAACATCAGTAACATCTTACTGTTTTTTCATTGATTTCGCAAACAAGTTTCTATGTGTGAGTGCTCCCGGCACAATTATTTTTGCACTCGATTGGTGATCAAATAATCGAATCGTTCACATGGATGCCATAACAATCAAATTGGTATATTTAGTAAGATTTCGAGCGAAAGGTCGTTCATTTCTTCGACGTGGCCATCTGGTTATAACAACTGAGTTGTGCGAGATCTTGATTCTTAGTTAGTGACTGCCGTTTCCGGTCGAATTCCTTTAGCGATATGGTAAGTGAGAAAACATATCGGGTTAGTTGATACGACATATTAGGAGACGGAATAGCAATTCAGTGGCTAGCAAAAAGCGGCCAGCGCTTCTTTTTCATACAACTACAGCAACTAGACAGTCGCGGTTGCTTTGGTAGAAATTTCACCCAAAATACCCCCATTTAATCCCATCAGTAACGACAAAAGCAACTGCGCACTAATCCCCTTGAATGAATCGAAACTCATGTTTAGCGGCGTTCTGATTAGTGCTTCAAATGAGAAGAAAAGAATAGCGTGATTTGTGTGAAACTGTTAATTAAACGGTGCACATGAGGGCAGCAATAAGAGACGCTATGGGTAACAACGATTTTGCTCCCAAAAGAAGTGATTACCACAATTCAATAGTTCCAGCTTTGGTTCCTTAAGTGAGTATGCAACTGAAGAGTAGATCAAATTAGTATAACGATAGTTCAGTGAGTTCTCAAATTTTCCGCGCATTCTACAAGTCCGGTTTCTCAAAGCTTCTGCTCTCATTGTTTAGCCGTATTTGCTCACTCATTTCCCGGACCTTTCCTCATACAAGCGTAAACTCTTTTTTGAGGTATGATGCTGTATATGAGTTGAAGCTCGGTCATCGAACTGGGAAGACAGCTCGTAATCTGTGCACACTTTTTCGTTGCGCTGCTGCAAATGAACATTGATGGTTTGCTAAATACAATTTTTCTGCCCGAAACAAGGAGGGTTTTCGTTGTAACTGCGAGATGAGATGCTCCTAGCCCTAATCAACTTTGGATAGTTACCCTTGTCCTCACAAATAAGTCAAGGTATTTGAGGAGATCCGAAACCAACTGATCGTAGATTAATGCATGAGTTTGTGGTAGCCTGCGTGAAAAAGCCGGATATTGTTCACACCTCATGGATTCATTGAGAATCAAATGACGATGCACGTTAACGTGCGCTCTTTACTGTTCTGCAAGATAACGAATGCAACTTTGGATTCGTCTGCATGCGACGAAGGATGGATTTTACAGCATAGGAAAAAGGGAAGCCGAAAGTAGTTAGAAGATAATGAAACCCCCCGAAAGACATCAGAACCTACCCACCATGCCAAAAAGAATGAAGTTGTGCTTTTTGGTCTTATGCTGGCGTAATTTATAAAGGCTCGTTGAGCAATCACACTAGAATCTTATTAGGAAATTATCCGAGAAAATGCAAAAGCCACGGCTACCTTAGTCAATACTGGCTTGTTTTCGTACACAACAACACGAAACGCAATAGCCGAACAAGCTGATAATCTATTCCCTTCCTTACCAACAGTAGTTTTCGTATTTCTCCCCCAAACACGCTTCTACTGCCCTTTTTTCTCTACACAACACCGTTAGAGAGCAAAACTTCCGGGAACGCAGTGACGTCAACGGTATCTTTCAGCAATGTCTCGATTTTCGTGATGCATACTTTTTTTAAACAAAATATATTCATTGGTTTCATATTGAAAGAATATGTTGATCATAATGATGGTGATTTTAAATTAAAAAGTTTAGTTTGAATTAAGTTATGACTTAGTGAACGACTCAAAGCCGCGAGAACTTCATGATTGACGTAGTATGAAATAAAAGTTTCAGGTGAAAAATTTCGCAGAAAATTATTTCTGCTACAAATGGAGATTATTCCCGGAATTTCGGCCGAGCGATGGATATTCCATATTCGTCGACGAATGCAGAAAGCGCATTTAGCAGCAAGTTGGCGGATTTCTGGAATTTGCGGATGATTTTCAATTTTTTGCCTACCTTTTATGGGCTTTTGCAAATTTAGTTTTAAAAACGCAACTATGGCGACGTCGTTTTTTTGGGCGTTTGCATAAATATGCCAGTCTCCGTCCTTGTCCGACTTTGTTGAGTGGGAAGCCATCCTAGCTGAAGCGAGAAATTTCTAAGGCATTATATATCTCAGCGATGATTTGCTACACCGTCACTTACATTATTCGATCAACTATGACAGAAATTTAAATGTACTTAGATGCAGAATAAAAATTTGCATGTATCGGTTGAACTGAAAGAGGAAATAATATTTATGAAAGTTTTTCACGCAATCCGATCAATAAAATTTAATTGCATGTTCTAATCAATGAAGCATTCACTGAGAATAAAGGTCTTGTCAATCGTTTCCAGCTGTCCCGATTCACTACTGCTCCAATCCAGTGATTTCTTGTAGTCTTTCTAAGAGGATTACTCCATCTCACAACAAATCAGCTTCTATTTCCTTGCTAAAACCAATCTTTAGTATCTATTTGATAATTCTACTTATGAAACGATCGTTTTTTTTTTGTGAATATATCTACTGCCCATCTGAAATTCCTATTCAGGTCTCATATGCTTGATCCTTCATTTTCGTTACTCCTAGGAGCCATTTGTTGGCTTGCATGTCGATCAACGTGGTCCCTCATACGAATCATTCTATTCTCTTCTTTGCTGTTGCCTACAGCACGCGCGTTATCTTCATGGTTGCTCTC
Source organism: Baylisascaris procyonis (assembly GCA_037389465.1). NCBI lineage: Eukaryota > Metazoa > Nematoda > Chromadorea > Rhabditida > Ascarididae > Baylisascaris > Baylisascaris procyonis. The sequence goes on along the minus strand of JAZARR010000032.1, from coordinate 3,149,833 downwards.
GTTTCTGAACCACAGAGAGTTGTTGACATGTCACTTCATCAAAGAACTTTTGTTAAAGGCATCGGCACTTTTTGACTGCTTATCATCCACCTACTTCCATTTCTCCATGCGTTTTAACATACGTGCGAAGATATATAAACTCGTTTAGGCTCTCAATTTGCTCGTCTTTCGTTTCGTAAGAATTGTCGACTTTAGCTCTCGGCCGCATGTCACTTCCGCTTTAGAGGTGTTCATTCACAAACCTAATGCAGTGCTTTTTGTCCGCAAGTTCGCACACTATTTCCTCTAGTTAATTGGACCTATGGGATATTAGGACTACGTCAACTGCGATCCTTAAGCTTGATAGTCCTTTCCTGTCGGCGCTCGCGACCTTGTTTTGTCAATTCAGGAAATACGAGTTGTAGACTTGCGCTGAATAGTGGTGAGGAAATACAATCCCCTTTGTGCTCCTTTCTTGACTTCCACTCGACTTCCCTTCACGTGTACGATAAATGTAAACATCGACTCGAGCTGAATTTGTTTAAGGGAGCAGATTGTTGGTGGTTGTGTGGTGAAGCTTTCCGTGAGTTTCCAAAGAACAGTGAGTGTGAAAGCTTTTCATAGCACACGAACAGAAAATGAAGAGGCAAGTTGTGCTCGTCACCTTTTTCAGTACATTGCGCCCTTCGCCTCTTCAATAGAGTGAGAACTGGATTTGCTCAATTGTTGACTTTTCGGGTCTGAGGGCTGCCTCTTCAACGTTTTTCTAGAGTTCGCGCTGCTGTTGTAATCTTTTGTGTACAACGTTCGAGAAGTATTTTGAGATTGCTGATCAAAGTGACCTTTGACACTTCTGATCTCGTTCGAATCACTTTTTTTCAACAGTAGCATTACTTTCCGATTAAATGAAGCTTCTAGAAATCTGTCATACTTGGTCACGTGCATGAGGTAAAAAACGTCCACGATCAAATCAATGAAATCAACGGAGCAATATTTTTCACATTTATTGTTGTTTAGCAACATATGAAGATGGTTACTCACGTCAGCGAGATGCAAAAAGTGCAAATCGTACCAGCCACTCTGGCACGTTTCTCCATTTCTTGCTATTGGAATAGCCGCGTCATGCAATAAATTCTTATGATGTAAGAGGCTAACGTAACAGCTGGCGAAGAATCGAATGGACGAATTCAACATGGTCAAATATGTAAACTCAAAATTATTACTGTCGGAATGTGGTGAAGAATTTCATCGCTGAACTTTTGCACATCTCTCGTATAATATTCAAATTCTTTGTCGATGAATCGAATATGCAATTCGCCGATAAATTCCCGTCTTCTGGAGTTTTGCGCACCATTGAGTTGCTACTGCGGAATTCTTAGGAATGACGGAGAAATGATTAAGCGGCGATTGAATTGATGTCACACAAAAGATGTATTTTTTTCTGCTGGTGGACGATAAAAGGAACGATTGCTGAACGTAGTCGTGCTGAGTATGCAAATTCATTTGACGAAGTAACTAAGCTAAAAACTGTATCAACTAAATATTTGTTCATTGTGGAAATATGGCACAAATGCACATACGAAACGCACCAATATATCAATCAATAAATGTAATTACTATGTTCGTGACTATTATAATTTCTATATTCACATCAACAGTCTCATAGGAGAGAGAATTTAAACGTCAACGATTTTCGATCTGAGTGTCTAGAAGATAAAGTTATGAGTATTATAGTGGTCAAAACTCGTAGCTTTATTACCATACGCTGCAAGTATCGTACTCAGTGGTAGATCAATGTTGAACAAACTTTATATTGCGATAAATACTTAAACGGCACCCCTTTGTTAGCGTGTTTGTTTGTAAACACCTAAATGCCACTTTCATTGGTTGTTGTGATTGAAAAAGTTCACTGTGTGAACTTTTTTATTTCTCCTGAACATTCACAGTCAACAGCCCGGGAAGTGTTCCATTTCACTTCAAAAACAGGCGCTGTGATTTCAATAAGAGTGAGTAAATAACTATCAGTGCATAAAAACAGGAAAAGGGGAAGAGTGCTTCAAGCTATCATATTTCGCTTCCTTTCGATTGAGCACACCGTTCGATTCAGGAAGTGCTTATTCAACGAAACTTATATATGCGTAGTATTTGTTAATATTATGAAATAGTTGGCCTTTGTAGGCGTCAACAAAGCACTGAGACTTATGTACACAAATATCGAAGATATTCGCTTAGGAAAATAAGAGTGAATGATGGAATAGGCGAATAACATTGACAAAATGCGTTCAGAAAGCTGCATCAGTATATCTGCTATGTGTTAAGAACGAAACACAACAGTTACTAACATTATGTTTACTCTTCAGTGAGCATAAGGAATAGTGAGGCAAATGGCGATTGCTTGTAGAGCGGTGAGTGGAAAGAAGATGAGGATGAAAAGGCAAATCAAATGGCGCAGAACGTAGTGAAAATTTTCTAGAGGAGTTTGAAAGAGTGGTAGACTCAAATCAGGCTGAAACCAATTTACCCATTTATCCATAGGAATTTGGAAAGCCATAAATCTTTGCCACCTTTTCGAGTCGGAAAAAATCTTGCTACTCCAATTTTCCTCCTAAATCCTTAATTGTGGGCCTGGATATCCCTTTTATATCCGTTAAAGGAAATATACGTGTGGATTGCTGTAATGATAGAAGTAATGAAGCAAGCGGAATTGCATGAGATGTTTTATGTTAGAGAAGAAGTGGCCTTTCATGAAGCTAATCAAAATCACTCAAATTACGTGACATAGGCGAGCAAATAATTTCGAAAAAATAATCGATCAGTACTTAGGCTAATAACAAAATGGCGTGATTGACGAATATACAGTAGTAATGATAACGAATTGAATATCAACTACACCTATATAACGATAAACTTATAAGTCTACAACGTTCTCATGCGGTTGAAGAGATATTCATTGATAGAGAGAGACCTGTGTCTAATAACGATATTAAGAGATTTATTTCCTTTTTTATGAAGCGCTTGCTGGCTGGTGATAGAAATAAGCGGAAGAACACACATTGAGGAGCTATTGGTGGTATGCCCCGCTTCTATATTTGGATTTATTAGATCAACTTGTGTCATATAAATTGCCGTTAAATAATGAATGATATATGATTGTGCACTCAAATTTTAATTGGTTCCGACGCCAATATAAACTTTTTGAAGATTTGTTTTTCCAATCTAATATATTTCAAACGGCGATCTAAGTGACGGTAAATGCGCCGAGATTTTTGTGAAAGCACTATTGGCCGTCTATTACTGCATTTATGTTTGATTAACCTATCCAAATGCATCAAGATATCACCTTTGTATCGATTACATCACTAGCTTGACCTCCAATTTCGATGATTAGCTTCATTCATCGTTCTTTTAGTCATACGAATTTAAAAGCATTCAAAGTATTTGCTTTGTGAAACGTTCAGTTCATCACGAATGACGCAAGTTTAAAGTACCTAGCCGACAGACAAACAAAGAACTCTTCACTCTCGGTAACAGTGCATATGTGACTGTTTTTAATTCGCTCACAAGTGAAATTTGTGAAAGCGTATGAAAAAAGCACGAAACGCATTCACATGCACACCAACATGAAATTCTTCATTTTGTGTAATTTTGCAGAAAAATTTTCATCTTTTCTGTACATATGCGATAGGTCAATTATTTGCATACTTGTTCAATCGTTAATCGGTGGATTGCACGTAGAATGACAGTGAAAGTGTGCAGACAAGCGTGCCGGGTGGGCAAGGGGGGATGGGGATTTGGAGGAGGGGAGGTGGTGTGTGTGCGTTTCTGCATTATTCCTGTACAGACCAATCGGCATCATAAATTCTCAAAAATAATAAAATGTAAGCAATAATGCATTTTTATTTTACCCATACAAACACTTGCAGAATTTCTTTTTTTTTTTTAATAAAGAATTCGTTTCTTTCCCAATATCTCTGTACGTTTTGTTAGGGTGTCACATTCATAACTACGGCTTTCGTTTTTCATTGCTTAAGCAAGACTGCAATCTTTGAAGCGAAATGCCGACAAGACTGCAATTCCAACATTCTACAAGCAAAATTTGAGCGCTTTCGATGTGCGCGACAAGTGCTTCTACTGGCAAGAGTAACTGTTTTTGACGTGGCTCCACTAATATTGTCTAATTTAAAAAAGCCATTAATGAATAAGTCCTCAAAGCGATATTTTAGAGAAAAATTTACAATTGACTTTATGAAATTTATGCAAATTTAAGGCAAGCGATTGAATAAAAAGATATTCGCCGTGATGCCTAAATATGAATTGGGTCTCACATTCTCGTTTGTTTGCCTCATGACATAAAAATGCGTGCAGAAAGACATTAAAAGCAGTTCGGTCATTTCAGTTTCTCAATTTTCTCACCATAGAAGCAATTCTCAACAATTCGTTCACACGATATGATCTATCTCGCATTTTACTTAAAGTTTGCAAACATTTTCAATGCATATTTAACGATTTGCGCTGTATCTCAGAAATTTTACATTTTCTTGCATATCTTTTTTAATATATGCTGCTGATTCTTAGAATTTTCAGTTCCACAGTGAAAAGATTACTTCATTGCTTAATGTGGGGTGAAGATTTCACTGCTGATGTGATCCCAAAGGAAATTATGCCGGTATGAGAGAAAAAAAAATGCAAAATGCTAGTTTCATCTTATTGTGCTTTTTTTTTCTTTTGCTAGCATCGACTTTATGAAGGGCTCCATAAGCGCCAAATAATCAACGCTTTTACATGATTATCATTGATAAAAAATGCTCTTTAACTACTCTCATTTCTCTTCGCAAAAGTTTACACCATTCATCAAAACGTATTAGTCGAAATCGGCTCTATCACGCTCGCTTTTTCCCTAGCAGAACCATCGTCATGGATCGATGACAGTATTGCTAGCAAAGTTTTCACACTAAGATATATGATGCCCATCTTTCAGAATTCCTCTATATCGCAAAAGCTTTTTCAAACAGGATGTTTTTTGTAGAGGCAATGAAAGAAGGCGATAAAAGCTTGATCACTAAAATGCCTTAAGGAAAATTGACCAATTGTTTGCTATAGTATTCTCAATGGATTACTGCTATCTTTTTTTCTCATTTTTCACAAGAATATGAAACATCTTAATTGAGCCATCGAATTCACTTAGGAAGACATACTTCCTTCTTTATCAACGAAAAGATGTAAGCAATCGCCAAAATTTCAGGTGGAAGCTGTGTACGTTTTGCGTGAAATTTTCGATTACGTTATTCTGATCATGAAACGATCGACCATTTTTCGCATCGAATTTTGTGTGCGTGAAAAAATTTTAAAATATAGAGGAAATTTCAGTAATTGGCAAAGATGGGGATATGAGGAAATTGCCTTTTTCCCACTTTCTGCAGCACTAAAATTGATAGCCTTAAACTATTTCATGTTCATCAACAGAGTACAACGTGAAATAAAAAAACCTTCGATAGTTAAAATGGCATAAAATTTTTTTTTCAACCCTTCTTATACAGTTCAGAGATGCATACTCCTTCACTTGTGCAGCAGTATTGAATGCGAATCTCCATCACACATAAAATATAAGAAATTCAAATGCGTGTAGATGTATCCTCTCATTTGTAATAAATAATAGAAGCTGCTCGAAGATTTCTTAAAGCATTATGCGCGCATTCCGATCATATAGTAAAGCGATCAAGTATGACAACACAATAGCGCACTTTTCAACTATTCTATTATGAAGGAAGAGCTTACCATTTCCTTCGTAAGGGGGGGGGGGGGCGCTAATCTCTGAGTACATGACTGTTTCTTTCTCACTCTCTTATACGACGTAGAAAATGGTAGCATTACAAAAAAAAAAAAATTCTGCAGACCCTATTTTCCCATCGCTGAGAAAAGTACAAATCGGTTAGATAAAATTACTGCAACATTCAAAAATTCACTGCTGAACAATGTTGAAGAGAATTTCTTCTGAGATTAGTCTAACAAAGCTCAATGAGCTATTCAATCAAATCACTAAATATACTCAATATTAAAGCGTAATGATATAATAAAATTGTGATACAAAAAAATTGTGAGACAGATGGAAATGGGAAATTTTCTTTTCTAAAATTCGTTTATTCTTAACTTCGTCCAATCATAATGAATTATATAATGAAAATTAAGCGATCAATAATTTATCGAGTGTGCCGAGGGAAATCAAAAATTAACTCTCGAAAAGTGAGAGTTAAATTTTAACCACTCCGAACTTGACATTTTTATGAATCAAGCCTTTGCCAACTTAAATGAAATGAATGGAGCCTTAGGCAATAATGACTAACATCTCATGAGGAGGGCAAAACATATCCTCCCAAATTGAAGATATACTTCCTCTTAATCACTTTTATTGGTTGTTTTCCAGTGCATGGAAACAGATACCGAAAGAGAAAGAGGGGATAATGCCGAAAGAACGTAGAGTTGAAAAAAAAAGAATTTTTTATCTCCTATAAGATTTAATTGAATAGCACATCACAAGAGTATTGATAACATAAAAGTTTTATTTTTTTAATCAGTAGAATTGTTTCGAATGCTCATTTCTGCAACCGCTGGGACGCATATACTCTCAAATGATTTTTGCTTTCGTGTCTTTTATGTGGGAATTAAGAAAAACGATTGCTCAGCAATTTTTGAAAGATGATCAAAGCAAAACACTCCGATCGACATTTTTGGTAGCTTTGGAAACAAATGGTTCATATAAACAAAAATTAATAAATCTATCAAAGTGGAACACATGCTTCATTTTTATCCGCCAAATTTAGCAAATTAAAAAGAAAACATCACTTTAGAGCACATCAAAAGTCTAAACTATAAGTTGTAAAAAAATACCGGAAGATGTTAGCGATCGCTCAGGTTCGTACGATCTTTAAGAAAGTTCAGGTGTGTAGAATATTATCAATAAGTTTATTATCATGATTGTTTTTATAGATACGTATTGTTAATGTTATTGCTGTCTCTGATTGTCCAGTAAATTATTGCCACTGAAGGTGTCAATAAAGCGAATGATCAGAAAGCAACTCCGAGAGGAAGTATCATAGTCAAATAGAAGATTGAACGGAAATGCAAGAGTGGCAACCTAAAAGGCGTTATAGCCCGTCGAATTGATTGCAAGAGTTCCCATGGGAATGGACACTCTATCTCCTATGACGCACACTACGAGCAATCTTTTATCGGTTTTTCCTTCTTAACATCTATGCACAATGTCAAAACGAATCTTCCCCCAAACGAAACTCACCATTAATGAAATATGACCGAAAGAACTTCTTACTAACAAAGCAATTATGGTATTATATCCTATCTGATATGTCATTTCAACGTACCTTCGGTTAATGTAAATCGAAACGATTTACGTTTATTGCACTCGTGAAACAGCATGAAACTTCTGTACTTTCCTGTTCCTGTTCTCATCTCAAAATGAAAAAGATTCTTTGAATCATGCTATCAATGCTTTTAGCAGAAATCCATTTTCGAAATGGCTTATTTTTACAATACTCAACTTTATAGCTAGAACATAAAACTTCATAAAATATGCATCTTATGGGAACGACTGAATCCAACGGCTTTTCGGATTAAAATTCAAGGACTTAGATATTGCTAATTTGTGCATTTAGATCACGACTTTGTTTAAATGCTATGTGTTCTGATGAATTGCGTTACTTTACAAGCATTCCTCAACACAATAAAAACAAGGCAATGCTATCGGTGGCGAGCAACATATTGTGTCAATGTTTTCGGATATTCTGTTGCCATTGAAGGAAGGACGTATTTCGAGTGAACTATCGTAGCAATGAAAAATGAATGGAATATGCAAATGCAGTCGCTTATAATGAGTTACAACTGCCCATGAGCAATAGGTAGCAAGCATGAACGACGCCCACCAAGCGGAACAAATGAGGCTTTAGATACCTCAAAAATTCTAATAATAGATGAAAAAGAGAAATTTCTTCGGAAGATTTACGCTGTATAAGCTGCGTACGGTTGAATCGACAACGAACATAAAGCATGTGCCTACCTGTCATCGTGAAAATACCAACAAGAGTGCCAATATTTCTGCCGGCAAGCATCACCTCTTCGGTTTGTTCACCTTCAATCATCGAGTTCACATCCTTGGCTTTCCGTCCTGCCCAGATGCCAACAATCAAAATTAGCAGATAGAAAAATATTATTGCTACTACACCAAGGTAGTCGATCATGTTATATCTGAAATGTTTTGGTTCACATATGATCCATTTTTTTCCGTCAGCCAACTCATTCATAGTCATGCGTAAAACATTTCTCAGGTGAGAGCATCCGTTTGTAAGAAATACACATCAGAAACAAAAACCTAATAACAATGATTCAAAGCACTCTTTGGCGGATTATGACGTACAGATACCATTCATAAACATAACCGAAATGTTTTAAGCCTGAGGAAACAGCATTCACGGATTCCATAGAGCCAAGAAAGACGCAAAGGGCATTTTATTGTTCTGACATATAAACTGCTTGCATAATTGCATATTTTTTGTCTCCCTAAATAACCTGCCTTAAATCAAGCGTAATTTTTGAACCAACGATGCGTAACTTTGCCCTATCCTGCCAAGAACAATCAGCATTTGAATATAAAAATATGCTTTGAAATAAAGACTGATCAGATAAAAGTCTGAAGCAAGGCAGCCCATAATGACCGCGTTGTGATATTTAAATTACAATTAAACAATCTCGTACTTGCGAAGAAGCTTAAAAATTCAATTACGGCCGTTGTGGATTAAACGTCACGAGGCGACAGACGATTTTTTGTCCTCGAGGCTGAATGTGAAAATTTGAATTTTTTCAATCTCTTTCTGTAAAACACGAGTAATGAGATATGAATCGCATCCTGATTAAAGCTACGAAATACGGAGTCGCTTCACACTCAAAAACTTCATACACATTGCATTTTGCAATGAAGCTGGCAATATGTAATTTCGAAAACAGTGTGTTCTGTCAAACAGAGGACATAATTTGCAGATATATGCAAATTTCTTCGCTGAGCTCTAATGCCTTAAAAATGTTGAGATGTTTCGCAATGTTCGATCAACAATGTTGAGGTGTCCCGTATGTCGAGTGCGCCAACAAGATTGCCGTTGTGTGCGCCAATTTTGCACTCCTCTTTTTCTTTGAAAACAACAAGCGATCTGCATATCAATTGCTATCAGCTTAAATCTTTGTTTTTTCCAACGCATGATAGCCAACATATGGAAAAGACGAATGGTTTTTTGAAATGCTTGTCGCATAGTGAACGGTTGTCATGAGTAATGGGGATTGACAACGGAAGCAAAATGCCACCAACATTCTTCATATGTTTCCATCAACAAGTGAAGAGGCATCCAAAGGAAATCGCAATTTTATGCGTATTTTGTGATTCCAAATAACCGACTGCCCAAATTCTCGAAGAAAAAAATATCGTTGCAATAAATAATAATGCTCTTTCCTGAAAAGCAACCGGTTGTGCAAGTCATTTATTGCAATTTCATTCGCATCTACGGACCAATTTTTCGATGAACAAATTTTCAATAACTCACCGCAAATACGATATTTGCATCCGCATATATCCCTCTCTTCATTGTATTCAATGGGGAACGAGTGAGATTGATTTTTTTATAGTTAATGCATGTAACCTATTGTCTGTTGTTACTTTGACATCGCCTGTCCAAGAGGAATTGAAGCGTTTCCATAGTAGCCTTCCGCAATATTTAACGCCTAACAGGCCAATGCCTATATGCAAAAGCATATGTACGGAAATTTGCATAACCATATTACATCATTAAGTCGCTCACAAAAGTTTGTAGATTAATGATAATAAGTGAAAGCACTTCACTTTATGAGTGGTTGACGACTAAAAAATGCAGTTTTTGACCATTTGCATTGGTTGCTATGTATTTTCACAAAATATGGAGCAATGTGCTTAGGCTAGAAGTGATGGAGGATAATGAAAGAGATAAAGCAACTTGCCTCACGATGAGCAAATTTAACATGTCCCCGGAGTAATGGGAGTATTTGCAGCTATAAACGGGTACTATCACTGCACAACTCTTTCTACGTCTATCGTTTTTACCCCGAAGAGCGAGATCTGAGGGAGCTTTTTTGCCTCTTTTTCTTTATTTTCAAGTCTGATCGTATTCGGCAGTATTCGGCACTATTATATTTATGAAAAATCTGAGCAGATTTTGAAGTAGTAGATGAAACGGTGAAAAAGAGGTCATTGCGATGATAAAGGTAACATAGATATGGTGAGCATGAAACAGCAATCACCGCGATCATCCATAGAAAAACACTGCTGAAATATTCATGAACATATTGCACGGGGAACGCTTGACGCTGTTAAAAGTGCTTGCAGTCAACTTTAGCATTTTCGGTAGTGAAAGATTGATTTTCTTAACAAAACAGGTGGTCCATGAGAGACAAAAGTTGCAGCATCAATGAACAGAGGTCCATACTTCGTACTTCTGACGACTACACATTCACTTTATGCCCGACCAAGTGGCCACTAGATTTTGAAGTAACGCAACTATGATCGCGATGACCAATGCATATGCCTGCGTAAAGCAACGATGCTTTCGTTTCAAGCACATCATGGGTGACATCCTTCCTCTTTCTGATAACTCGCAATCCTATTCGAAGATCGGTAATGCCCTTCTATTCCATGTTGCTCCTTTCTTCTGTGCCTCGTCTACAAGAAATTTCGACCGTATCTCATACCTCACTTGTTTAACGATCACTTGAATTTAATCTGGTCACTACATTCAATGAAGGAACTTTCATTAACCGAAATCGATAAAACATATATATCACTTATCAATGCTGTTAGTTACGCAAAGAGATCTCATTTTTTTGAAATATGAGCAAAGATTTTTTAAAGGTTATTGACGACATCGCATTTGCGAACAAATGTTAGATTATACAATAGGCGTATTATCAAAAGCCAATGGATCATTAGTGAAGTATCCAAGACCATTTGAAAGTGAACATAACGGTTAGGAGTTATCTGAGGATGGCAAAGATTTTACGCGTTCTCATGAGACTACATTTCTTCTGGTCTAACGGTTCTTAACAATGAAACGAATAAAAAAATCAAGGCAGTTTCTCTGGAACGCAATCCATGGAAAATGGAAAAGACGAAATTGTTGAGAATTTTCACTCACATTCTGGAAAAGCATAATAAATTCAACAGTTTGTGCACACTCTTTTCCCATGCATTTTGAGGCAATCATCTCTATACATTAGAAACAAACTAAGAACGAAGATACCGTCTCAGTAGCTTCATTCAGCCCTTCACATTGACGCCGATAGAAGAAATGAAACAGCAAAGCCCGAAAATTTCTTTGATGTTCCACTCATTAAGTAATATTCATTTGCATAGATAATTAAATTGTGAAATTCACACGAAAATTCAATCGAAAAACGTGCACCAACAAAAAAGAAACACTTGCGAAGTTTCATCTAGAATCGACGCTCAAACGGATGCTAATTACCATGCACTTTTGTACGGACTGATAAAAAATTGTAAAATATAAAAGCCAAAGCTAACATCCGATTAGTAGATGCAGTTGCATTCGTCTGTCATAGATGATGGCCCAATTTATGCTAGCGCCAATAATTGCGATCGCAATTCAAAACGCTAGACGTAATCTTCTATTTAGTGCAACTCATGTTATTTTAGCGTCCACAAACCTCAAATAGAGATTGGCTAAGAAGATCCTTCTCTAAGTTTTGTTCCATCATAGATTGCCAAAATTTATGAAACTTTGGCTTATTTGTTTATTGCCTTAAAGAGGCTAGTAGCATTTATCTATAAGCAATTCCACGTGCTTCTCAAGTGTGTCGGTGCAACTACGTAGTCTTAGCCGGAAATTGCAAGCGATCTCGTCAGCGTTTTCGCTGGAATTTGTGAAGAAACTACTGAATCATTCTCTACTATTTGCTTTCATAAATTTGCTTTCCTCTCAGCGAATTGTGGAAACGATATGATAACGCATAATTATGCTTCTACATGCAGGCGTCTATTAATGTAGCCTGTGTTTCATCTTGGCGCTCAATGGAATAGAATTACATGAGTTCATGTTGTCCAGTCCCCGTCTATAATAGTTCATTTTCATGAAGATTCATTACTCGAGAGCGGTTACAATACTCGAGAGCGGTTACAATCATATAAAATGGCCAATATGGTTGCTAACATTTTATAGCGATGAAGATTTCATTTTATATTCGATTAGATTACTAAAAGCAAGAAGCTTTTTATGAAAAGTTTATGAGAGCAGACTCATTAATACAGAAACATTAAGCGGCCTTTCTTATGTTTATCATTTTTAAGCGCTTATGAAATTCACATATTAAAAGGGGGGGGGGGAAGCAAAGTCACATATTATACAACCTTCACTGGCATGCTTCTCCATATAACTAGAGAATGCAATTGCATTTGCTCACTTATTGAGCAAATTAGCTGTATAGGCCAAATTTCACAAAATTTTTTTTTCGTTATCACGAGAGAATCATCTCAATTTTGTACACGACCAATTGAATTTCTTATATGGTTGAATAACAAAAGCATCAGATTATAGGCACATTTATGGACTCTTCATCTTTTTAAATTCATCGATTTCTTTAGCGATCATCTTTGAATTTAAGGCATCTGATAAATCTCCAACGATATTATCAACAATATTTTGTCTAAATGTCAACAGTATTTTGGATTTTACTCGCCGCCTTAAGTAAAATATCTTCACAATAAATTTTTCCTATCCATCCGGTGTGAGTAGAAGAGTATCGAAAGGATAGGAAAATCATTGCATAACCATTGCGTGAACAATAGAGCACAACATTACATATTGACCATCAATTGCATACGTAGCGTTCTGTGAAAGAGAAAGGCGATCACAGATTTTCAAAAAAAAAAAAAAAAGAAATTCTTTTGGCTTGTATTCATCATCACAGAGACATGAAAATCGGATACAATAATGAAAAAATTCCCATGATGAAAAAAAAATAAGATAACAAAGATTTGAACGCTTTGAGGTAGAAAATATGTCAATAAATTGTTGAAGAGTTGCAACTAATCTATTTGTTGTTCTTCCTGGATTTTTCAGTGCTAATCACGCACTAAAATAAGCTACAAAAAATCGCATCAACAAGAGAAACGAGCGAGCCGTCACCCCAATAAACGCTTTATGCGGGAAATTAATTCTACTACGAGTTTTGTACTGGTATTAGCGAATACGCGACACTATATGGAAAGTAATAGGTAAGAAAGAAATATAAAATTATCGAACTCATCGGCAAAACCTGGGCAAAACTGTGATAAACTACAGTATCACTCCACAGCTTACTTTCATCAGCAAAGCAAAAGCCCCTTTCGTTGATTGTCGTGCCTCTTTGTTCATGCCATATCCATTCAGCGCAAATTCTATTCACTTGAAGCATCCCTATTCTACGATATTTTTGGACAGCACTGGATATTCTAAAACACAAGAATATAATATTCCTTTATTCCGGCAACATATTCAATGAAATAGCCAAAGCGGCTAAGTACAACCATATTGGCTTATAAAGCGCTGTTTCTTTTAAGATTGTTGAGGCATACATCTTTGATGTACATCAACAAATATCTTATCTGACAACATCCACTACATGTCACTCAAAGAACATTTCCTTGCTTAACACCCACAATTGTGGATTAGTTTTATTTCCATTTTCGAGGAAGCAATTAAATGAATGGATTTTCACGAAACCTTTATCAGTTATAAAATCATAGTAGACGGAATTTTTTTTTGGAATTGAAGTCATTGTAACGGGAACAGCATGATTAGCCGGAATAGCATGAATGTTCGCATGTGGATGGCGTCAAGTTTAACAAGTTGCGTGAGTTCGGAGTGAGAGGATCGATGGCGTCAGTAGACTCGCCGCTTGAGCAAGAAAGGAGTCTAATGAGGTAAAGCACTAGCACAGCCCGCCCTCCTTCACCAGTGCTCCTCCTCCTTTCCCACTATCCAACGTTCTATTAAACGCATCCCCCATTGCCTCCAATCTTCTGGCACATTTACGATGTCTCAAAAAAAAAAAAAAAAAAAAAAAACAATTTGGCCTTAAACAGAATACGACTTTCTCATGAGCTTTCTCGCACGTATACCATACCGCGCATTTCCTTTCTTCACGCTTCAAAGTTGTATTTGAAATGTTTCTTGTAGGTGGGAAAAACAAAGGAGGCACGAGGATGGAGGTGGGGAGGGAGTTTTGAGAGCTTCAACAAACTGCAGTGCTGTCGCTGTTCAACAATATTTTTGCTTGAGAAATTCATTCATTCTTTCACTTTTCGGCTGAAAAAATCATAGAAATTTAAATTTCAATACCGTCGAATATGACCTGAGGAATTCTGAGGCGCGCCAGCATGTGCGAGTTTTTGTGACCGTAGGGAATTGTGTAAAGAATCCACTCTCGATCTCCCGCTTATAGAAAAGTTAATTAGTTCCAGGATGCAAATGATTAGCACCACGCAAATTGTTCAGATAAATCCACACCTTACCTCTGCTGTGCCTTCAGCGAGGCAAGAAATGAAAAACTCACATTTTCAAATTTATGCAGCTAAGGGGATATCGGACACCGGCAAAAATTTACTCAGGCCGTATGGTCCTCCGAGGTCAGGGGCCATGAATCTACTTCCTTGCTCGTACAAATCAGCGATATGTACCTGAGTACTAGGTGAAGTATCAAGATGAACCTGCCCGCCATTCTGAAGGAACAGCGGCATGCCATCTGGATTCTCCTGTTTAGGCGATGGGAGAGAGCATAAAAAGCTTTAGGCAGTTGCAAACCAGTCCAGCAAAAACTTGACATCACGACGGGAATGCAACGCTCCCTCAGTTGCTTGTAGTGGAGAAACAAAGAAATCGGCACACACAGACACACATATATTTGCGCACACAGACACAGACATATACGCATGCTCATCCCCCGCTCCCCGCATACAAATGAAAATGCATCGGAACACATGCACACATATACACAAACGCACGCAATCACACAAACACATATGCACACATAGAAAAACATAAGCACGCAAATATTCGTAAGTATGCTTGATGCTTGATATGGATGCTTGAATTTCTAAGAGGATGCTTGAATTTCTTCGAGACAGTCTTGGCACAATAAACTTTCAAATGCGTTTTGATTGGACTTGACTTTATGCTTCTTTAAGTGCATCATCTGATTGCGTTTACCTGTACGTATGGAAGTCATATTTCGTAGCAACACTCTGAATCACACTAAGAAGATTTCAGAAGAGTAATGATAAAAATTCCATCGAATTGAGCCCATAAAGCTTCTTCACTTTTGACGATAAATGGGCATGAATGAGGTTCTTTTAATGAAATCCGGCTTCAACTGGTAATGTTTTTAGTGGTGACCATCACAGAGAGAGTGATGAATGATTTATTAAGCGTTGTGAAGCGAGTCGTCGAGCGCATATAGGGAATACGAAATGCGTTTGGCACTCTCCAGATTCACACTTCGCTCAAACAGGTCGTCTAAAACGCTTAAACCATCTATGAATAGGGTCATTGCTGAAGCAATAGTTGTACTATTTAAATAAAAAAGTTTACTAGATAATATTTATTTGAAGAACCATTTGAAGGGCTTGATCATCATGATGCAATGATGAGAGCAATACAAAAATACAATCGAAAGGTATTCATAATATTGAAAACCTCTCACTCTCACTAATATAACGGATTAAAGAAGTTAAAAAATAGCAGATTTATTTTCATTGAACATAAATGGATGTGTTTAAAATCTCATACAGTTATTGCTAGGTTGAAAGAGGCGATTCAAAATTCATGCGTACGTATTGAAGAATGACTTAATTAAACAAACAGGCGTACGTAGAATTCTCTATTTACGTAGAATGTTGCTTATTCTGTACGCAAAATCCATCAAAAAAAAAAACTTACAATTAAGAGTATTTGAAGGTTACGAATTGAATTGAGAATTTTTTCTCCTTTTGCATCAAATATTATCAAATGTTTATTGCTCATTTTCGCCATATTTCCTCTGCCTGAATAAATATGATCTTTGTGATGCATATTCATATCTAGACCACTTATAACGTATATACCTCCAAAATATAAGGATAAGTACTCCTTATGAAGTTTATACGAAGCCGAAAGGTAAATTAGGAAAGGAGAAGGTCACCTGTAAAGATGTTAAAATTCCTCAAAACTTGCAAATAGCGATTAGATTATATCGTTTTTGCCTATCCAACGATGTGGTGTTGGTGCGGAACATCCTTTCGCTGTCTGTCTGCGTCATATAAAATTCGTATTTCTAAAGGGTGGACGAATGATTTGATAGATGAAATCATTCGAGGCCGCAACAAAGCATTGATTTCCGATCGGCTTTACCACTGTTTCGAATTCCATACTTGAAGCATTCCTTTCGCTCATGTGAAGCATCACTGACTGCTTGTGGTTAACGCCTAAATAGTCCGTTTCCTTTTGACATCATTGCGAGCGTTTTAAATGGTTCCGTTGACGAGTTTTCTTGAGAATTATAACCATAGTGACCGGCATATTTGTGGCTCAATAGTGGCCGTTAAACTTCCTTTAGCCAATATTGATTTAAAGCAAATAAACCCAATTGTTTAAGCAAGAGCAAGAAATCTTGCTTATAATTTAAAGAATAAGCGAGGCAGTAAGTCTATGCTTCACGTTCCCAGAAGGTAACTGCATAAACATCTGGTGAGGACGAGATGTGAGGACGAGTTATCGAAGGTCAACTTCCAGATTCCATGCTGACAAATTCCACTGTCACAAACATTCGTCATTTATTGATCTTATAAGTCAGCTCTAGATTATAGGAAAATATTATCGAAAGTTGTGATCATAGAGCTCTCGGTTGGTCGATGCGCAAGAGCTGCTACACCAACAACCGGTACAACAATTCACCATTCTATAGATGAAATTTGACCCATTGTTTTGTTTGACTATTTGTTCATTTACTTCATTCATTTTCGATCCCAAGGCATTCCTCACTTTTATTAAACACGACAGTCACTTATGTTTGTGAAAGGTGAATAGGTTGCTTTCAACGTTTTGTATATTTTTCGCTTAGATGAACAACAAGTGGGAGTCTAGAACGTTATTGGCAAGTCGCGAAAAAACAGCATCGGAAAATGAAATTTGTATGAGCGTAATTTTTATACTCTCTCGAAAATTATCGTAGAGCGCATCTGAAAGAACAGTTGTATCACTCCATATCAAATGATTGCTTTGATGACAACAACTGTCAGCGCATTGTTTCAAAGACAAAAAAGGTATGGTCTTTAAATGATCGCCAGTGCTTCAGGAAAGACCTAAAAATCAGCTCTTTTTCTTCCAGTCTACAATTTGGGAGGACTGCTTGTTCCAAGTGAATTAAGCTGTTGAAACATCAGAAAGAAGAAGTTTTGGCTGCCGTGACTCCTCTACATGCATTCCAGTATATGCAATGACGTAAGCGACGAATTTTCAGTGAAGATGTCGTTCCAGAGGCAGTTCTAAACTGACTCAACTGCATCAGTTCAGCTGAGATGCTTTGCCGAGAACTGTTCATTTCTCCTCTGTGCAATGGAAACGGTAGGATGTATAACATATAGCTCTAAGCAGTTTATCTAGCCGTTGCAACAATAGAATTACATCCGGCTTCCTCGACTCCCTCTAACCAATGCGCCAACATTGCCAAAAAAAGTTGTTGTTCTATGAAGTTCGTCTAATAAATAGGAAAAAGATTGTATAAGTGTACGGAGAACTCGATGCTAAAATACGACCAGGGCAAATTTAATAAATTGTTACACCATAGTATTAGAAAGCGAATGTCGGAAATTGTCCCCATGGAATTCAGCTTGTTGACGTTTTAGTTCCGCCTGCATTCCAGTTTGATGCAAATGTACGTTTTCGATTTAACCAACAATACTGTATTCAGTGAAATTCGACTAGAGTTCAGCTGAAACAAATCATTCGACTTTCGCATTTTAGCATCTAGCTATCCATGCACTTGAACAATCTTTTCCCGTTTATTAGGCGAACTTCGCACTAGAAAAAAGCAATTATTCGTATATTTAATACATAAAACTTTTTAAGCCACCTTTAACGTTGTTATTCGCCTTCGGTGCATATTTTTCATTGCAGGTTTCTTGGAGTACTCGTCCAGCCTATATGGTTCCTTATTCATATTGAACGCAGCGCTTGGAGATATAACACCCGAATTTTTCGGATTATTGATAATAAGCTGTAAACTTGATATACAGCTAGCGAGTTTGACATCTCAAAGCAAGAAAAAATCTGAAAGTCAGCCTGACTTACGCAAATGCTCAAATTACCAAAAAATAAACGGAACAATATTTTTTCAAAAACTTCAAAGAAGAATGCCTGTTAAAAAAAAAAACCTTCGCCTGCAATTATTCGATTACGTGGTGCTCCTTATGCTTTTAGATAGCAGTAATAAAAACGACGTCAAAGTCATAGCGTTTACCTTTTTTTTTAGATCCTAAATGAAGTGAAGGAAGAAAATTAGGGATTGGATAAGATGCATCTCGCAGAAGTATCCTCTTCATGAAGCGTCTAATCAGACACCGTAATCGCAAAAGCACACTTCGAGCATCAAAGTGCAATAACAGTGATGCGTTATGACATCTTTGGTCCACCTATATGCACAACGATCTCTTCGTTATAGTAGATTTATAAATTGCTGTTCATATCGTTTATTAGCCCTTCACACAGATCTTAACGTGGGAATGCACTTCGTGGTAAAATTAGTGTACTGCGTATTTCAACATCATATCTTTAATTTTCCCAGACAGAAGTGATTTAAAATAATTGGATTTTGTTGAAATATTTAAGAGATTAATTGAACACATTTGCAATAGGCTGCCTTTGTAAAGTGAACATTTAGCAGTGGAAAGAAGAAAGTGCTTTATAAAACATCATTACCCTTCACCTAACCTTTCTCGGTTTCCTTTCCAATTTTTCTCTATGCCTTATCGCAGGCGATGAGAGAATGGGATATGCAAGAGAAGCCATTATGCAAAACTTCAAATTTCTACCTTCCTCACGCTTCCTCGTTACCAACGAGAATGGGCTGAACTTTTGCTTGCTTGACTTCGATCTGCTATTATTTACTTGTATTTTATTAGAAACATAAGAAAACGTTATGCTCTACATTCAGTTGAAATTGATGACGTTTTCTCTGCGCAGAATCTCTCTTATATGATATTTAGAAATCTATTAGCTAAGATGACAACTAAGGCAATTTTTCACTTTATTAAGTTTCGCGATTATCATATAACTGTGTGAGTACTATTAGACATGGATTGATGATTGCAACTGATATGATTGTTGCAAATGCGATTGCCCCAATGAGTACGTATTAATATGGCCCGTGGGAATTAGTTGCCTTTATGTGTTGCGCAATGCGGCAAAAAATATATTATTCGCCAAGCCATACACTCCAGAAATGCAGCTTATGCTCCTTTTGAAAGCTAAGTCGACTTGAGTTCGATGGAACTTCGAGAGCTCATAGCAGTAAGTTTCCCACAAAGGAGCAAATAGTCAGCCGTAATCTATTTGATACAGATGTACCCTATAAGTACAGAAGGGGGCGAGTTTCACCAGGCACTGACTAGAAGAACACATTTTCATGGTGAAACTCTATTACATATAGGAGAAAGTTGCCATACAATGACCTGAGCATTTCCTCATGCCACCTCCGGACTCCAGAGTGATCAGGACTATTGCCACTAACTTTGAAAAAAGGAGTATTGCTAAGGATGCAACCTCGCAATTAGGCTTCACTGTTGATTGTAGTTTCATTTATGACTGCCTTCAAATAAAATTTTTGTAATTTTCCAGAAGGATTTAAAACTCGCAGAGTTAGTTGCATTTTCATCAACAACCACTGTTTCTTCTGGGTCACCTTGCATATTGACCATATACACCTTCATATTGCCCTAAACTGTGATCGACAAAATTTTTAAAGGAACGAACGGAAGATAATCAATAAAGAAATCAATTAATACGTGCTGATAGACACGTCACGCTAAAACTGTAAACCCTATAGGAAAAAACATTTAAAAACTTTTGTAGTTAGCTAGAAGGTAACGAAAGTTGGTTTGGGCTAGGTATGGAGATGTAGCTTGTTGCTTGAAAAGCACAGTGCCAAAAATATGTGAGCAAGAAAAACTATGTTGGATGCAAAGAAGCGCAATAAGAGCCGAATTACTGATGTGGTCATAAGTAAACTACTCATCGATTTCAAATCTTGCACAAAAAATAATTCAGCGCATTTTCTCTACTAATCTCTGAGACGCTTTCAATTCATCTTTGCGAGAAAATTTGCTTACTATATTGGTTGATGTTTCCGTCTTTTCTCTGTGCAAATTCTTCCCACGTTCAGCATCACATGATGCACTATTGCATCCCACAACAGCATCAAATCGCCTTCAGCTTTTTGTTGCAACAAAATCGGCTTGGCATCATCGATTCAATAACTTCTACATCAATTGTAGAATATATTGTTTAAGTAATCGGAAATTCGAACAAAGACCTCCTTTTCACAAATGAAAAAAGGTGCAGTAGGGTAGAAAACGGTGCCAAAATGAATTGCGTTCGTGTCTTAACTATCTATTGCAGAATTTACCAATATAAAATGAATTCTTCAGGCGTATAGAACTTCTTTGGAAGATGGCTGATCCACTGGAGACTATATATAGAGGTGATTTACAGCATAGTCCATGCGTACAAAATTCTCAACTTTCACTGAATCACTAGTTGAAACTGCTGAATTGACAAACATATCGATGCATTCACCCATATAAATAATCACAACCGTCGCGCATGTTCCACTTTTTGGTAACTTTCAGAACTTCACGGGTATCATTTAACTGCTCCATTTCCTTAAATGTGAATAAATTAATCAGTCGATAAATGTTAAACATTATGGTCATCTACAATTCAACTGCGGATGGACGAATGTTATGTGTGGCAATATAGTTAACTGAATGAGGAATCGTATAAGATGCAAATGGTAGCATATGACCGATTTGTTACGGTTAAAAATTAATTATTTTAAAGTAAACAAAACATTAAATAATACAGTAAATAAACATACAAAATATTGAAGAGAGCAACATAAAGTAGTTGCATCTGCGGGTTCTAACATGCTTCAAATGGAGGGAACAGTTAGGTTGCTGATTGAATTTTTCGTCGGCCTTCGTTTATCTAATTCACTTCATGCCTACAAACCCACTATACTTCTCGAACGCACCTACGATTGATGTCTATAGTCACTCTTTTATTGAAACTAATAAACGATATTATTATCGCATGTAATTCCCTTGAATAGGCGACATGATTATAAAAAGATTCCATATATTCCCTAACTTATTACTTGCGATTGTTTGATAACAATATGCTTAATAAAGACGAAGAAGTTACCACCGATATTAGCATATTAGCAGATAGTGCGCATTTAATTAGTGCCTTTGTAAGTGGGTGAAAGTTCCTTATTCAAACTTCATGTTCGAAACGCTCGAATCCAAAAAAGAAATATCGAAAAGTGCGAAAAGCTTGAACTTCAATTTTATATAGTGAAATTTATAGCATGAATTGGAATTGATTTCCGATGGTTGTTCAACGAAACTCAAAAATTATTCTTTTATAGCATTATTAAAGTGCAACATAAACTCATCTAATTTCAGCGATACAACCAATATTGTTTTAGATGAGGTGTTAACTAATATTCGAAGATCTTTCTCGATTCATGCAAGTGGAAAATATATAACTTCCATTTTAGTGCCATCATGATTTTGGTCGATTTTTTTTTTTTTTTTAAATTCCTCATACCTGTCAATAATTTGAACTAAATAAACTCCCTATGATTAAAAATTCCTCAAATTTCTGATAGGCATGTCAACGAAGACGAGAAGTAATTGAGGCGAGGTCACTATTCTTCGTTTCAAACTGATTACTTTTTGAGTTTTACTTAGAAGGGATTTTGTTGATGTTAGATTAGTTTCCTGTCAAAAGTTAGACGAGACAACGTTTAGTAGAATGGGACCGTTTATGGCAGTGTACTTGAAGTTTTATGATGATTGGTTTCGGTGGGCGAATAGTACCTTAAATGTGTATGGACACACATTTTACGACTTAGTTTAAAGTTTAGATGAGGTAAAAGTTTAGGTAACATTGACACTTACTGAACCCAGTGTAGTAAATGAATAGGCTAATAGAATGAGTGACGCCGGAAATGAAAGGCAATCAGGTAATAAAATGAAGTTATAAGAAAAGAGGATGAGTGGATATTTTTTAGGATATTGGTATTCGCGAATCCAACAACGATACTCGTAAACGACTACGTGAATCCGTATGCGAGTTGCGCATCTGGCCATAGAAGGACAACAAAAATTTCGTCAATAACTGCAGCCAGATCGATTTTAGGTTGGCGAGTTTAAGTGCTGAAGTCGGGCTTCATCATATTTGAATTCACAGCTCACATCATTTATTGTGCATGTGCTTTCACACGGTGAATGTGTCAGCCTCTTCGCTATTGATCCCAAGGGTGAAGTTTACTCAGTTTCTATCCGAAAAGGACAACAAAATCGCCAACACCCTAAACCGACATCTAAAGCTTTGAATCGCTTTTGACGCTTCTATGCAGTTGCGATTTAGGTGCTGATTCACGGAGGCGAATCAATCATCATTCAGGGTTGAAAATTCAATTCGTCCTAGGAAATTCAGGAAATTCGTTGATGAATCCGCTCGTTGGTGAAACGCAAAAATCGCAGTATTATCAATACAGCCTAACAAAATGGCCCATTTTGGCCGAGTATGTGGTGACGAATTCTTGTTGAGTGAAGTTACTGCTAAATATTTGCGTTTCGTCGACGAAACCCACTGAGTTCTTTCGTTAAATCTACCGCCTTTTCTATTAAAAATGCAAAATTCATCAGCAAATTGTATTCTCCGTTCACCTGCCGCAATGATGTGAATATTGTTGCTTTTGCTAATGTAAGGTGGGCCCATTGAGCAATAGACCAACTAGATGACTTCTGCAAGTCAAATAGGTCAAAGCTATATTGAAAAATCACCGGTGAAAAATTCACCGTGGCGCATACACTACTGGCCTCGACGACCGATGCGATGAGTTCATTAAATAAACATATTTCAAATTGCTTTCAGTATGTTGACTGAACGTTCTTGCGACAGCTGTGAAAAATTTTTAACTAGCTGAATATTTCCGCCTTTTTCAAGGATGTATTGAATGAAAATGAACAGCATCTCAAGGCGTACTTCCATTTATGATGTTTCAAAAAGATGCACTTGAATTGAAAATGGTTTTCTATTGAAGAGAATAAGTTGGCTATAGCTGGGTTATTTTTACTTGTCATTCTGTTTGCAACGAAAAAAAATTTTTTAAGGGATAATTAGGTTATCCTTCCACTCGTGTGTTTTACCGTTTTCTATCAAATTCCTCTCAAAAAACTAATTCAAAGCTGCTTATTGGTATTGCTTTCGCCAACCGTAAACAAAGCCGTAAATAGAGTGCAACTTGAACGAGAAAGTAAGTGCTACGAAAGCGTAAAAACAAGTGACATCGGCATAATTCACCAAGGGCACGATAGTGAAAATGGGTGGCGAGAGGATGTCCATAGGATACAGTTGAAGATTTTTTTTTTATTTTGAAAGTGTCAAATATTTTCTCTGCTAAGCTCGTAAATCTTTGCGCGCTTTAACCGATCGTTATGTGCGTGGAAAATTCCTCATATACGAGATCACAATTGAGTAAAAGGAAAGGATTGAGAGGCATAAAGTGAAATGATCGAAAGACATGGAGACAATTTTTAAATCTGATTTAAAAAATAAAGCTGGAATCCCATCCCTGGAAGTTTGTTGGAATTGACAACGTGGATTCCAAAACTGAAATATAGGAGTAGGCGGATAGGCGCATGAGCTGCCAGATATGTAGGCGGGCGGACGGAGGCAATGCAATGCTTGCTTTTTCTGCCAAGCGAAAAAAAAGGCGCTGAAAAAAGCGAAAGATGTAGCGAGAATGCAAGGATTTTTCTATTGGTCATTTTTATTTATTCGGTGTCTTTAAAAAATTCTCAAAGGTGATAGTTTAAATCGTCAAGGTGCTTCGTTTCATAGGAGTACAATGACCTAAACATTTTAGCAGTGTTCGGAAGAATGCATATCGTTTAATTTCTTTCAAAAACGCCGAATGGAATGGAGAGCTGAAAGGCAATTTGCCGAGCTAAATCAGATTCCCTCATGCTTATCTAAAGACCGGACCAGGTTGGAGCGAAATTTGTGCATATCTAGGAGATTCATAGTGCCGATTTTTAAAAAGAGTCTTAAGTGGATGAGACCTCTTGTGCAATTGGAATGTAAAAAGGTGGCGGTATATTTTGTGCGCAGTTGAGACCGTTTCACCAATCCGTTAGAAGCATCGAGGCTATGAATTTAAGCAGTTTGTTGCTTGAAGTTTTTTGCGAAGCATCTGAAGCTACTCACAACTGCATTTATGGTTTGTGCAAAGTTTTTCATTTGTTACTGCGTTAGGTTGAAAGGTATTTGCAGGGAACTCTTGACGCTCTACGCGTAGAGGGTACTAGTACATCAATGTTCATTTAAGGACTCTTGAGGGATTAAAGAAGCGGTAACGATACTCTGTAACTTCTTACTTTGTAATATAACCTCTTACTTTGTTACTCTATAACAGTACCGTTACAATGTAACAGTTCTCATCTGCAACAGCAATTCTATCGTAGTTCCTCTCTAGCGTAACTTACTGCATGAGGCTATAATGTAATCCTTGATCTCTTGCATTTTTTAAAGATAGGTAGTTCTTTCCCATAAATTCTTGTTCTTCGCTCTGCATTAATACATTCCACTTCATGTCTACTCCTCAAACTCAGAAAGTCAATCTCTATGAATCGTCGATAGCCATTGTCTCTTTATGATTGGTTACTATTAAGTTTCCTCTTATTCCAAGCTCTTCCTATCTGAATTAGTAGATCTACAATATATGTCTTCGCCATTGTTGAGTGCATTAGACAAATTAGTGATTCCTTAGCAAAATAACAGAAGCAAAGAGTTAATTCGTCATGGCCAGTTCGCTTTTTGTTCAAGTAAACTTGCAATGTTGGCTTTGCGATAATGCATTCTACTCTTTACTCATTTTTTTGCAGTTGTAAAGCAAACCTCTCTCTGTGCCTCGGCGATTGTTTCACATGGATAACTTGTTCCTCGCATTTTTTTCATGGTTCGGCATTCTAAACAACCTCACAACTGCTTGCGGGTATAATTTCTTTTAAGCATATCTTCGCCATTACTTTTTAAGGATAATATGACTACCGGTATCTCAAAGGTAACTTGTACTGGTAAAGGTTTAATCCCTCATTTATACAAAAAATTGATTCATTATATTTTTTCATATTTGTTTAAATATTCTCGAACATGCCTGATTTATAATCGTAGCTTGTATTTGTTTCCGGCTCATTGATCCACAGAATTCTCTATTTTGACTGACGACGTAATTCCATGTTTGTATACCCAAAGCAGGCCATTTTCCCAGGCATTAGGCGTTGGCTGATCGATGTAGCCAGTATAAGATTTCAGCTGTATGTGTGAGAAAGTTTCGTTTTTGCGCTTGTATGAATGCAGCGAGCGATGTTGATTGAATTTTCATCGTTGACTTCTCCAATCCGCTCGTTAACCATTTCAAACTTGTCTTCGTATCCGAATCTCTCGATTCATTGAGTAATTTTGATGGCACTCATAAATGAATTTCAAGTAGGCAAACTGTTACAAGAGTAGCATTAATGCTTCGAATAGCTGAGAATGAAATATTTCAATTGATTAGTTGGTAATCATCGGTTTTTATTTATTCAATTTATTCTTTTTTCAAGCAACCTCACAGACTATTAGCTCCTTGGGCTTAACTGCAACGGAAGCGCTCGGCCTGCATGATAGGTGCGTTTGATTCAGCAAGGATAATGATAAGAAGCTTACTAATGAGCATCCGGGTTCGCTTTTACAGACGGCGCATATTTGAATTCGCCTTCTTATGCAAACACAAACAAACGTGAGGGCCTTTTGAATTCCGAATAAATGACTATGGTCCATTTTCGTTATGCATTTGCAACTCATTTTCTTCTTCCTTCATTGGAATAAGAAAATGTAAGTGATGAGGTCAATCTAGATGCCTATATACTACAAAGCTTCGAAAACAAACGTTTTCTATCAAAAATGAGCTACTCCCAAAAGCTCAAAATCACTAAAAACACTACCGAATTAATCTCGCCTGTTGCAACATAAAAATTTACGAGCCGTTTTGAATTTATACAACCTTTCAATTTTGCACATATTGTAAACCTCAATGCTTCTTACATTCGAGATTTCACAGCAATTTAACTTCCAACAGTTTTCAATTCTGCTGGATTTACTTTCATCGTGAGCAAAACCAACATCGAAAACACGCTAACATCAGGATGTTATAATAAAGAATGAGTGTAGTAACTGAATAGGTATCAGGCTGTGTGAGCAGGTCATAAATATGTACATGCAGCATACGCGACTTTTTGCGAAATGTGAGAAAGGAAGCTTGCCGAATATTTAATGAGTTGAGAGGAATGTATGAGGTGCCGTATCTCGGCATTCCATGAGCCGCCTTAGCTCAAATTAGCTTCACTTAACCACATTTCAGTACTCTATCGGAAGTTTAATAAATGGTTTAAATCCGTCTCAGCTTAAACCTCAAGTTCTTCAGCCGATTTCCCCAAAACCTTTCTTCTTCCAATCTTGGGGTTCCAATCTCGACCCTGTTCTCTGGTGGAGGTAACGGTTTGAAACCTGAGAACTACCACAGAACTTGACGAGATCTGTCGAACTACATTAATTATCTCCCTGCGGAGCGGAGGTCGCATCACGGAAAACAGCAATTTTTTCACTCTTGTGATGAATATTTTACGTTCTAGGGAATTTTCTCATCTGAGCTAATGTTTTTTGGTTATCATGCGCAAAGGCTCAATGATGTCCTCGTTCCGGTTTTGCTTTTATGAAATGAAATGAGTACGTCCGCCTCCTGATATGAGCACGAACGGAATGGAAGGTAATTTTCGTGGGAATATATTAAAACCGGTCTTTTTCGCTGTAACCTTTATCAAGGATGTTTTGCTGTTGCCTTGAAATACATTAAGTCATGTTTTCGCTTTTAGCTGTCAAAACGTCCTTCTTTTCTTTTCCCTTACATCAAATCGAAACTGTAGTTCCTCAAACCCGTTTGCTATTTTTAAGGATAAGGCATTTGGGATTATTGTACTCATAACATCAGGTATTCTGGGCCGCTTCTTCCAAGCCCATTAGCAGATCCATACCTACAAGTAACAATTTTCTTCAAATAAAGCTTCATGAATTTTGCTGTCATCCTTCTCTCAATTGTTTCATTGCCCTCCTTAATTCAATCTTCGATTTGGCAGTCATGAATTTTGGCTGAATATGCGGAAAATAGTCAACCTTGCTTTCGCAATATAGTTCCACTAGTAAACATGTCAAAGTATTCCCAATATTACAGAAAAGCGCAAAAGGAGACTGAAGAAGGGAAGGGAGGAGGAGGAGTACCGAGTGCTGAATTCGGGCTGCGAAAAGCTGTACGACAATATCTTCACGAGGCTTGTGACCAACCGCCGCGAGCAACTTTAATTTAAAAAAAAGCTACCGCGCCGAAAACAGTATCTCAAACAATTCTTTTCGGCTGGTTTTCCGTAAGACTTTGCTACAAAAGGTAATATACATCCCGGGCTCAATAATTTTTTGAATATATTGATTTCTTTATTTTGAAATAATATATCACGAATATTTGATGATGCATTCCTTGTTTCCACTACTCTTTGTTCCTTTCTTTGAACACTGCAATTTCTCTTTTAGTAAATAGATATCTTTCGTAATATCCATTTCACCTATTGATTTGACTCATCATGGACTTTCCCATCTCCTCCCCCATCCCATTCCTCTTTCCTTCCTACCATAACTTAGGCAAAAGTTTAACAATTTCAATTTAACATTTCAATTGAGAACGCGTTAGATATGTTGCAGAAGATGAAATATTGAAAGAGAAGAAACAGAATTTATTGAACGTCGTTATTGTCAATAAATTCTTCATGAACGATATTCTCATGACCGAAAATCTCAACTCACTCTACTGCAATATGCTTCATTGAGTTTCTCAAAGAAAATCTTTACTTTCCAATTGGGGATTTCTAACAAAACGACATTAATAAATTTGAACTGAACACTTCGTCAAGCAGAAAATTATCGAAACGGCGTTCCATGATTAGCGCTCAATTTTACACGACACTTTCATCATATCCTATTGGTATCATCAACGTGTCAAAAAAAATCTCTTCTTTTAAATGGAATGCCGAAATGCCAAAGGGGAAAGGGTGGGCAAGAATGGTTAACAAACAAAGGAATAAATGAAACGCTCAATCCATCGATCCGCCGATTGAAAATGTCTTTGGTATATGAGACCTGTTTTTGAAGAATTTCCTTAAGACCTTTAACTCATTTTGATCATTTTTATTTTGCTATCGATCATTGAAGTTTTTTTCATCGGCATCGATGACATATTTTGGAAGAAAAAGCCTATTTTGGTAAAAGAATTTCTAAAATAGTGATTTTATCAGTAAATTAATATGCAGTAAGTGTCGTTTGCTGTCAATGACCATTTCACAGCTTTCACGCTCGCAACATCAATTGCGTTCTTCGGTTCAGAGAGTCTCCATAATCATTTAGGATTTACCCAAAAATTTCCATAGCAGGAAGATTTGGCCACTGAAATAATTATTTCTCGCTTTATTATAGAATCATGTTTGCAAATGCGAATTTAAGCAATATGAGAGGACATGAGAGAATGAAGTTTAGCGGCTCATTTCAGAGAGTGGATTTCTTTACTAGAAAATGTATAAGTTTGCCGCAAATATATTTTTACGAAAATCAACAAACTTAAAAGCTTATTTTTTTACTACGCTATGCAGATGGCTAATAATATTACTTATCGAATGAAGATGCTGTGGAAAAATGTGAAAATCTTGAGAGAATTCTACTAACATTTCCCTCAAAAAACTTTAATTTTTCTTTGGGAGTGCTAGGTGAACGTTATCACTGATTAGAGGGCAAGGAAAGAGGGGAAAAAGCATATTCTTTCCTCACCCCTGCCTACAACATCCGTCCTCAGCATATTCGATGGAAATATTAAATGGATACCAGTAAAGAAGTGCCAGTAAAGATATGCCAACCAAGTAGGCGAGTGTGCAACTACGCTTTCTTAATTATCGAGGCATACAAATTACATTCCTGAAAAATAGATTCGTAATTGAAGATTTTCTGCACGTTGTTAATGCTGATTATTTTTTGGGACGTCATTGATGGCTTAATTGCAATCATCATAAAGGTTTTCTGCCATCGCTTTTCATGTGAATCGAATGAATAAACCACATAGGGCGTTTTCATAGAAAACTCTCAGATATATACGAGAAAAGACGGCGAATGAAACAAACGGCATAGAACATGTGCAGAAAGTAAATCAAATGGAAGCATATAAGAGACGATTCAACAAATATGTATATTTATAAAATGATGTTATAATGCACATATAGTAAAGCTGAAGCGGAAGAAACAATGAGAAAAGGTGGTATATAAACGAGGAGGAAACAAGACGAAAGGACAAAAAATTAGGAATAGGAAGATAGACTCAAAATTTGGGGGGAGAGGGGACAAGCAGTAAAAGAGTAGGTACGCTGATCTCGTAAAGAGAAGCCAGTAAGGAGCAGATTGAGCACAAGCCGAAACGCCGAAATATTTTCTGCGAAAATGAGAGAGGACGAAAGAGAAATCCATAAATTCATAGCTTTATTGATGAATTTTTTTTTTGTAACATTGTCAAAAGTGATTTTCTATAAAGTTTCATGCGAATATTTACGTTGGCTTTGCGCTATGGTGGAATAAACTGATAGATCAATATAAACAAAATAGGATTAGGACCGTATTTCGATTACGACCACAAACAGAATATGATCGTACTTATGAGGTAACTTTATTAAAGCTTTATTCAACGTTGATTCTCTTTGCTTAGAATCCTTCAGTCAACTCCAACAAATAATTCCTGCACTTTATCGAATCTTCCACAAGCATTTTTATGTTAGTATGTTCGATACATCGAATGCGCAATCAAATAAACGCCTAACGTATGACACAAATAGCATTGGATTATATGAATGAGAGACTTTCTGCATGTAAAATGTGAGCAAAAAAAAAGTGGAAATTCATCGAATCCATCGTTAGTTACAGTAACAGTGTGGTGATTGTTCAGGTCACCGAGAACATCTCGATGTTTGATACAGTCAAAATGAGGAGCTAGAATGCAGTTGATGGAACTTGATAGAGGATGTTTGTGGAGTTGTATGAATTGTATGGCGGACAGGGAGGAGTGCGGGGAATGAAGAACGAAACATATCGGAATAAATTTAGGGAGACACCATTTCGGGGACGAAGTAAACATCGAATTCAACGCATTCTGAAGTTTCGATCACCAATCGGCCGCATTGTTACAGCTAATGTACTAACTGAGATCCTTGGTTTCTAGGGGTATAGTAACATTCGGAGCATACTACGCGCAAACCGACACCACTTATTGGTAAATTACTATAACAAAACGAAATCCCTTTAGCTATTCACCCATTCTAATGAGTCGTTCCAATCTTTGGGAAACTGGATCACAAGAAGCGTTTATTTTCAGTGGTCCTTTCAATCCTACATGTCAATCCATTGTGTAAACATCCAAAAAAATAGCAACATGGCGAACAATGTAGTCTTTCACGGAAGTAATCGATCTGTGAATGTACAACCAAAAATCACTTGTCATCAATATAAAATACCAATGAGAGTTGAGGTCGGTGATCACTTCGACTATAGCGATATATGGCGATCATTGTAGAGTGCTGATTGGAGCAATCAGATTTCATTAATAATGTTTCTATCGACTGCAAGCAAACCGACAGACAAACAAACGCACAGATATACGCATAGATACACAGCAGACGCATATTTATTAGTCAGGCCATAATGCCGCAAAACTGTGCATAAAAACGCATAAAAAATCGTAAGGAAAATATATGTTTAAAGTTTTTTCTTGCGAAGAGAATGAAATAACAATGAAATAGAATAAAATTAGAAGTGTGCAAGTGGAGGCAAATGATTGGTGATACTGACAGCAATTTTTTATTTGCAATGTACATAGGAAGAAAAGCAATGAGTGATTTAGTGTATTCAAAGCGTTGAATAATGCCGAACCAAATCGAAAAAGTTGAGGCACGCTGATTGAAAAACACTCGGATTGCTGAGGTAGCATGCATGACTACCTGAGGCTATCTTCAATAACCTGCAATAAAAGAAAATATTCACTTGCGATAATGAGAGAATTATTCAAAAAACAAAAAAAAAAAGAAAAGAAAAGTGACGAGAGATAGAAACTCTATGTTTATTCTCATCGAATCTATTTTTGTGCACATGTTCCATTCATCGGAAATATGTACGATCATTGTTGCAATAAAGGAAAATGATGCGGCGAAACAATGGGAAACGAACCGGAAACATAGGCCGAAAATTCCCTCCCCCCTCCCTCTGGCCTATGAAATTTCGAACGAAGGGGTGAAAAAATTATGCCTAATCGATTGCAAATCAGCAACAAATCAACCTGTAGCCCTATGGAATTTTGCATAAACAATTTAGCATAAATAATCGTCCCTAACATCACAAAAAAAAAATCAAATAAAAAGTTCTTTAGCCGTTTTTGTTTAATGATGAAAGAAAGTTTGTGTAAAAAATTTTATGTTATCGCATAAGAAGGATTATAATAAGGCGTTTTACTATTTAAAAGCGTCATAATAATATAAATATACTTTAAGGCGATTACAAGATTACATGAGCGATCACAAAGGGGGGGATCACTTTATGAATTAATCTTTTTCAGCAATTCTTTGCAGCATTGGCGCTAAGAAATTTAACTGATATAACCGCAATACAAATTTTCCTCAAATTTCTTTCTTGATTCATAACTTTTTAGAGGTAATTGGAAATAAGTAAGGATTAATTAAAGATGTGTAAAAATCTGCATGTATTTTCCAATAGATGAGATTTTCATTTTCAATTAAAAAAATTTGCCAAAAAGTGCATCTTTTATTGCAGTTTTATATGAGCATTGAATTCATTTGAAATATATATATATATATATATATATATATATATATATATGTTTTATTTAGAATATTTTGTTATTTGTTTGCAATTGACCAAAGTGTTCGATGAGAGGAATTGAAATATTTCACCACTTGTATGAAATAATAGAAAAAGCTCAATAGTAGAAAGGGCAAATGCTGATTAAGCGAACCTTTCTCAGGTCAAATCGGACGAAGTGATCTATATTGTTTTCTAGTAAGATCCTCAAGTTACACGAAAAGTAGAAAAATTTTACCAATTTTCGGATATAACATCTAGGACAAAGCAAGTTTAGATGATAAGGAGGTAGAGGGTGTCGATCACGTCTAGTGACATGTTTTCACTCCTCATCAATCATTGAGTAATTTTTAGGACCAATGCAAGCTAGCTACTAACGTTTTCTTTTCTCGTCATTTCCGTCACTTCGCTTCTCGGAAACTTTCATCGCTTCCCTACGAAATATAGGTTGCCGTCGTTCATGTTTAATTATTGAAGCATGAAAATTGCTGTTAAGCTCCAGTGCAGGCCGATAATTTCATTTGCACTAATCTCTTTATGCCACAACCACCACAAACACTGACGAGAAGACGAGATATAAATACTGTTGCTTTTATGCAAAATTTTATAGAAATTTATCATTCAGAAGTAAAACCTCAACATCTTATAACATCATATTTCACACAATTAGTGAATACGATGTTCATTTATTGTCAAACGAAAATCGGACATAAACGCTAACCTTGCGTTGGGTAGTCGTTTGAGATTGCTAGCAGAACTCGGTCCTAGACTTGTATCTCTCTCACCCCAAACAACCAAC
The DNA here is from genome assembly GCA_037389465.1 of Baylisascaris procyonis. Taxonomy (NCBI): domain Eukaryota; kingdom Metazoa; phylum Nematoda; class Chromadorea; order Rhabditida; family Ascarididae; genus Baylisascaris; species Baylisascaris procyonis. Next base: position 3,116,665 of record JAZARR010000032.1, on the reverse strand, counting down.
ACCGGTGTTCCGATGTGTGAAGCACTTTCATCCAGCATGTTTGTATTTGATAATGCGATCGCTACTACACATACAATCCTATCGGTTCCAAGAAGGGGTACAATATATTGGCCAGCCATACTGTGCCCCACGACCATCACCTGAAGTGATTATCTAAATTTAATCTGAACCATATGCGGACTTCTCTAAAATGCACTACATTTTTAGTGTGTTGTTTTCAATTAGTGAACGATCTCAAAGTGAATTCCGCATCGCGTAAATGCTTTTGAGTGACGGAGTGTCGATACTTTTATATACAGTACTTCCTCTCAATGGGTTTACTGGTTTACGGTATTTCAAAACTGAGGGCTGTATCTTCAAGGCATAACGTTGCCGTGAGGCCCTGGAAAAGATTGAAGCTGTTCGCAGATTTACGAAATAGACGAGAAAAAATGGAAAACATATCTGTTATCCTCCACATGGAGAGTTAATCTTTTGAGCACGAGACTCACCTTAGAAAGAGGGTCATAGAAAAGAAAAGGTTTTTGCTCATACATTATGCGAAAATAGACGTGCGTTCGAGTGAATAATTGTGTAGGCAGAAAGGACTTATAAATGTTGAAAAGGCTAATCTATAATGAATTCTATGCATTCTTTATTTCTATTCAATAATAATGCCATGATTTGCCGAATGTTGCTGTCACTTATGTGAGGCAACGCAAAATGACTAATCGAATGAGCGAAATTTTCTCGTTTTCATCAGAATAAAGCAAATAGCCGATTTCTATTTCTTTCTCTCTCTTGTCCTCTTTATATAAATGAAAAATTTTGCATGAATATTCTCCTATTTCTTGTAGTCTATTGAAGCGAATCGAATAAAAGCATCAAAACTGACCACTTCTAAATCAAGCCTTCTGATAATAAGTGAAAGAACTTCGGGCTTTTCACAGTCGGGAACCGCAGGTCCACCTGTTCTTCCACATCCGGGTAGATCAATAGCAAAACATCGATATCCAGCAGCCGCAAATATCTTTAAATAGATGAACCTTTTATGGATAATTCATCCGATGAACGTTTTATGGACATTGCATCCGTCTGCTCATCACTTCTAAACAAATTGGATTGATATGTTTCACTACCTAGCAAATTTTAAAAGGCTTACAAGTGAGTGGTTGAGATGGCTAATTACGGTAAATTTTCAGCGTATCTTATTGAACAAACCAGTTTTGCTCTACGGTCTATTTTTTTAAGGATCAAAGCTATTCATCCAGAAGCGCAACTAAAAAGAAACTAGCATGAAATTGTAGAAATTTTTTCATGAAAGCTGAATTTATACGTATCCTTCTTGGTGAAAAATAGTTGGATTGTTGAAATGGAAAGAAGTTTTGAAGAACAACTGCAGACGTTTATATTTATAGAGCATGAAGGAGCGTTCATTGTAAAGAAAAAATTTCCAACAACCTCTATGTCTTAACGAAAAACATTTTCAGCGCGAATATGTCATTTTTTATGCTCTACCATTAAAAATTTACATTCATCATTACGCTGTACTCATTTGCATGAAAGGTTAAGAAAATTGTTGTAAATGAAGATGGTACATCGTATGGCGGCCTCTCGTTCCGTCTATCGTTTTCATCCATAAATATCGAAAAGAATTGCAAAATTTGAAGATGCAGAAAAAAAGAATTGCATCTATTTTACACAGGTCAGCTTCTAAATGTATATAGATAATGTTGGGAAAATAATCTATTCTAAATGCATACTAGCGTTAGGTAAGTTAATATATGAAGTATATTTCAAGTGTATATTATGGGCAGATAAGTTATGAAAATTTATGGAAAATTATGAAGACGAGCATCTTAGCTACGGAAAAAAAATGACTGAAAAGGTCATACTATGGCAGCTCATTTTGCAAATTTCATCACTCTCTTTATCTGTGCTTTCAGAAATCCTTTGAAAATTTCAGAAATCGTTTGAAATTTGAGTGATTTTAGCCATGAGCAATCGAAGCAAAATGCAAAAAAAATTCGTTACAGACGATGCGAAAGGTGGAGAAATTGTCAATTTCTCAGCACGAGAAATTTTTAATTTATTTTTTCACTATCTGGAATCTAGGCAGATTTGCACTTGCGAAATGTAATGTGACAGCATCGAGTGTGTTATGCTGCACATGCGTATATGTGTAGTATGTCTGTCTGCGTCATAGCTTCATTTCTTCGACCAATAGTTAGGAACTTTGCCGGAGTATTTCATACACTATGGGATAATTTCGTGCATTTTTTTTTTTTTGTCAAATTTAACTCACTAACGTCTAAAGCAGCCATAGGCATTTAAAACTACCGATAATTTGCACACTTTTCGAATTTCACGCTTTTTTGATTATACATCGGTCTGATGAAAAAAAAAAAAAGGATTCTTTTATGGATAATCTGCAAGTGCAGTTGGACGTCAAAATATAGAGGCTTTATTGTGCAATTTTATTTTCACTTGATAACTTGTAATGATAATTGGTCAAGTGAGCCAAATAAAAAATTTTATCTCATATCAGATCCTCTCTACATGTAAAAATTGATGAAGCAAGTAACTGAACGATTGCTACAAGTAGTATACGTGCATCCTACGAAGCATTTAAATCTTGATGCTAAACGGATAGCAAAATTGGATGAAATGTGGAAATTTAATGCGCAAATTCAGTTGGTAAGGTAGTTAGGAGTGTCGTCGCAACCGGAAGAATGCACGTATGCGAGCGTTCAATGCGCAAAAAAAAAGGCATGCAGATTGACACATAGATGCACGTACTCATAGATGAAAGAAGGAAATTATTATGCAAACAGGTTTATTGCACCTCATATTTCACTTTACTCTTTCATCCGCATCCTACAAAAATGAGCCGATGAAGTAAATATGAAGAAGCGTTGATAACTTATTTTATAGGAAAACACATTGGCTATTCTCAAATATCGATCGATTTTCTAAACAGCACATAACCTTTTTAAGTTATCATAATTGGTTTTACCATTCTTTTATTCGATTAACCTTTCAACAATTATAGTTGAATATTTCTTGAATTCTTCACGATATTTTCCTGCAGAATCTACGGGTCTTTTGCCTCACTTACAGGGAAATTTGGTTTCATTAATGATTATGAGATGTTTGCAATGGACAACAACCTAAATCAATAGCGCCGTTTACGATGCAGACAACAAATAAGAGAGGTGAAAATTTTTCCTATCTTTCTAAGCGATGAGAATTCTACTTTATTAAAGTCCTTTTCCCTCGGATTGTTAAATCGCTTATATTTTTCGTAATTTTTCTGTAAGATGAGAAAATTTTCTGTAATTTTTCTATGAGGAAAATTTTTCTCAAATCTATGGGAAACTCTTTTTTTCGATGGAAATAATGAAATTTTCCTCAGAAAAAAATTTTCTATTTCTCTTCCCATTGTTTCTAAAATTTCCTCTCCTTCTTTTCCATTGATAAAGATCGAATTAATTATTTTTCAACATAAGATTTAAATGTTTATATTATTTAAAATGTCAAAAGAATATGAACTGTTTCAGTGGCAATCTTTCTCTCGCTTGCATTTTTATAAATGATGCACTTAGGAAGTTGAGAGTGTTATAGTCTCAAGTCAACGTTAATTATGTGAAAAAATTGCACCTTTGCTTGCAACGAACTTAAACCGGAAAATCAAAACTTGGAATATTAATAAGTACATCGGTTAACTCTTCTACTCCCTCTCTCTCCTAGTTCTTGCCTCTCCTGCTCTCTCTCTTCTATCTCCCCGCCCTTCAACTCTGTTTCTGTTATATTGAATAGATGTGAGATTTGCAGATAAGAGGGTGTAATCGTCGAGGAGAGAAGAATGGGTAATCTTTATGGGGAATACTCGAATCGAAGACGTCAGCTGTGAACATTTGCTTTTCTTTAACGCTCCTATATCTATCCCAACCACTTAACTGTCGCAAATATCATTTACTAACATCCTGAAAGAGTGGTTGAAATTCTTTTCTTTCTAGTATTAAAGATGGAATCCTCCAGTCAAGTAAAAACAGCAGGAAAACTCTGTTGAAAGAAAATGCTAGAAAATACGTGATTTCGGGACGAGCCTGGTGAACAAGTTTTTCAATCAGTGGTTGAAAAAAGTGTCACTGAAAAATTTGAAGACAAGCAAAAAAAAATTTAGAGAATGGAATTGGCTCGAATGGAAATGCAATAAGTAGATCCTTTCCATTAGAAGTGTCTGACGTAGCAGTAAATATCACATATTGAAAATGATATTAAAATCGAAAGATTGATTGATAGATGAACGGAATGAGCGCATTGAAAATGGATAGCGATTTCGTCTGTCGGTTTTATTTGATCAATTTGTAGATGAAAACAAATGAATTGCAAAAAAAAAAATCCAATAGAATTTACCTGCATTGTAGAGTTCTCTAGCCATGTGGCAGATGAATACGATTGACCATGCACAAAAAGTACCGTTCCTTTTGCATAATTATTTCGCGGTGGATCGGCCTTACGGAAAAATATTTCATGGTTCTGAAAAGTGCATATGTATTAAGATGTGCGTACCGACGTAAATAACTATATATATATATATATATATATATATATATATATATATATATATATATATATATATATATATATATATATATATATATATATATATATATATATATATATGTGCTGCACTAGTGATTGGTTATCGACTTTTACACAAGTTTTTCGCACAACCTTGAATTCAGTTGGGCGGTGTTGTCACTGGCAGAAACTTCTGAAATACTGCTCGTTTTCGCTACGTTAACGGTGGATTAAAAATATCTAAAGATTTCTCTCTTTTCAAGTCAATTTTTTATTCTTAACGAGAACCGGAAATCATAAAAGGGCAACTTAAACTTATTTGATTATTGATTTCCTAAGGAAGATGGAGTAGAAAACATTGAGTTTATGACAGTTATATGTCTCACTCATAGTTCATAAAAATGCTTCTATTTTTTTTTTACCACAATTGAACTAATAGTTCATCACATTCAATAAGCAAGGGCAGCGATCACGCGGCAATGTTATTTCGAGGAATAAAAAAGTTGGGGAATCTTTTCGAAAGAAAGAGCTGAACTCAGCCCTGACAGATGAATCACCGACGATGGAAATACTTCAAACCTGTGCTCATATTGGCAATTTTCGCATAAGAAGTTACTTATTAGATTCCACTTTGCCACCTTTGAAATAGATTCAATCTTTTTCGTAGTTTTCGATTCATCGCAAAAATAAAAACCTTACGAGAAGACCGAAATTTTCTAGATTTGGTGACATTCAGTGTTGCATGACGAATAGACTCATGAGCATTGCTTAAATAGAGCTCCGGGCATCTTTCTGGTAAAAGCAACATCATCCGACTAAATAACACTTCGATAAAGATGGCTACTCAGAAGATTGTGGTAAGCGCTGATGCACCGTTAGGCACATGTTTTTTTTTACATGTACATTCCGCGAATCAAATTGCCAAACATCGTTTATGTGGCAGTGACTTCACTTTCTTGCATCGCATTTGTTTTATTTTTTTATTTTTTGCTTTGGTTTTTTTGGACAATCGCTGCAGTGTTCAATCAATTTATAGAGAAATCTCGTGAGATTTTGAAAATTATATCGGATTGAATGAAATCGATGAAAATTGCTAAAAAAGATTTTTAGGCAGCAGAAATCAGTTGTTCAGGAAAAATATTTGCTTGAAATTCAATAATGTTCAATCGTTTTAATTGAATGCACATTGTTACGAAAGTTGTGAATGGTAAATTATATAAAGAGCGCTTTGAAATTTATTCTCACTCGTAGAATGTCCACAATCAGCGCAAAAAAATTCACCTCTGTAGAGCTATAATAATATTCGTCAACACTCAACCCATTTAAGATCTCTTTTGCGTCGTTTATAGGTGGAAAATGGTGAATTTTGAGCAAAAAAAAACTTTTATGAACACTATTAACGATGAACTATGAGATGATATCCAAATTGAATAACGATCGTTTGGTTCACTTCTAAAGTAATTTAGTTCCAAACAAGCTTAGAAAGGTCATCTAAAGTGGAATATTTTATTTGTAATTTTAATGCTGTATTCAAAGTCGAAAAGACTTTTTCATTGAATGAATACTCAATCGTGATTGTTGTCTATGCGTGTTTACTGAAGTTATCGAAGCTGACTGAATGCTTTCTTTGACAAGCTCATATGAACAAAAGAAAGTGCTGCTGCATATGTATGTATGTCGATCGGCCTCAATCGACTCAAAGGATATTGTGCATATGAAAAATGAGTGATTGATGTGTTCAATTGTATTGAAAAATCAATATTTTTACTCGATAGGTAATACGATCTCATCTTATTGCATTCCACTTTTCAATTAATATAATAAGATTTTTAAGAGAAAAATAAACAAAGAAATATTTGATCAATTTCTAAGAATTGAATGCAACATTTCTCAAAGAGAATTCATCGTTCGAAATGATGATAAATGAATTTCATAAAAAGAGATACACATAGAAAAAAAATGAAGAAAAAATTGGAAGACTTTATATTAGAACAACGATAGATGCAAGTAATCGAAAAAAAAAAATAGTATGCAATCATTTTGGAATCCTATTAACTTCATCGCTAAGACATTTCCGCCATATTCTACTGATTAGTGTCGTTTTTTTTTTTCGAAGATATTCATGAAGAATGTGGAAAAGCAGAGATGAACGATAGTTCAAATAGCAATATTTTTTTCACTATGGTAATTGAGAAGTAAAGAATTAGTTTTATGAGATCATGTTTCAAATAAAGCGAACTCAGAGTATACGATGAGTCGAAATTCAAACATTCGACATCATTCGATTCCTCCTTCTCACATCTCTCTCTTCTTTGGGTCAACTTTTTTTTTTTTTTTTTTCAAAGGAATGTTCATTGTTGAAGTTTTCAATTTATATGCGATAAGAAAATCAAACAATAGGTAAATAGAAAGCAATTCCAATATTCATAAATAATCGGAATGCATTGAGTTGTCATCACGCATAAAATTAGACATTACATCTATTGTAGCGTGCCTATGGCGAAAAAAAAACAACAACTTTTGTTTGTAAAAATTTCTATTGTTCATAAAATCGTGTTGATATAACGATAATCATATTTGATCACCAAAAATGTGCCATGAGAGCAATAAACCAAAAAATGAATATATCAACTTCTTCGAGAATATCTTTGCGCTCTTTCAATAGCACAAGAAATATGCAAATATTTTTCTATAATTATGCACACTCGCCGTCTGGTCCATTATGAATTTACTTTTAAGAATGCTGAAGAGCGCTCATAAGCAATTTAATATATTTGCTAAAACTGCCTGATAATATTTATGTACGATTGTGCTACTATTTTGATTGAATCAGCTAGTGGAGAAGTACTAAAGCTACCGGTATAATATGCGTTTTTTGTGTTCGTCTTATGTTGTTCCATCGATTTCACAATTTATTAGCCAAGACTAAATCGTGCATCTTAAAAGCGATCAAATCTTAAATGATTCGGCTACTTGTCGAAATTTTTCACGCAAAATTCGTTTCTCTACGACTCCATGCATATAGAATGGAAATTTATCTAGTACAAAATACACGCACCTTTAAATATCACTGGCTCCATTCGTAGTTGACACATAGTTGATCAAAGTGAAACATTCTATATGAAGATAACCTATAGTGTAGGTTCCTCATCAAAAACATATAATTCATGCTTATTTAGTTTTCAAATTGGTAGTACCGGACGGGCGAAACAGATGAGCACAAAGATAAACACAAACAACATGCACACACTACATGACGTCTTTGCGGAGGAAATTTGCTTAAGCGCATGGAAGAATTTAGCTACTGCTTACATTAGATTAGTCAGTGATATAGTGAAAATGGGTCCTTTATTTGAAAACGCTTTCTTTCCTTTTATTGATAAATGGTTCCCACTTTTACATAACGCATTGGAAAGGTGGAAGTTAATTTCAAATAAAATGATGAGAATAAGGCCATCAGACTGCTTCATTTCTTGCAAGAGATGTTGAATTTTTTAAAGTGTCGCAATCGTTTTAAGTATCTCAATCATTGCTGCAAGGATTTGATAAAATCATTAGATTATTTATTTCATCATTTTATTCCTATTCCTTCTATTGTTATCAATTCAAATCCAAACGAGAGTAGCCCTGTGCTTTCTTCAAATACAGTCGTATATTATCCGTTGAATTTCTGGCTATGTTTTTATGTCTAACTCCCATAGATCTTTCAGATTTTGAATAGTTTTTGAAGAGAATACTTTTGTCTAGGGAAAATATTTTTAGTCCCTCGAGAAAATAGCGAAAGTTGCACAATCTAGTCGAGATGTCGTGTAAATAAAAATTCCCAAAAATTCAACGTTAAATCGTTTTGAAAGTGAAAAATGAAAGATTATTTCTTTTCTCTTCCAATATCTATGTGTACAGAATTCATTGTTTTTTCCATACCATAACCCTCAACTTATAACACCATCTACTGACAAACAAATATCATCGAAGAGGGTTTGTATAGATGTAATGCTGAAGAGAGATAAACTATTACTGAAAGATCGAAGTGGTCTAAAGGGTTTATTTTTTGGGGCATCAAAAGATTTTTTAGAGACCTTCTCCAAAGCTATTTCCTTAATTTACAAAATTCGCATACGATATCCTCCATCGTTTTCTTTATAATATAAGAATTATGAGCTTACATAATAAATCATATAGTGAATATGTCGATAGAGTTTTTTTTTTAAAAATAGTAATCGAACACAACGAATAGGACACACAAAGAAGACTTACAAGGCTACAGCACTTCTGAACAAGCTCAGTAAACTTTGCTGATCGTGTATAAAGCATTCGATCTTGGCAATAATATAAGCATTAATCTTATTTCAGTATCCACTTTGAACAACTGTGCTCTAAAACGCTTAAATGCATTCACTTCTTTCTCATCGGGAATTTACAATATTATTTTCAATTATTATAATATCCAGAAATGAATCGAAGAAATATGCTAATTGAAGTGGATTTTCTGGCTGTATGCTATAATATATAGGCATTGCTTGATGTATGCAAGGGTGCTTTATGTGGGTTGTTACATCACAGCATGACGCCTGAAATATGACACTCATAAGAGCCATATAAGGGAGGAGAATATACATCAAAAAAAGTTAACACAAAGAAATGAATAACCAGAAATATGTCAATTGTCGTCTATGAAGTAAAACATCAATTATCGATCACGACTAGAGCTTTAAAATTGTTTGCATTTTCATCTCACTGAGCATCAACTAAGAGAACGAAGAATTGCTGACCAAGTATAGGAATCGAAAGTTTGCATATGTATTATTTATTAATTTAATAAACCTTTCAAAAAGAATTGAAAATTCAACTTTAATGAAATAAAAGCATATAAACATTTCCTCATAAGTTAATATGCTTGTGAAATTATAGAAATGATTAGAGAATGGAAAGAAGTGATATTTATTGATTTAACAACTTGATTTGTTATAACACTATGCTACATTATCCTTCCTATACAACATGCATTCCATTTATATAACGAGAAACATCAATGCTCTAGCTTCACTTCCTTCACAGAAATACATAGCGGTCCATTGTTGAAATACAGATAGTGATTTGAAATTATCTCTATCAAAAATATATTGAGAAATAACTCTTGTGTTATATTATCGTGCTACAACTTTTGTGTTAGAAAATTCGAAAAAGTATATAACTTTGTGTTATATTATATCCTTCCTCTGTCAATTTAAATTAGAAATATAAGAGAGCAATAAAAGGTGGAAGAGAGTTAAAGACGACAACAAAAGAAAAGAGAGATGCAATCATTTAAGGAGGTTAACGCTTTGTTACGCTATTAGATATGAATCGCTATGCAAATGTGATTCATATCTTTTAGCGTTGATCATTGACGCATATATTTTTGTTCTCTTTTAAATTGAAAACAAGTTAAAACAGCAACAAATTACTTTACATCCGTTTTCCATTTCATTGAATTTAGTTTATTAAAGACGATTGAAATTTAAAGAGAACGCTTAGAATAACGCTTGAACCTTCCGAAAAAAGAAACCTAGCAACGTCACGAAACGTGATGCTACTGCATCCAGCGGAAAAGGGAAAAAGAAATGGAAATAAGAATAAATTAAGGATGCTCGGATCATATCTGTGTACATTTTAAAGGATCTATTAATCGGCCTTCAAGTTCTAATTTCAAATCAACATTTTGAAAGTTTAATTTTGAAAATGAGGAGATTTTTGCTTGATTTAAAGCAGATTGAAGTTGAATTTGATTAGAAAAGTTTCTTTTTTTAAGGTTTATTCGAAACCAGTTGAGATTTATTCATAGAATTTATTGAACAATTGATGTCATCATAACAGAGGAATGATTCATTAATGAGTAAGCTCAAAATTTTTCTCTATGACTCAGTAAAATAAGAACTTGTGACTTCAATTAAGATCAGCAATGAGCGTCTTGATTATTAAGTAATCAATTTATTGAATACGAACATAAACCTTTAAAAGAATATTTTTCCGAAAGAATGAGTAACACAGCGTGCTTATGAAAATAGTGCATTTTCGAGTTATTAGCAATTCATAGTACAGCATATAACATCGAAATGTGTTATAATAACACGTTTCTGCATTAGGTCGGACATCTGTTATAAGCTCTAATTGGCTAATCAAAAATGCTTGTCGTGAATGTGGCGTGCCAGATCAATACTCTAGATTCACAGTATTCATTAAATACTATAAGTGCAAAAATATATTTCCACTACCAATAAAGCAATTTAAGTTATCTACTGAATTTATGACGTCATCTATTTGTCAATTCGGAGTGAAACATCCGAAATATGCTCCTCAGTTACATCACATCAGATCCATCTTCAGGGATGCCTCATTTAAATCCTCAAAATTTTCACGAAATTAGGTGTGGATCAGTTTTCAGGCAAAATTATGAAGAACGAAGTTCAAAGGTGCGGAAAGCTTTACATTTTAAAATGTTCTCTTTCAAATTCCACTCTTGAATTCCCAACTTTCGAATGCTTCTATCGCTTTCAATTCCTTTCTGATCTTATACAAAGCTCTGAATTGCATAGCTCATCTTAAAAATCCCGAAATCTTGCAGAAATCTTTTCCAGTGGGTAAATTTAAGAACAGTGGGAGTAACTGCCCATCCATACGGGAAAAAATTTCCTATTATCCTCTCTACGCAATGTTAATGAAAATAGGATCATGAAGGAACAGAGGTTCTCAATGTGGCTGAAATGCTTATTGAGCATTGCACTACGGCGAGCAAAAATGCTCTTTAAAGCAATAAAAGAAACGCGAACACTATAAAAAAAATGTTTCATGTTTCCGGCAGCTTTACACCTTAAACATTTCGCATATAATTTGCGCGAAATATCTTTTCGATCCACAGAAATATCAACGGATTAAATCGAGCACAACCTTTCATTGACAAAGGACAAAGGGATTATTTGGTGGAAAAAAATTTTGGGAAAAAAATCTTTTACAAAGAAATTTGTTGAAAAGGAAATGTACACGTGATGTTCACATGTCGCCTGAAATATACAAATCAGCGCATTCGAGTCGCATTCATCGCAAAAACATAGACATAGACAAGCACACCGAAAAAAGTGTGTCACGTGGTGTAAAATGTCTGTTTGCTTCCGCACTCGAAAGTAATCGTTTCTAAGTGAATAAGTTTAAGGAGGCGTGGATATAACCGAATACAAGTGAACAATAGCATAAATTAGGCATCGCAATTAAATTTTATTATAAAATAGTTGACAATTAGAAGTTGGCTATAATTCCAGTGCTCCAAAAATGACCCATTCTTTGATTTCTTTGACCACTCCGGAAATGTCAACGCCCACAAAGAGAGGTGAACTAACCGATAAAATGAATGCGATGGACTTGAATAAATATACGCACTAAGTTAAAAAATTTGCATAACATTTCGATAGATAAACGCTGCTTCGCAAGAGAAAAGAAAATTAACCGATTCGCAAATGCGATTAACAACGCCATTACTTGAATATATTTCAAGACGAATACAAGTAAATGTAAGAGAAAAGTGAAATATAAAAGAAGCAAAACAAACGATCAAAAATGCCAGAGAAGCTGCCACGATGTTTGTCTTTATATTCCGCTTACTTAAATAATAATTTCCATAATATATTAAGAAAATATTTTGTAGCTGGATATAGGTTTCAGTTCTTCTCGAACTAGAACAGGCAAATAGATGGTCAACTATGCGTACAGAATACGTATATGATTGGATATCAACGTTGCAATAATGCGCATTGCAAAAATTATAAATGTGAATGAAAAAAAAAATAAAGATAACGAATGAATTTTTATACAAGAGTGATCGATGTAATGCTAGTGAAATACTATTGCAATATATCGTTTTTAGATTTATGTTATATTTTGCATCGCATTTATTTGCAAAAATAAAAATAAAAAGAAAAGAAAAAAGATTGAAATCGACAACGTTTTTCAAAAGCGAAATGTGGGACAAACAAAACCGGACGGATGCAAACCAATACACAACCATTATTGGCAATATAGAGCACAAACATTTGTGTCGTTTGCGTTGTTTGCCTTTTCCGATTGCTATCCCCAACTAACGTATTTGAATATCTGTCGATGAATGCATTTTCTATTTGCTCATATCAACAGCCGAAATTAATAGTTCCCATAAAAATAAGTCAACACCGAATCGACAGCCCATTTAATAAAAATAAGTCAATACCGAATCGACAGCCCATTTATTTTTCTCAACTTTTTCCATCTTTTGTGTATTCTGTAATGTTCTATTGCATTCAGTGCTAGCAATCTAAGTGTAAATAATGTTGAGGATTTCTTGAATCGATTTGAAGTGACGTTCGGGCAAATTTATTGAAATCATTGCAATGAATTTTATGTGTTGCTTATGGGCGTTGAATTTTTCTAGTTGGTCCGTTTGCTATGGCATTACAAAGGAAATTTTTATTCCATATAATGAAGTCGAAATTTTTGCAAAATTGTTTAATGCCTCAACGACAGTGATTCATAGCGTTTTTAATTTTTCAATTTCCGCCGAAACTACACCACTACCAAAAGAATGTATCACTGCGTTAACATTGATCTTTGGCAAGTGTTTTATCATCCATTAAACCTCAAATCCTCTCCATCCTTATCCTCTATGTGCCAGTGACATACTGTGGAAATAAGGAGATTTATCTGTTGCGAGAAAGTCCATAGGTAACGTTAGAAAATGTACCGATAACGTATAATTGCTAACTGCTAGCTGCTACTGTATAACGTTAAATAATGGATTCCGGCCTATGCCGAAGATATATTATAATCACGGATAAGTATGGCAATTTCGCAATTTCAGTAAATCTACCTTGGACAAATCGCCAACGGGTGTTGTTTAGTTGTTCGATTTGAATTATATCAACTCTCTCACTATTACAACAAGGACAATTATAAGAAAGAGGATTGAAATGGTGTACATATAAGTACATATTGATCAAATCAAATCGATTGTTCACCGCATCAAAGACACACACACGCACATACAAACAGAATTCAATGCGTCAATGGCACATCAATTGAACATATGTGAAGAATCTCTCTCGCAGCACAAATAATGTCGCCAATAGAAATAAACGCTACTGCGATAGCAATAGGAATGTTGCGTAATTAACATACAGTTAATGGGATTCGGCCTTCAGTGATATGCACCTGGTCGGATAGTCGAATCGTATTGTCGGGAATTGGTTGTAAAATATCGGCCATACGTATAATCGAAGAGGTCGATTCACTTTCCATAACGAATAAATTGAATAGATAGATGAATAAATGAATAACGAATCGATCGAATGCAATGGAAAGAAAGCCGATGAGGCAATATGCACAAATTGCCACAGGCAAAATTGGTGTAGTGATTATGCGAATGCTTTCCGGTGGGGCACTAGCCTTTCTTAAAAGCAACGAGCGCACTCAGCGTATGCAGCGACGACCAGCATCGCACCACTCAATCGTGTTCGTTTATCGGTCTGGGCGGTGCTGGTTCGGGGTTCGACGGACTGCTGCACACCAGCAACAAACCCGTACGCTATTCTTCGCTATCTCAGCACGCCCTCCCTATAAGCACTCAGTGCTCTGCTCTCTTTGTCCTCACAAAGTCCTGTATATGTGCACTTTTAGGGATGTGTCCAGCAGCAGCAGTCGGATCTTTCATTGACCCCTCATCCCAGCCGTCGAACTTAACCAACAATCTCAGTGAGCATGCGTTTCCGCCACAAATGTTTCGGAGAACTTTCTTGTGTCACTAATTTTGGCCAAAATTTTTGACTCATAAATTTTTACCACTAACAATCGGTCACCAATTCGATGCCCTTATTTATTATATATATGTGCATCATGAAGGGGACGATCAGCTTCAGAAAAATTGCCCTCTCGTCATGCAACAGCCTCGAGACACAGAATACGACACAGGAGCGTCACCGCAGGAGGATAGCGGAGGGATGAGCGGGAAGGGGAGAAAGCTGGATTACGACTACTCTCTCGAAATGTTAAATATCTGAAACAGGTGCACCATCAAAATCAATATGTGGAGAAAAGTGAATGCAGATAGTCTGAAAAAAAAACAAAAACAAAAAAAACTTAACGCAATAGCGACCGAAAGGGCGATTGGTTTGAGAAGGGTATATCCATCTGAAGTTCTCTTTTACTACTGCACCTTCTTTATGCTCCTTTTTCCTTCTTATTACACAACACCTTTCCTTTCCCTATCATTGAATGCTCTAAGTGGTTTCAGCATTGCTATAGTTTCAATGCACTTTGCTATTGATCAATTCATCGTAGTCGGCGAATATGTTCCTATCACTTATAACATGAAAGCAGAATTGCACTATTCATTACTTCTATATTTAGGACAATTTGCTTCAAGGCGTTGAATTTATTACCACATACAATGATGCATTTAAAAAAACTGATAATTATCTAGAAGAAACAATTATAAGAGAAGACCATCTCATCACGGCTATTGAATAACGACAAGTTGAATAAAGGTGAGGCCAGTCTTTCAGCTATTAGCGTATTTCATTATTGCCTTCTAAACTTCTTTTAACAGCAAAAACACATTCGTAATATTAAAGAAGTTCTTCATCCGAATCAGTTTATAACTTGATGAAGTTGTTTGATAATCGGGCGTCCTTTTATCTCTCCCTCCCCCTTCTTCTAGCCCAAGTCTTTCCCAGTGTAAAGCAAATCCTTGAAATGCATTTGTGCAGTGAGGAGATAGTGCTGGTGATTGATATAGGCTTAAAAAGAATAAAGGCTGACGAGGGGTCTATATATAGCCGGCCTATATATGTATGGAGAGAACGAATGAACAATAAAACTCTTTGAAAAGAGAACCCACGAAGAAATACTACTATTATTTCTAAGCCGATTAACCATAGTTAAGTTGCATTAGGCGTAATAAAGCCTATGCGAACGAAGGCACAGGAATATAGGGAAGATAATTTTGTCGTTATTCACGCTGCGATTAACGCCTAGCGGATATCGTTATTGCTCCAAGATAATTCAATGATGTGTTATATTTTCGATGATGTGTCATCGAGATTTGCATATTATTGTTGTTATCCTTCATTATAAATAATGTTCATCAGTTAATTCATATACAAACTTCTTTTTACAACAATATAATATGCTTGGGCTTTCGCATAAGAAATCCTTTAATTTAGCACGTTTGATTCGCTTTAAGAATGTAATTTCCTCGTGAATTAGCCGGCGTGCTTCTTTTCTGAATTCCTAGTGGAAGACAAATTACATAAAAACAAATAACAACTGTGCTGTCGAATGCATTCGTACGGGAAACTTTCATTTCTTATCGTATCTAAATTCTTTTTTCTCAAACTTCAATTAAAAGCATATTTATCAAATCTTTCAGATTTCAATATATCTCTTCTTTATCTGATTTTTTAATCTTTATCTGAAATATTGTTTTCTGAAGTAAATTTTTTTTAAAAGTTCAACGTAAACAATGAAGTGAAAACAATGAAATCATAATTTTTTGCAGTTATTGGAAAAGGGCTTTTCTATAAAGTCGATTCAATTCACTGAGAGGGTTCTTTTCGACTAATATTTTCTCGCGCATAAAAACTGTTAAAATATTATGTACAACGTACGAAGAGCATTAATATATCAGCCTAAACGGAAATTGTCTCACATAAAGCATCATATGAGATAAAACAATGCGAGCGGAGTTTTAGCTTACGTATGAAAAATGGGAAAATTTCTGAGAGAATCTTAATGCATATATATCAGAAAAATCTAAACCGTATGAAGACGCATATTAATTGAATATTAAAAATAAATGATGTAATAAATTAGATATAAATAGTGGGAAATATTTTCACTCTTAAATAGCCAATTATCACTAACGATGGTAATATCTCAGCAGTTTTTCAATTTATGCCATCAAATTTAATTTTCTCTAAACGTTCAATTAAACGAAATATCAATATTGATTCAAACAAAATATTTAAATTATCTCTCAATAAATCAATTAAACAGTACTTTCTGCCCTTATCTATGGCATACAAGAGGTTCGCAAGAAGACGAATAGTTAACAGCCTTGATTTCAATATATCATTCCCAGGTGACGTTAACATATTCATACCAACATTTAGGTGAGAATAAAAATGCAAAGGTTTTAGGCATGTGCGATATGCTATACTATTACAAATGGTTTAAAACCTTCATAGTTGTTGGTACTTCCTTGTGGTACCTTATACCTTCATTAATCATTGTGTCATGCTAAAACTAGTGAAAGCTTTGAAATAAAAATCAACGAGAGTCTTTTTGTTTCGGGGAAAATCGATAACCGAGCATTTGCATACGAACATCGCAGATGCTCGTTAGGCAGTATTTCGATTGTGATGTTTATTCGCAACGCAATTCTTAATTATCTTGGGGAATTACCAATTGCTAATTGAATATTATAAAAGCGATGCGAATTTTGGCGTTGTTCCAGAATTTTCGTCGTTATTGAAACGGAAAATTTCAACACTTCCGTTGAATTCCTTTTGAGTTTCTATTGTGCAAACTTGACTTTTTTTTTGATTATTCACCGATCGTTAATATTTGCATAAAAAAATAATTAAGTAATATACTGTTTCCTAATATCAGCCTAAATTAAGTAAAAAAGTAATATACTAATAGATGAGCTCTTACGTTGCTTGAGCATTGCTAGTCGAACCCCTCACGCCCCCCCCCCCTCCTTCGATTGAATTACGAGGAACTACTTTTCATTGCACCTGTACTCGCTATAAATTTTCTCTAAATTATTGCTAACTTAGTTGTCCATCGAAAGAAATAAAGGCAAATATCCGATTTGGAACTGAGTATACGATCGTTTCGTTACCGTATTCCTTATATGAAATTACATTTGTCACTAAAAAAAGCAACCGATCGGAAACCGACATCTGAAAGTGATGTGAAATGTGTTAAAAAGCGATTGCAGATGTGAATAGGTGGTTGTTTTAAAAAATTGCACACAGCTGACACCTGACAGATGGTGCAATTTTCTATGGGTGCTCATTGCTTTATGTATGTGTCGTTGAAGAGTTTTAAATGCCTCCTCGTTAAATCTTTTTTGCCAGATACGCAACTCATAGAGCGGGAAATGTAAACGTGACATTAGGGATGATTCAAAGTACGATTAGATGTAGTAGCGAGTACTCATTTTACCTCTATCCAAGCCTCTTTTCTCGAATAAAATTTCCGCTGAACGAAATGAGGATATTTGTTTTTTCTAGAGCGCCAAAAACAAGCCGAGAAATAAATTTTGCTTCTTTATAGCGATGAGTGGAATAAAACTCCAGATTTGGCAAAGTACTTCATGTACTTAAAATATATATATATATATATATATATATATATATATATATATATATATATATATATATATATATATATATATAAGCTCTGAATATAATGTGATTGTAAGATTTGTTGAAAAACTTTTATATGATATCATTTATTGTTACTATCGCTATAATCATAGTAATCAGAGCGATAATCCTATGATGGAACGTGATGAGCATCAAAAATACGCTAAAGTTATCTCCAATGAAATCATATAATTGAATGCGATTGAAACATGAAATGTGGAAAATTTCTAGAACAATTGTAACAATGAAAAGAGTATAGCAAACTAAAATAAGAGTAGATAAAGTCACATACCAACCAAGGAAAAAAAAACTACTTGCAGAAAGCGTGTTATAGTTTTATGGAGCCGAAGAGAGAGAAAGAAGACGTTTCAATTAGCTAAATAAAGCCAGGAATATGACCATTCGCCTTTTTCTGCCATCAATAGTGCAAAACGGTGCTAAGAAGGAAATAATTTGTTGCGATCAGAAATACGCATTGCAAAAACAGTCTGATCGGTGAACTATGCAAGATGAAAGACAATGCACTGAAGATGATTTCTATAAATGCGATGATTAGGTAGTCGAAAAACGAAAGCGACGACGATGAAAATGTGACGAATAAAATATATAGCGATAAATTATAAAACACAGGTGATTTCACTAAAACTCATTACAGGTGCTATGATCGCTGTCTTGTCGGATTGTGTGGTATATCGTTCAATCGGAAATGAAACATTGATTCATGAGATATGTTTGTTATATGATCCTAAGAGTGTCTTAGAGTTTGCAGGTAATTTTTGTTGTGCAAATGTTCAAAGGCAGGAAACGCTAATTTTTCGGCACATGATTTGCAAAAGCAAATTTTTCAATTATTTAGGCAAGCGACTGCTGTAGTGAAGTTAATTGCAACAACAGCAATTATAGTATCAGTTTTCTTAGCGCATCTTCCTGCTTGTTTACCATCTAGGCGGAAATCATAACTGATACTTGTAAAGGTTTGCAATTCATCAGCGTACAGGTATAAATTGCATTCGGGCACAATAAACGTCAACGCAAATACTTCCATGGAATCGCCTTATGGTGTGAAAACATTCTTGTTCAACATGTAACCTCTCATTCAATTCTCCTTGCTCCCTTACCCCCCTTCCGGTTTGCATTATTTATGAAACACACTTTTGCCGCGTAGGCGATAAGTGTTATGAAGAGGTGAAAGAAAGAGAAGGAATATTAGTCCTTATCAGCCTCTAGAACGTTAGCAAACAGCTGATATGAAGTACACATATCGATCACATCGATCAAGGGGAATGTCAGCAGAAATGATTGAACATCTGCGAATCTCTTCATTCATCGCCGAAGAATATCGCATTAAATTTTTTCTTCAGTTGGCACATACGTACAAATCGTCGAGGTCAATCGACCGCACCGATGAAATGATGCGCTTCGAATTTTGAATTAACCCTGATAAGGACACCTCAAAACAACTGAACCATCACGACCGTTCCCGAAACACACGCATCCCACATGGATATAACTTTCTATTGAGCCACGCCAAGGGAGAAGACACCTGAATGTAAACATTAAAACAGTATTATTATTATAAGCATCGGACCTGATACACTCACAAATTCCCTATTGCAGACCATATTTGAACGAGAAATGTGGTAGAAAGTCTTGCAAGCGAAAGATTGCGCCACATTTATGCATGGTCGGAAAAAAAGCGAAAAGAAGAAATTTTCCATTCTTAGTAAGGAAAAAACTAGATGCAATACTCCAACTACATGAAATACATGACGTCAATATAGCTTAGAACAAATAGTGCGTGAAGATCGGTAAAAATTATAATAAAAGCAATTAGCGAGGTATTGAAATTCAATTTTGGATATACTCTTTCGTCATAGGTTTGATTTATACTTTCAGTGAGCAAATTTCGAGATTTGTGCAACGATTGCAGAGTTTTTTCTTTCCAAAATCGATATATTTACGGCTAAATTTTTTTTTCTAAAATCGATGTTTGAAGCGCTCTACGATTAAAAGTTCCAACTTGTAGCAGTATTGTTCTTGAAGGGGAATTCTTCTCAAAGCAGGACCTCATTTAAGCGACTCGTTTAGTTGAAAGACATTTTGCAGTAGGAGTGAGTGAGTTAACAATCGAGTTTGCTTTGCATGAACCCACTCGATGGAGAATAATAAGAGGAATAACGCGAATCTAGATTTCAATATAAGTTAGTGGTGTTGATGTTTCGTTCAGCTACTAACGTGCTAATGCGTAAGGGAACAGAATGGAGAGAGAAAGATCTGCGAGAGTTTCGAATATTATAATAAAACGATTCTTTCATGCTTCATTGAGAGCAAAGTTTTTTGCATTTGGATTTATCAATAAAAGTGCATAAATCTTGTGATTATGCGTAAAATTTCATCCTTTATTAGCAAAGTTTTCACACATTTTGCAATAAATTTTAAGAAATGCTCCAATAAAACTCTTGCTTCATCTAGTTTAGTGAACTCCCAATTCTACATACCCAACTCTTTCCAACTACTTGCTCCTTCTTGGAAATTTAAAAAGTATAAGAAAGAAAGAACAGATAATATTTTTTTGCTGACAAATGTTTATTTTTCCAGCCCATTTCATTCGCGCTAAGAATTTCCAGTTTTTTTTGCTAACCTTAGCGTGGAATTTTCCGACTCGTTTCGTTCACCGCAGTCTCAAGAATTTTCAGCCTCCTTGGCTAGTTTGAATTTTTTTAAAGAAAACTTTTTTTTGGTGAAAAATTTCATGCAAAAATCGTAACGGTGATCCACATCCAATCTCAACATTACCTCACTAATTAGAAAGATTGCTCGATATTCATTGCTTTGATTGCTTTGAGGAAAAAATTGATCATATATATATATATATATATATATATATATATATATATATATATATATATACGTATGGCATCATTCATCAAATAATACTGCGTCGATTTCTAATCGAATTTGCAGTTGGATTTCATAGTTGGCTTCCCAAGTGATGTTCACTTGGACGTCATAATGAATGTGGTGCTAGTTAGCAATTTCTTTTCAATGAGCATATCGCATAAATTTTGAGGCACTATCCATCAATCCAAACTGCGCATTAAATGACAGATTGAAGGACGTTATGGTTAAGTATTTCGAGCGGCCAACATTCTTTCTGGCATATTTGAGTCTAGTTTATACCACTTTTCCAATCTGCCTTTCTTATCATGCTGGCGATGTTTAGTGACTTTGTTTAATCCTCATCTTCCTTACCATCATCGGATATTTCTGCTTGTATTAGCATAATATTTTTAGAGCCACTTGAAAGCTTCAAAAATCGAACGTTCTATGAATATTAAGTAGCAATCAATATAAGAAACAAGTAAATAAATTGTTGGTATTCGCCCACATAAACGTATCCGGCTGCTTGCCGAATCAGAATTCAGCCACATGAGTTATCCCGCTAATGAAACAATTATTGATTAAATAAGCAAAGAATCTGTGACAGCCGAGCTGGCACTACAGGCGCCTTTTCAAGTTCCACTCATCTGACCTCATAGTTTCATAATTTACCAAAAGAACACCTCAATATCTTATTCACCTCGATTGTTTGGAGTATTTTACAAAACGTTCGACAACCGTTTCGACTTGAGTATGCCTAAGATGAATGTGAAATCAAAAATTTCATAAACGCTGCAATCGTCAACAATCTTTATAGTTCCTCCTTTGTGTAATCACCAATTCCAATACTCGACGAGGTCGGAGCAATTATCCCATCATAATGCTGTGATCGCAGATAAGCACTTTCCTTACAGTTCTTGCACAAATTAATTTTGAAATTCAAATTCAACTTCAACCTTTTCTTTGTAATTCTCTGAAACCTCGATACTTCGCTTGAATGCACTTGGCGAATGTATTTATCAAATAGTGACGTTGAACCTTCCGCCCCCAGCCTTCCTTTTTTTCCGTTATGTTTCTGTTTAATTCTCTTTGATATATATATATATATATATATATATATATATATATATATATATATATATATATATATATATATATATATATATATATATATATGCGTCCATATAGCGCAAGTGGCTTTAGCAAAAAAAAAACGAAGTAAGACGCAGCTTCCTGCCTCGAAAAAATCTTCAAATTGCAGACGACAAGAGGCTTTTTTTGTACACCAACGAGCCCTGTTTATACGAAGAAATATACACCAATGTTGATCCTGCTGACATCACGCGATTGCCATGTCTTTGGCATTATGTATAAAACAAAGATGATGGCGCTTAAAGTAACAAATGGCGTCGACCAGACGTCCTCGCATTAACTCACTCAATTAGAGCATCTTCCCAGGAAGCGAAAGGTTATGTGCTTGGCTTTTATCTGTAGGAAATATTTTTCCTTTTACTCTTCGTCGAACAATACTCACATAATCGCTCTCTCGAATTTACATTACGATGCCATGGAATCCCCGGCTATAATCTTTTGCATTTTTGCATAAACGGGCGGATTTATTGTGGCCTTTTCCCTACATAACAGTCTTTCCATGATCGCTGAACCAATCATTTCTTCTGCACGGAGGGTGAATGATGTGTAATTCTGAGATTGCAACTATTCCATTTGGTATTAGACGAATTTCGGTAAACCTTCCATCTATCATCGTTATATAACAACTTCAGGCATAAGTTGGCATTAGCATATAGGATCAAGCCGAAACGCATAGCAATTATGCCACTGTTGACAATTTGCAAGAAACAATGCCCAATACTCTCAAGCATCTATATTTCGATACATTCTACGAAGAATCTTCAACTCACAAGAACTAAGAAATGTGCCAAAACGCAAAAAAAGAGATTTTGGAAGTGCCTTTTGATAGATAAATAAATCAGGGCGATAAATACAACAATATATGTAACAATAAACCATCGTTACTCTCTGAAGCATGACAATAACCTTCTATACAGCTTCAATACTATCACTTCATATTCATTCTAACAGTGCCAAACATTCAATGGACAGAGAAAAAGGAAACTTCCAACAATATCCAATGGAGTGACCTATAAAATGATCAGAAAATTCGATCATCTCGAAAGAATGAAATGCAGCAAAGATCGATGAAATGATGAAACACGAGTTCTAGGGGATTCTAATTAAATTTATTCGCTGGCAATTAAGCAACTACTTAAATAACGTTTAGAAAAGAACTTAGATCATTGTAGAAATGATCGAAAATTGTACGCCTATAAAAGAAATAAAACTAATGCTGAAAATAAACGATTTAAGCAATTAGCGGCCGAAATCGTTAACTAGCGCCAGCTGCGATATGCACCAATTCCGCTCGGATTAAGCCGTATATTTGTAGCGAATATAAAGATATCTATTCAATTTCATTTTATGCGCTGCATATTGCAAAGTGATTATCTTAGCTACCAAATAATAATCTTGCGCGAAAGCAATTTTCGTCACTTTTCTATCGAACAATGCTAATAAGTCCCCTCCATCGCATTCATCAACAACGACGTTTCCTCTAAACTTCTTGCCTGTGCCATAACAGAAATATATATTCACAAAATGTTATGATTCCATCGCCATTTACCACGTAAATATTGTGGTGCATGTAAAAGTGAAGTGCATGGATGTTGTCCTTGCACCTCACACATACATTGCCTTTCGCATTGACTACCGAACGAAGCGGGATTGCGTTGGAATATTTGCTCGAGATGCTCTCTTTTCTTGACCAATTCCGTCTTGCCTAGAGTACCTTGTAGTATTTCCACAATTTCTTCACGGCTTCGATTCTCTAAGTCGAATAGCACTTCTCGACCATCCTCTAAAAATTTCATTCACAAATTCTTGTGAAATCTGTAGCAGTTAAACGGCAATGCCATTCAAATAGTAAAGGTTGGTGCAAAATATACAACACTTTATAAGTGGTAATGTTTGAGTATTACGACATTCTGAACAACGGCAAATCCATAAAGCTCTATTCGCAAATCGCATTCTCACTTACAAAGAAATTTATTCGATGCAATAATTTGAGTCAATATTCTAATATCGATTGCAAACAAATTCCACACAACAACTCAATTGTGCATCACAACTTCAAAGCTTAACATTTCTTTTAGTAGTGATATCTTAAAAATTTTCCTTTGATATCGATGCGAATAAAATAAAAACTAAAAATTATCGCATGAATTCTAAAATAAAACTTAAAAAGGAATAAAAAAGATAGAAAACTTTAAACGAAGAAAAAAATGACTAACTGAGGAATGCTTGTGCGAAGGGAATAACTGTGAGATCGAGATGTTTAACGAGTTGCACTTTTGGATTATGATATTGTAATTGTGCCCAATGCCAAAATACGAATTCTCTAGCACCTTTTTGAGCTTCCGATGGACAACGATTATAGCCGAATGAAAATACCTGAAAATCATTAATAAATCATTAATGAGGCCAAAACTATCGTCTAATTTTGAATAGATATTTTATGCTTAACGATTCTATCTCAAAAACTAGCTAAGGTTGCATTCAGAACAGATTGTGTTTAAAGACGAGCAGAGATGCATTCAATAAAAAGAGAAAAAGCTTCTTATAGATTAAGGAAAAGTTAGTATATGTCCACATATTTATGAACTTATTGATGCCAGTAAATTTATTGAAAATTTGTTAACCATCCCACCCGAATATTATGTTTCAATTGCTCTTTATAAGCAAACACAAGAACGCATACTTCGCTTCAAAATTGCCAAAACTTAGTTCATTTAAAGCGTTATCGCATTTTTTTTTTTAATATTTAAATTCCAAAAACTAGCGATTATTAATAACATCAGTACTATTTTTTTAGTACAATTTTGATATTATCAGTATCATTTTTAGTATAATTTTGATAATATCATTATTATTTTCTAGCATAATTTTAACGTAACTTCACAGATCCCTAAAAACTGAAAGTTATAAGCAAATGATGCATATTTTTCATTGTATTTTACAACGATTGTTTATCTTCTGCCCTACGAATAAAGTGATGACATTCGAATATAAGAGATTTTCAGAAGTTTTAACGATAGAATTCTGGAACATAATGATTCATGCTGAAATATTGAAAAAAAGCTTACTTGTACGTTGTCACGAAAATGAATTTTGCCTCTTTGCAAATAAAGGAATGTCCGCCGAAGCGGCATCGGACCATGCATAAATGGCATCCTGGAATCGATGATATATAACATCATATACATATTAGTAAATCCACTTATGATGCGCAGATTTCATTTCGATGCTTATCGAATAAAATGGTCGAAATCTCCTTTAAGTTTGAACGTTTAGTGTGAGTATCAAATTCCCCCGATTCGAGTTCAACACAACAATTTCAGTATCTCTAATTGAGGATGGTTTTGTGGCTGCCAAGTAACAGGGAGAAGGCCACCTTCTCTTCATCTTCGAAAAAGAATGGAGACGAACGAGAGTGAAGAGTTGTTCATAAGATAGGTACGCAAGTATTAACTTTTTATTTAGCTATTTAATTATTCACATTTGGAAAGTTTACTATAAAAGTCGATTGATACTGCAAACGATATTAATAAAAATGTGGAACATATAGAGTAAGAGAAAGAATTAATTTTTTTTTTTCATTTGTCTTTCTTTTAAATTTGTATTCGCAACGCTAATTATGACAACATTATAGGTGCGCATATGTGTGAAACTTTTTAATATTCCCAATTCGGAAAGCATTCAATTTGCAAATTTTGATTTCATAAAAAATCACAAAATCATATAGAAAAAGATTGAGAGATGCGTCGACTTTCAAGTTTATTTATTAATTCTAAAAGCATTCACGGGTATTTCAAATTGTTGACTAAAAGTTTTCTGAATGGAAGCCACCATGCAATCAACTGAATCGAAAAAAAAAACCCCCGATCTCTGGTTGCTTTCTGCTGCATCATTTATTTCCCTCCTCGTCGTTATAAGCGTTTAATCGATGTTATGTGATATGTAGAAGTCCACCGACCTGTTCTTTGAGTTGCTAACGAGTTGGTGCGATAGTACTTCGAGTCCAGGTGTGCCTTATGTTTTCGTTCGCGTAAAAGTCAGACGACGGTTTATAGCGAGCGCAATATGGGAGCGTTTTTTATTATTCGTACTGAAAGAATGAGAACTAAATTGCTTAGCCAACATGAATCGTACTGAAGACGATGTTCTACAAGGGATTAAATCAAAACTGACAACCTAGAAATAACTTCCTCTGTATAAAACCTATGGTGGCGTGTGAGGAATCAACTATTCCGCTGGTTCAGGACAATTGGAACAGAGTTAAGTTAGAGTGGTTCACATTCGTGGACTTGAACTGCAGATTTCTTAACTTTCGCGCCATAAAATGCGAGCAAAAGTTCGAATAAAATTGCCTAAAGGTCAATTACTGATGACAGCTGCCCATTACTTTTTTAGGCGTCGGTCATATCATCCTTCTGCCAAGATTCGCGAAGTTCTCCTCGCGCTTGCTTCTATCCTTTAATTGAGTAGAGCTTCTCCTCATTCAATAAGCTTTTCAAAATATGCCCACAATCAAAGCCACTAACAATTATTTGTCATGTATTTTCCACTCATAGATGCGATGAAAATGCACCTCATTAAAGATGAAAGGTGCATAGGTAATATGAAAAAAGATACATCTGCATTCTAAACAATTTTTTCCGGTATTCATAAGCAATATAGCCACTCCCCCCTCAACAGCTTCACTTACAATCAACAGGAAATTTAATTTAGAAGTAAGAGCAATAATGATTTGAACATTGTTGACGTTTGAAGAAAACAAAGAATAACTTCAAATGATCTTCATTATCAATGCTCAATTGTAAACGGCACAATACGCGCATTATCATAGAAAATAGAAATGATGCATTACACACGTTTTCGTTATAAAATTTTTTACTTAAAGAAACCCTCCGTTGCAATTTATGAAGCCGATATGCAAATTATTTTCAATTTTGACGGTTAAAAATTCTTAAAATCCTTTGCCGCTTTTAAATGGAGCAGAATAATCAAATAAAACTATGGACATCCATATTAAGGCGAATATGCATGTCACTGCATTCACAGAATTGATAGACTATTACCGATCATCAAATTGAAATAAAAACAGCAACAACAAAAACGACTTACAGCGTTAATTAACTCTATAAAAGCTGTATTAAAACGTTCGTTTGTTATAGAGAATAATGAGCATAGAATAAAATAAAAGAATTCAAAATGTGACACAGCAACGTCAATAAAATAATTCGAGAATTGATAAAACAGCCAAACAAAAAACATAAATGACTGATCGAGATGGCGTAAGGAAAACCAGCGATGCAACCGCCAACACATAGCTATAAAAAACGTAAGACCTAAAATGAAGTTCCACAAAAAGAATACTTCAGTTTGATACCTTGTAACCAAGAGCAAATTCTACAATTTCTAAAACTGTCAACAAAATTGCATTTCAGAAGTTAGAGTGAGGGAAGTACTGAAAAGGAGAAGGCGGCGAGGGAAGGAGGGGGAGGTGGAACGACCACCTAGGTCCACGAGTGCAGGATACGCAACGGAAAGGAAGTGAACCTGAACAGAACGGCGACGTATCAACTGTGGTGATTGTATGCGATGAGCTAGTAACCGATCGACTTACGAGACAACCGAGCCCTGTGAGGGCCTACTGGAGAGGGGCGGTGAAGGGGGTGGATTTGGTTAGTGCCACCGATCTTCATAACCTCATCGACCCAACCTTCAGAGTAGCACTGTCAACTCGACTGCCGCACAATTCTTATTAAAAAAAAATCCCATATAATTACTTTTATCCTTAAACGACTTAGAAATGCAAAAAAATAAACAAACTATATGAAAAGAGAAACATAAAAGATGATGCAATGAAATATCTGCAAGCTGCAAAGTCAAATATTGAAATTATTACAATCGCTTCAACTATATTATTTAAAAAAAAAGCGATTAGTAAAATAATCAACGTAACGACAATAAAATAATACCCAAACATGATGAGACTATATTTTACTTCTTATTGCATTGGATTTATTTGCTCAGAAAATCAACTCTTCCAGTATAATGTCATAAAACTATAGTACATCCGATTAATTAATGCAAAGATTTTATCAGTGTAATAATAAAGCTTAAAAAAAAAATCCACTGTCAAATCTCTTCCATTTTTTAATATTTTCTTTGAAAGATTTTAGAAACTCTACAGAAAGCACATTTGTAGATTACACTGCAATATAGCGACTGCATCTGAAACAATGTGGCAATCCGTCATAAATAACGAAACTACATAATGATTAATAAATAACTGAAATATGCACGCTCTCCCAATACTAGAATAAGCTTTCTCTTCAGTGCCGAAGCATCTCACGATACCTACCATCTCACCGATAATTAGCAGTTGGCGATAGCTTGGGCAACTCTCGCCAACCACAACTCAACATTATTTGCGAAGCATGCACCATTCTTCTCAATTAACGCCTTCAGAATTACATCGGCAACGGTCACAACGTTAGTGCCAGCCAAGAAGTCATATCTACTCAACGATGGGTTTATCGAACGGCATACGGCCTCCAACGCACTTGCATTGGTCAGAACATCGTTCGCCATCAGAAGCCATCTATCAATGCGGGTCGATACGGCAATATGATACGAATCGATCGGATATATACCCACAAGACAACCAAGCAGTTTCCAGATAACAACACGACCATGTACAACAACGTCTCCTATCACAGCCTTCGGTGTAGACAAACCTGAACTTAGAACCACTGTAGCCAGTAAAATAAACTTCCAAAAACAACATACTGATTAGTATACTTATTGGGTAGTATTTAATGAAAGAGAACCATTGCATTATAACAAATATTAGCCCGTATCTAGCTTTCTTAATCCATTCTTAAGAAACAATTCTGGATATTCTATTTATGCCTAAACATTACATTCTTCCTTCCTTCATCCCTTTTCTCTCATTCCGGTAAGCAAATCTGCGATTTTCTAGTCGTGCCGGAATATTAAAGAAGGCAGAGGAAAACATTAGCGTGATCAATCGATATAATACGACATACAAAGGCGAGATCACTTACCATCGGTGTTGATGTGAACGTCGACCTCACACTTTGGATGATCAATAGATGCAGTCACTATATGACCTTTGAATGCAATCGAACGTTTCACAGCAATTCTCGACAAATGCATCAGCCAATCGCGGTCGAATTCAGATGCTTTTATTGATAGGAATTTCGGGAACTTCTTTATGCTATAATCAGCTAGCATTGGAGAGAGACAAGGTCGCAGTGATTGTCCAATGATGACACTTTCAGAATATTCCTGGAAACATGCTAAAATATTAGTGCACTTATACAATGAATTATGAAACAAGCACTATAGTGCTGGTACTGACGATTGACTAAATTATCATAGACTCTTCGAAGTTTATAAACTTCGATTTCAGCTTTCTAAGGATGAAACTGCACAAGAATGTAGGCATCTATATGATTTGATATGGAAGCTCTCATCGTTCATGCGAATATACCAATCGTCCTCTAGACAGTGAAGGATAGATGTAAAAGAGGAACATAACGGAAATTCTTTCTGATGTATGCGTTCCGTGTGAGTGCGTCCTCTCGGCGCATCGTAAAATCCCTTCGACTGTTCGTTTTCTGCTCATTGCTACTGATTCACCTTGCAATGGCTGCTTCGTTTTGTGCTCCTGATGGATCTAAAATCGCGTCTATCGCGACTATTACCATCAAGGATGGACCTAAACAATCGATCAATCCTGAATGGAAGTGCTTTCTGCTAGCAGCAAGATTATCGCCTCACCGATTGAAAATATTCTTAACGATTATTTCGATCGTTTATTGGCTGCAATGAAAAGTCTGCGTCCAATTGTCCCGGAAAAAACATATGAGCCGTAAGTCCTGTGCCACTTCAACGTGATCGATGCTTACATGGATAGGAAGTGCCATCGCTCTATAGCAAATATAACGACTTTCAGAAAGCAACGCAACTGAGTTGGGCAAACTACGTTGATGCTATCCGTACTGAGGAATTCAAGATGAAAGTTCTGTGCGAAAATAAGTGGTCGTGAAGATTGTAGTTGGAAATGTCATGATCCTATTCAAATGCTAGGCCAATGTCAATAGCTAAGACAGTTTTCCGAGTACAACTTTGCATTCGTAAGGCAACTTTATTGTAAACATATGCTTCCTTAATTAATCTCCTAAAGCAGCGAAGCTCAACGACCGTTTCCATTATAAAGTGTTATGATCCAATTCTCCATGTGAATCCACTAGACCTTCTGAATCGAAGTGTGCTGATCGAGGACCTTATGTTTGACATTTCACCGCAGCATGAAAATGAACTGTGACCATCAAATTACAATAGCTGTAGAATGAGATTTGCAGATGCTAATGTAAAAAGTCAACGCTATTTCCCTCACTGTATTTGATTGTAATCTGCATTCTGCTTTGAACCTTAATTCGTCTTATACAGATCAGCAACTTTACCAACTTATGTATAGACTCAAAATCAAACATGAGAGGAAGCAAGGGGAGGTAAATGGGAAGAATTACACCTCTAAAATGTAAGTTTCAGTAAAAGGAGAATTCCCTCGGGAACTTTAACGAACAGAAAATTCCCTTTTTTTCAGCTTCTATTACCTTCTTTTGATGATTTTTCGGTGTTTCACTACGCTATCCGACCAGTCTTTTGAATCTTTTGCCAACGATCTCTTTCAAACGTTTCTATTTTTCGGAAAAAAATTCTGCAGCTTCGAGACGTGATAATTTTTTTAGCCCAAATTACAAATCTTTAGAGAAATTATAGGCCGAATCGATAGTATTTGCGCCTTGTAACATGCTCCATCACGAGATATGACCGAAATTGTCTACTCCTCGTTCCAGCCAATAGTTCTAACTACCGACCTGTCTATGAACATTATTAGAAACGAGATCACCGGATGTGGTTGTTATATTGGAAACTTAGCCAATGATGCGTTAGTTGATATAGTGCTATCTTTGAATTTTTTTTACTATTTATTCTTTGTTTCAATGTTTTACAATTGCTTGTTGGCTCTACCCGTTGCGTACGGAACATTTTAAGCGATATGCATCTATCTTTGCAAAAAAATGAATTCAAATGGCAATAATTCATTAAATGCAATCTTTTGAAGTTTTCCTAACACTCCCCTATAAAAGTAAAATTTCGAACTGACGATGCTCCAATATTGTAATTTAAATCCACCAAAAAAAAAGTTCCGCTACAATTTAAATCCATCGATTGATATAAAGGCTAAATTTCCCATTCTAAAAATACTTACTAATTTTATCTCTAGGAAAAATAAAGGAAATGACGTCAACAAATGACGCCATCTTTCATGCCGGACAAAAAAAACCTTTTATGATGACATATTAAGGTGTTAACGATTACCTGTTTATAAAAAAATGCAGCTTGTGGTGTTGTGTTCATTTTTTGAAGTTTTTCTTTCGGTTCGGCGATTTGTGATGTAGTTCGATTTTTTTCACTATCGGTCGATTTCCGTTTACGATTACCGATAGAAATTAGTGTACTATTGAGTTTTTGAATAAACTCATTCAATTGTTTGATAAGGTTTCGTTGCTGCTCCTCTAGTTGTTGTTTCTCTTGCAAGAGCATTGCATCGATTTTTGAATTGCACGTTTCTCCAACGATCCCATTCATCTGTGAGCATACTAAACAACGAAAGAATTACATTCAAATTTTGGGCTCACCTTATATACTTATCGAAAAATTACCAGAAAATAAGCAATAAGGCAATTTTCCTTCCTCAGGTTTCCGGTTATTGCGATTTTTTGGGATTCACCATCAGGAAACTACTTCCGCCTGGTACATAAGTTATCGATTTTTGAAGATTTCTGAGATCCACTATCAAGAAGCTATTCTGACCTAGTACATACGCATGGATTTTTTGCATATCGTTGACTTTATGTATCGAGCTGAAATTAGTAGTTCTCTGGGATTAAGAAAAGAAAACTTCGTCAATGTCAAAGCAAATGCTCTAAATTGATCAAATACTTAGAAAATAAAAAAAAGTAACGAGTAGAAAAATTGAATAAAACTGAGCAATTATTAAACGAACATTAAATAAGAACGGCAATAAATCTATGTGGAAATTCCCACCTAACTGATCGTCATGATAAGTTGGTAGAGTGTAGATAATCGAAGCTGGTCGTATCTCCTCACACCGAAAATTGAAATATGGCTTCAATGAATACATCGTTATCGCATCAAAAATAAATGCCTCGTTTTCGTTTTAATTATTCTAAATTATTCAATTGATTATATTATGATGATATGTTTAAAAAAAAATCGAAGATTTCGTATAAAAATTATTTTGGAAAATTTTTTTATTCGTTAAGCCGAAAAAAAAAATTATATTAAAGAATATTGTTTTCTCACTTTCTGATTGAATATTGATCGCTTCGTTCTTTCTTTTTTTTTTCCTTTACAAAATTTTTTGGGGAAATTTTCGATTATTATTTATTATTTGTTCGGGAACCTTTTGGCGTATAGAGACCTTTTTATTTGACCTCCCGTATCGCGGGGTCAATACAACGGTTTAAAGATTAATTTGAATAGTGAATTTTTGAGTGATCAATTTTTAAGGATTTTTATAGGAAATTAAACCAAATAAATGGTTAAGTAAATGCATTTCACATAAATGCAGTTTGCAATTCAATTTTCATAAATACAATCCTGAATAGTTCAGAGTCGATAAAAAACGCAATCAAACGAAATAGTTCTCTATAGAAGTCAGAAAATAGCCTCATATGAATAACCAAAGAAAAACACTCTAAATTCTACTTCCAGGAAACGAATGCAACTAAGTTCAATCCACGATCACGTGGGAGATGGATTGATCGCATTCCGGAACGGTGCTCGATTTTGATCCTAGCGTTAGAGGTTTAATTCATTTCAGTGTTGTGGTCATGAGTTAAACTCTGTCTTGATGCCAGTATCGCAATCGGAAATAGATGTAATCTAGATCATTGCACGAATAATTATCGCTGCATCTCTTCATATGCATCCACGAAAAAAAGCAAAAAACGCTGTTGATTTACGTTGGTTAGGTCTAGGCGAAACTGTCGAGCATTAGTACAGGTGAGCTGTTTTTTTCCCTTCAGGTAAAATAGATCTGGAAGTCTAACGTTTGCCAAGCTGCTGGGAATATAGGGATGAGGAGTTTTTTCGCAGTACGTCCTCCAAGGCAACTTCTAAACATGAAATTAAAAAAAAAAAAAAGCTCTTCTATCTACCTAATTACGCCTTGGGGCATATGTAATGCAATAATCAACGACTAATTCTACTAATTATTACTAGTTTTGGTTACCTTTTACCTTATGTCGTATTAATCAAAAAAAAGGAGAAAAAACACCATCGATAGAGACGTTGCCGTTTGAAAAGTTTGCCTTGCCTATGCAATATAAAATAACGACTAAATGTAGCTATCATTTATGAATTCATAATGCACGATGAAATCACGTCAGCTTAACGATTTAGAGCTGTAACAGGTAAGTGTTCTTGATGGTCGTAGCAGAAAATCACTGGGGAGGAAGAGATTTCAAATAGGATGTAATAAATCGGTACGATAGAGTTATTCAAGATTTATTTGAGTTGAAGGAAGATTTTTTTTTAAAAGGATAGGGGGATGGAGAGCATAAAAACTTATTGATGAGTGTGATTAGACATATATTGATTGCATAATTCCTGATATTTCATAAATCGTATGTTCGATTCGATCTTTAAACGAGAGAATGTGACCTGAAATGAAGTGACACCTTACAGGTAGATATATCTAATGACCAATTTGACCGATTTGAGCTCATTTGACCTTATTTTTGGCCGATTCAACAAGCAATCTGCAATCTGCATAGTAAAATGCAAACATCAGCCTGTATCCAGCAAGCATAGACGAATAGTACACAATAAAACGATGAGGCTAATATTCGAGGTATGCGTATTACATTGCATATTCCGTACAAATTTTACGACCTTTGATCAATTCTTAGCAAGCGCAACAACACTGCAATATACAATGAAAATCACTATAAAGCGCAATATTAAAACTGCAGAAAATCGCTTAGCCGATGATGTAATTATTATAGTGCTGATCGAGTTGCATTCTGATTAACTGCTAATGCGACAAATTTCTTTCGCTGGATAAGTAATCGAAATCGTTTGCTGGCTGCCGTAAGTTTATTAAAACCGGATGCATTTCACAAATTCCGATCGCATACTTTACCGGAAACATTCGTTAAGAATTGCGTTCCAGCTCAAATCGAATAATCCGGAAAAAATCAAAACCGAAATTTTCATCGGTCGCTTACAATCATTGGATTTTTCGCACACTGAGTGAAGAACGAAAATTTGAAACACGTGTATCGAAACGATCGGACGAATACGATCGCAAATATTCTTCTATCAGTTGTTGACAACTGATTGCGAATCTTCGTTCAGAAATTTTCTCCGACGTTTTCTTTGATGCGAGGCGGGGTTTATATTCGATTAGGTGAGCTGTAGTTTTTATTTTCTCTCTTGTTAGTGGTCAAGTAGTTTCGGTTGGATTTCCGGGAAATATATTTTCTTATGAACGCAATTTATGATTTGATTTAATATTAGTAGGCATTTTTTTTAGGAATTCTTCAATTGTTGATTTTTTTTCTTCCAATAAGGTTGGTGAACAAGTTTTATATGCCTACAATTTTCCGCCATTCCAATATTGTTGAATTGTGCAGTTTGCGCTTTATTATCGTTGTCTTACTCGTAAAATTTATCGTTTTAATCGTAAATTTTGTGTCTAATCGAACGGATTGTACTTATTTTATGCTATCGCTGCATTTGATTTGTAAATATTTGAGGTAACTAAGTGAAAAATGAGATACGTTGCGGCATATATGTTAGCGGCAATGAGCGGCAAACATCACGTTACAACTGCTGATATTGAAAATATTCTTGGTTCGGTTGGTGTTGATTGCGATCACGATAAAGCGAGTAAAGTGGTCGATTGTATGCACGGCAAATCGGTTGATGAATTAATCGCACAAGGATCGCAATATCTTTGTTCGGTTGGTGGTGCAGGTTTGTGACTACATATTATTCTAGTAGTACACATCATGCGACTATGAAAACAAATGATAGATTGTTCAGGGACATAGATCCTTACTCAAGAATGAAGAGTAAGACTTGCGAACTAATTAGCCCCGTATGGAGTGTAACAAAGTCAAATCGCGCATATCGGATATTGTTGGATGCACCAAACGAGTGACAAAAGGGCACCATTTGCATATAGAGAGATCACTTGTGACAAAAACACTCTCACGAAAAAGACAGGAAACTTGAAAAAGGATGAAACAGTTGGCGGAGATGACGAGAAGGTGTAGAAAGTGACGCAAATTGAGATGGATATAGTGGACGACAGGTTTATAAAGTGTTGCAGCCGAAATCAGAGAAAGGAGTAATAATATGTTTCGTTTAGGCAATTTTCTTCTCCCAGATTTCATCTTTTACTCATTCGTGCACCTATTCACGGCTAGTAGATCGATTATTGATAAGATATCATTAAAAGTTCAATTGGTGAGCAATAAAAAGGGAGATGAAGGTGGCTGAGCAAGCAGTGGTTATAAAAGTGGAAAAATGTAGCTACGCTTAGCCAAATATTCCATATATATATATATATATATATATATATATATATATATATATATATATATGTATATATATATATATATATACATATGTATATACATATATTCTAATATTTATTATTCAATGCTTAGCATTCACTTATGTGTTCGCTGTTGTGTCACATTTTGTGACACAGTCAACAGCTTTGAATCGGCCTTCTAGGGTTTTATTCTTTTTTCAATCATTCGCTAGCTTTTGAAACTTTTCAATTGAATTTTAATCACCTCAATCAGTGCAAAAATTTAACTACTGAAATTTGATTCCGTGAAGCATAGCTTTTCAATAAAATTAGCATATTTATTAGAAGGGTTTCATATGCACTATTTTAGTGCATTTCTTCTAATTTAAAACATATAAGGTGATAAGCGATGTTAATTCGTAAAAAATTTAGCGCCTCGAAAATTTATTTCTTCAAGAAAATATATAATCAACAATGTCAACAAATTATGAATTATTGTAAAACAATCTAAATGTTATATAAATTGTAGATATTTAGCTCTTGTATGCTTCATTTTTCAGTGGAAATTTTATTACTATTGCTATAGAAGTTTTGCTGTGTATTACGATGGTTTACTTGGGGGCGGAAATATGTAAAGTGGCTGCTTGTCATAATATGCATTGGTTGCGCGCTGAATCTATTGATTACTACTGCGCGAACAATCCAAAAAAAAATTGAGACTAAGCATGATTATGCATTTTTCAAAGAATAAAACTTATTCTACAAACTTTGAACGATTAAAGCTGTTTCGGAGACCATTTATTCAAATATGCGCTGATGGTTCATAATTCTACAGTATATTATCGATTAGAACGACACCAGGATGCGAATTATCGTTCTACATTTTAGTTTTGAAGGCTTCAGATTTTTGTCTGCGTTATTGGATTATTCTGTATTAAAATTATTCTAATTTAAGGTGGTGCTATAGCGGCACCAGTAGCTGCAGGTGCTCCAGCTGGTGGAGCACCAGCTGCAGGAGCAACGGAACCAGAAAAGAAAGAAGAAAAGAAAGAGGAGAAAGAAGAGGAATCCGATGAGGATATGGGCTTTGGTCTCTTCGATTGATTTCCTTCCGTTATTCAATTTCCGCCCATTGCATACTGCGATCACTCGAGATAGATGAACGTTTCATTGTACAAAATGTAACGCATGTTTTCCCGTGGGTATTGGCAGTTGCAAATGAATTTTGTTGCTTGTATTGTTGTTGTATTGCAATTGTTTCATAGTTTGCCCGATTGGCAGCAATGCAAATAAATTAACGTTAATATTTGCGGTTGTTGGGTTTAATATGCAAATTAACATGTGATTAAATCTTGTCACATATTTCTTTTCGTCATTATTTCTTCATTCCATTTCGATAATTATTTATTGAAGAGGAAAAAAATTTGCATTTCCTATTTTTTTTTTTTAGAGAGTTGTTGAATTAGATTGAAATTTCTTCATTACGAACGATTTTAATGTTGTCGACGAGGTGAATTTAGGATAACTATACATTCATGGAAAAAAATGTTTCATAGTCAAATTCGAAACTTCCCAAAAGGATATCGTCGTTGAGGTTTTACCCATTCAAATTTGTGATTCTCTTAATAAAACAAGTAAGTAAGCGTCATTTTAGTAGCGGACAATGGCGAATATTCACAAAGGTTTTAGTCTTTCTCTTTCGCTTTAAATTCCAATGAATATTTCCTCATTGAATTGTTGAAGACCATCAACGTTATCAATATGGATTTACAATTTCCACTCGGTTGTGAACATGCGCCTATAACGGAAGAGCTGTTTGCATTATAGTAATATTCACCAACGTGGACGTATTCGCAATGATATTTTATGCGTAAAGCGTTGACGTATGACGTGTTGTTGAGGGTAATTGAGATGAATAAAACTTGTAGTGTTTTTTGGGTGAACAAGCTGGCATTGGTTGAACATTGTGAAGTGGTAATGAAAAGCAGTGGTGAATGCTCCGGTGTTGCGTGCAGCTCCGATGTGATCCCAAATAATGCCGCTATATCGCTTACACCACCTACAAGGTTATATTTTATTTCTTGTGTCTTGTCGTATGAAATACCTCCACCTTAGCAATTCTATATTGCTCTCATTATTCCAAAGCATAAAGATTTATTCCGTTGAGAAGGTTTATTGGTTAATAAAGATGCCAGATGTGGCTTGGGAAAACTACTATAGTGTGCATTATTGAACTTAATTGCATTGAATCAACAGCTTGCACGATTTATATTGAAAGTGGACATTCATCTTTATACGGTTTACAGTTGCATCAAGCGGAGTTTTGTTTTCGAGAGCGATACCATAACTGATTGAAGCGTTAGTTGGTACAAGAAACGAAGTTGTAGCGAATTGGGACAAATAGGGGAGGCAGAAAGGAAGTGAGAAGGGAAGGGCAGAGGATAAACGAGAGTGCCTATCAAGATTTGGGGCGCTTGTAATAATTCTATGTGGCTAAGCGGTGATCTTCGCTTCTAGTAGAAAGGAAAGCGACGGTAAAGGAATCTTTCCTATATGCAGGTGCCCTTCGTATCTGATCATCGGCTCTCAATTGTAATTGCTAGAAATTTTCAAACCTCATTAGTGGCAAACCAGGAATTATATAGAAAGAATAAACGCATATCTGAAAGTCTCAACGCAAATTACGATCAGTGAGCTAATCGTTTAAAAGAGATTAGGTTGTTGCGTTATCGCTAAGAAATACCCTCGCTTGAATCGCTGTCATATTTCGATTCGAGAAAAATTTTCGTTTCCTTTCACTAATGCCCAGTGATGTTACATTAGAAATGTTGGAGGATTAAGCAGTATTATGCATTTTTAACTGCTGAATGCAGAGTTTCATGCACAGCGCTTGTGCCCTGAACTTCAAGCAAAGCAATCCCAAGCATTTTCGGCGCATTACAGCAATCCTTTAAGAATCTGGCTGCTTACCTTCGCATTTCTTTCTTCATAAGGTATGATAAAAACTTCGGTCAAAAAATGTGGAATATTGAGCGTGCTGCTTCAAAATTTTCCTTCTAAAATCTTACAGGCCAATCGAAAGCTTTAGCCATTTAGCCCGTATTTCCTTGAAATTTATAAGCGCACGACCTCCATTAAATGGCATGCGGAGCGGGCTAGAAATCTTGGAATGTCTCGATAGACTATGCTCCTTGCTAATGCGGTGAAATGTTGTGCAAATGGCAAATAATGAGAAGCGGCTAGGGCATTTTTGAAGAATCTAATTTCTATTACATCTGAGTTTATGACCTGTACAACAATAATCCAGCCAATTGTTGTGCTAGTCGAATAATCGAACACTGTGATAAAAATAGCAATCTGCAATCGAAACTATGGGCAATGAGACGAAAGTATTGAAGTTTTCGGCGATGAATTCGATTGATGAAGACAGCCAGAT
This sequence comes from Baylisascaris procyonis, assembly GCA_037389465.1. Classification (NCBI taxonomy): domain Eukaryota; kingdom Metazoa; phylum Nematoda; class Chromadorea; order Rhabditida; family Ascarididae; genus Baylisascaris; species Baylisascaris procyonis. The sequence goes on along the minus strand of JAZARR010000032.1, from coordinate 3,077,541 downwards.
AAACCTTCTTGCTGTTCTAGAATAATTTCAATGACGCTTGATTGCCAAGTATGCGCATTGCGGGCAATTTGGAGTTAAGATTTAGCTTGCTTCATCTATATCTATATGTTCTCATAAAATTTCTCAAAAAAGTATGGAAGTTCGAACTAATAATTTCCTTTTTTAGAAGTTAGCCTCTCATATATTCGCTACTACATCCATTTTTTTTTTTGATAGTTTACTGTTTACCGCAAAATATGCACAAACATAATGATTAGTTTTCCTATGATATCTCTATTTTATTTGCAAATTAAGATGGATATTTTCAGCCCAAAATGTGATAACAAAGTTTTGTTTGCGATGCTGCCTGAAAAGTTTCTTATACGGGTATGTAGTTCGCCGATATTGGATGTTACCGATCGATTGAATCTGATGCTTACTTGCAAACAATTGAGGGCGGCCGCATCGAAAAGTTGGAGTTTGGTGACGAAACTACGTATCGCTAACAACGAAAGTGATGATGATCGCATTGATGATAGGTTGCTGTCATTTTGATTATCATTCCCCATCACTCCATCCTTCACTTCAAAGCTCCTTGTTGGTCTGGTGCTCCATCCTTCACCTCGACCTTCAGTGCTGTTCTAATTCTCCAACCTTTATAAGCTTCACTGTTATTCTAATGATTTTTCCTTGAGATTTTTGCAATATTATACCCTCTATGACAAGCTAATGTTCCACTAGTTGTGATATTAACAAAGGGGTTTATCACTTTTATTGATACGAACAGATATTAGCAAATCACCTTCTCGGCTTTTTTTTATCTTTCACAAATTTGTGAATGCGTCTGCTAACGTTTCCGATTTCTCTATTTTATTCTCAAAGGCTAATCACTTGGTAGTTTGGGCAATTCAAGAGATTTGAATTAGGTTTGTAAGGTGTGTCTAAAGGCGTCGACCTGACAGGTATGTAGATCTTCACATCTGCGGTCGAACTAAGTGTGTCATTGGGTTGACGAAGTAGTTAATTTACAGATTTGTGATTACGTGTATTGATCGATCGGCCAGTTCACTCACATCGATAACTCTATGTCTGAATTCGTCTATTAATTCACAACTTTGCAAAGGCATTCAACTCTTTCAGGTGTGTTTTTCACATCTTTTTATGACTTATGCTTAATAAGGTGTTTGTTGTGGCGTCAGACAAAATTATCTGAAATATTTTTTTGTTTACTGCCTCCCCCTTTTCTTTGCATAAAATCTTCCACATGTTTTAGATGAAATTTTCGCATCACTGCCCGAAGTGATAAGGCGAGAGTTAGATTTAAACATTGTGTTGGTCATGGTCGGGACCGGGACAAAGTTAAGCCAAGGCATCTGACGACCGTATGGCCACGAGCTAGGTCTAATGCCGACCTCTATTCGACCGATTTTATTTCGCGATCGGGACCAGATGTAACCCATTAAAATAAGATCATGGTTTAGGCCTACTTCTGGTAATGGCCAATACAAGAGTAGGCACAGATTTATGTGTCGGAGTATTATTGGTGATATTTTACTACCGGAAATTGATTGCGTATAGTTTGTTAGAACGTTTCTTTGTTATATAAGGTAATACATACGAAGGGCAAATAAGAGTAGAAATTCGTTATTTTCTCTGTCGGAAAGAGCATGGAGCAGTACCCTGGTTGATTGAGATTTGCGGCTTCGTTGCTTATCTTCTTATCTGTATTGGCGGATCTTCGCGATATATGGTTATCTAAAGTATCATTTATGAGTGCGGTTGAAGATTACTCCATCATAGCTATTGATCGACAAATGGCAATAGATATTCGTAGATTAATTAAAGGTTACACTGAAATACGCTTTAGTAAGACGATGATAATTGCTAAATAATTTTTTCCTCATTGGCATCTGCGAGATTTCTATGATGTTTTCATCGTTTTCAAATACAAAATAATAACTATATATGTGTGGAATTATTTTCTGCAGCATTTACGTGCCTGCACTAATCTACGTGAATTGACCCTTCTACTTACACAATTGCCGTTACGATTTCTCAACAGTGGTTTGGCACATATTTCAAGTATGTATCAATTTTGCTCTTTTTTTTCTTGTTCTGCCTATTTGCTAAGGTTTACCTGAATTACCTAAATTGCTGCTAAGGCTATTAAAAGTTCATAGATGCTTTTCTATTTGGAAAGGAAGAATTTTATTTGCCTGAACCCCAAAAGTAAGTTTATAATTTGTAAAAAGGTATTCGGAATGTGTGTTATGTGCGAAAATATTTGCGACATTCATCATTAAACGCTTCGAAGCAGTCTATTCAATACTATCGATGATTTTACGACTTTCCTCGTTATGGTTTTGCTTTTTGATTGAAGTTAAGCTTTATCCAGTCTTAAAGGCCTTAAATTTATCAGTATTTATTGATTGTATGTGGGATTATTGGATGGGATCTGAAGCCCCCTTCGACGAATTTAGTTTTTTATTGCTTTAAAAAGTTATATTTTAACGAATTAATCTTCAACTGTTAATAATTTAGCTTAACTGTCAAACTCTCAATGGATTTTTCTTTTGGTTTTCCTCGAAAAGTTTCATGAACTCTATTCCAACAAAATAATAAGCGCTGAAATAATAGTAAAGAATGTTTCAAATGAACAGATGTCAGGTTTATCCCTGCGGAAGTTGGCGTTAGTAAATAGTGTAGCGGATGCGACAACAATGCGAATAGTGGCAAATACTCAAGGTGGCACTCTTCGATCACTTGGTCTCATCAATTGTTTTCATCTGAGTGACGATGCTTTCGAACCTATCGTTTCCAATATGCGCCTCCTCACACTCAATATCAGGTTCGTTTCGTCACTGTTGTGGAGGAGGAGAGGGAAAACAGGAGGGAGTGAGACCTGCTAATGTGAAACTGAAACCTCTGGCTGTCATTTCATTTTTTTTGTGCTGGTTGCAAGTACTGGAATAATAGCAATCTTTGAAGGAATTGAAAGCACACTTTTTTTTATGAGACCACCCTTTAGAAGCAAAACACTTACGGCGACGATAACAGCAATTTTTCGACACTAACCACCTCGTTCGGTTCTCTTACCTGAATTGCTATTGAGACTGTTAAGAGCATAGTTGCCTTCCTTATAGAGTAAGAAATTTCGCTTACATGAAACCTCAAAAATGACTTTATAATCAGTAAAAAGGTACTCGAAAGATATATTCATCTGTTATAGAAGTTTCTTCGTGATCTCCTATAGAGCGTTGAGAATGTCATTATTTCTGCGAGAATGCTTTATGGCTACATCGTAGTTGCGCATTTGTATTAGTCTGCTTTTCTCACTTTGTAGAGCCTCAGCTAGCTAAAAGGGGAGGTAAGGCTTAGCAGGTGTCATATGCCGCAGAACAATTTGATATACTTAATTTCTATCATAACCCAACATTAGCTATGAGCACTTGTGGATATTGTCGAATTTGCATGTGGGAAAATATCTTGTGATAGATTAGCATTGGTGCAAACATAAATTTTTGTGGTGGGGATATTTAAGCAATCGTTTGCATTGGATAAAACATATTCATCTATACTTTATCGTCTTCACTGACCCCTCAACAAGTTTGTTTTAGTTAGGTAATGTGTTACAACGCGTCTTTATTCATACAAATACACCTTCCTGTGCCTCTTCCTCTTTTTTTTTCTCTTTCTCTGTCTCTCCCTCTCTCCATGTTTGAAAAGTTAAGGTTTATTCGGAAACCAGTGAGGTTGGGGTTGGAAAAATTAGTGATGTCTAGTCCAATGGTCTACTGCATGAAGTATGAAGTTGAGCGGTCGAATTTGAAACGGGTTAAGGATGCCTAAAAATGGCAGATATTTGCGTGTAGAGGGGGGCATTTAGCACTCAGTGGGGTGCAGAATATTCCTCTTTCGGAAATGCTTGTGCGAGTGGTCAGTATCGCTGAGATATGAATGTATTGCAAATATTTTATTATTGATGGGTGACTTTATATCGTCTGATGGAATTTAAAAACAGATACTTTTTTTCACATATGATTGTAAACTTTGCGCATAATATGCCAACAGGGAGGTAATATGAAGTTGGAATGTTTTCGAAAGAAGACATCTTGAAAATTTTATAGCACAGCTCATCTTTGTTCATTTGCTAAATTAAAGATGCTGAAAATTGCTCATATAAGAGCGTGGCACATTGAGGGTGCCTCGTCACATAGATGCTTGTTATTTATTTATTTATTTATTTATTTATTTATTTATTTATTTATTCCAATCAACAGAGCATTCATTATGAATGAAGGTCTCTTCATATCGCTTCCACTTGTCCCGAATCAATGCTTCTCTGATCCAGTTGGTTCCTGCGGTCTTTTTTAAAGAATCGCTCCACCTCATTGCAGGTCGGCCTCTATTTCTTTTGCCAATCCGTGGTGTCCATTCTGTTATTCGCTTCACCCAATCGTCACTTTTCAGTGCGGGTATCTTCGCCGCCCATCTAAATTTCCTCATTCCAGCCTCGGTCACCCAATCCTTTACCTTTATTACACCTCGAAGCCATTCGTTGGTTTTCCTCTCCACCGGTTTGATTCCTGTTATGATTCTTTCCATTCTTCTTTCTGCCACCGCTAGCAGCTTGCGCACTTTTTTAGTTGTTACCTATGTTTCAGAACCGTAGAGAACTGTTGGCATCACGCTTTTTTTCGAACAGTTTCCTCTTGAGACTCATCGGTGCTTTTTCTCACGATAGTTATGCCCGATGCTTGTTATGTGTCCTCTATAATCACATTCGCAAAAAAAACTTAGTTCATTTCACATCACATAGATATAGTTCATCATAAGGAATTTATATTTATGAGAGAAGGCTATAAACTCATAATTTATAAGAAAATATTTCAATTGAGAAATAAGATATTTGAGAAATATGGATAAGAATTTGAAGATGTGTTTAGTTATTTCTTGAAGGTGTATTAATCTGATGGATTGAGTCATAAAAGGCATATATCGTATCGCTTTCATTAGGCATTTTCATTTTAAAGAATTTTTTTTTAGAAAGGTTTTTATACTTATGCAGCGGTTTTGCATTTATTAATAGCTGATGGGCAAATATTATGCAAATGTTTTATGTGCATAAGCGATCACAAATTATTCTATAATACGAAGTGTTGGCACTATATCTCCCAATTATGCGTAGAAAAATTATTATTATTATTTTTTTAATGTAATTGACTAGAATGCTTATAAAAGTGTTACGGAAGTGCTCAATGCTTTCTATCATTTGCTTTTAGAGTGACTGTATTTTGTTTAAAGCTACTCATATTTTGCTTTGTTGATATAGGAGCCTTGGTTGATATCATTTGATTTGCAAATAAATTCTAGAGTGAATCTCGAGGTGGTGATTTTTTAAAAAGTATAGTAGTGGTAGTATATATTTGATAGTAAAAGTTGTTGCAATTACTTTATAGATCAAGTAGGCGAATCAGTGCAGTATCTGTGCAACGTGTTATTGATGCCTATGAGCATCGTCGTCAACCTCGCCAATTGAAACTCTACAATTATCGATCAAGTGTTTATAGGCAATCCGTAAGATTTTTGAACGTCTTTGATTTATATTATCGGTTCATAAATAAACAAACGAATAGCATGCGTGATATGAGATGTTTATTCGATTAAGGACATCATTGAAGCAAACAGCCAACTTAAATAAATACTTGAGGATTTAATTTCTTTGCATATTGTTTAACTATTGTTACTGCTAAGGTAAAAATAAAGTTTAAGCTGTTCAAAAATTCTCAATTAGAACTATTCGTTTGTTTCTTTTTTTTTGCGAAATTCTATCAACATATTTAATTAATTGTTACACTTTTTCCTCTTTTAAAATTGCTGCTTTTGCAATGCTTTTAAATGCCGGATAGCTAGCTGTTTCACCATTGAGAATTCTTGTCTTATATGGAAGTTGGCAAAAGTTTTATCTATCCCCCGGTAATATATGAATGCAAAAATGCGTTTAGCTTTCTTTTCATCTATTTTCGTTTTTTTTTTTTTTGTTTCACAAATCAGTGAACTCATCTAAATATAATAACATCTCCCTCCATTATGGCCTGTTTTATGCTCACAATCCTTCCTATTTCCCTTACAGCATTCAGGCTATCTCTGTCCAAAAAATTCTGTCGATATTTCTAACTTCTTCGATTCATTAATCATAGAATTTCTTAGTCCATAAAACATCAAATGAAATGTTTTGTAGTTGCGTTATGATCCGGAACGAGTGTTGTTTTGCGATGAGAAGAAGTGCCTAAGAAAACGTCTCCGTTCGGGTAAATTCCTCAACGAGAATGCTGTACGTCCAGATTGGGAATACGATTCGGATGAGGACGATTTCGTTTGAGAATGTTGCACTAATGATTTCTTATCATTCGTAGTCTGGGCAAATGATTACTACGATCGGGTTGTCGTTTACTTGTTTCAACTGTGCGATGATCGTCTCCCTACGCAAATCCGTTGTTTTTGGCGTCCGCAATTCATGGTAGCCACTCTAGTGATTTGCAATAAAACATACCGATGGATTTACGAGAAGACCGAAGTTACAGTAATAAGGGAAGTGGAGGGATGCACTCTTTGCAACTTACATATTCGTCTAAGTAGTATTCAATTTTCCTACGGCAATTGATCAAGCTGTTTGAATGGAATGAGATCATTTGAGATGAGGGAATTTTTCATTGCTTCATCCTAGAAGGAGGGTTATTCAAGAGGATTGATAATATCCCTACACTCTCAACTCGGATTCCCACTCTCCCAAGTACCATCCATTTAAGTCGAAAGATAATTTTCTACCGCATTGAGAGGAGCACTAAAACAAGCGCTGATACTTCATTGATATGTTTAGCGGTAATCCTCGAAACCGGGTCGATAAGAGCTCCAATCTGGCGCGCTTATTCCTCTAAATCTAGCTTGCAACGGTGATGCGCTTCGTTGCTGAGTCTCATGCCTTTATTGATGACGATATTAATTCGGCAATTTCCGGTGTTGTCACTTGCTATATTTGCCCGTTCGTGATTCTCTTTTGCTCTTAAGCTTGGCCCTTGTTTCATAATCTCATAACCTCTAATAAAATCCCTAGTCTATAGATCTCTCGAAAGTTTAGATCGGTTGGTCCCGCTTTCAACAATGAAAAAATCCATATTATATTAGGAAATAAGTTCTCTATATTTGCGTATCAATTGTTTTTATTATTGGGTATTTTTCTTTCAATATATTTTTCGTTGTTTATTGATGATTTCTTAGGTAGAGCCATCTTTGCGGCAATATAATCACTTTATTGAATCGTGATGTTGCTGAACAATTCTGCTCATAGTGTCATAGGCAATTAACCTTTGTGGAAACGAGAGTGAAGTGAAAAAGGTTGTGAGGATCTTTCAAAAAGCGAACGATAATAGATGTTTTTTTGCGACATAATCATTTATTTGTGCATGAAAGTAGCGATGATCATATATGAGTTTGACCGGTGAAAATTACCACGGGGATTGGCATTGATGATATATGCGCTTATTTTCTGGAAACCTCGATCTAGTATTGTAATGTGAATATTGATAGTCCACTAATATTTCATCTAGTGAAAAATTGGTATGTTTGCTTTATTATCGGATGATTCAGGAGGAGTGGTGCGATATTGCGCCTACTGTGTTCTCTATGAGCAGAAAAATTTTTCTACAAAAGTGATGGTCACTTAGCGAAAATGACCGCCACTTAGCGGACAATAGCGGCCACTCAACGATAGTGATATAGTATATAACAAAATTATGTGCTTTCCATTAGCACTTTTTTTTTGTAAATGTGTTGAATTTTGTATTCGTTTTCATTTGTGATAAGCATGTTGTCGTTTATTGTTATTAAACGAGCACTTACGGCAGTCATGATGACTAGTGAAAGGCATTTATTGTTATCGCACATTATTTACTTTTGCGTTATTTTTCACTTCACAAAAGATCGTATTTTTATCACTGTGTCACACTAATGCAGAACATTGTCTTATAAAAATGTTCACCTGTAATTATTCGTAAAGGTACGGGGTTTTAAATCAATCAAATATTGTTGTTGAGTTTATTAATTCCGAATCTATATAGGATTCAAATTGCTTTAAAGTTATTAAAACATAATAATTGTTTTCAATATTATTTATTAATCTCAAAGAATACGATTGTTTTAGCATATCTGTTTTCTGAAACGTTCTAAGCGTTTGTCTTTCGGCGTATTTTTTTTTTGTGAAATATTATTGTCACGGGTGCGTGAAATCTTTTTTGATATTTATTTTGAATTGAATTTTTTTTTTTACTGCAATAATGTATTTCGCATGCGACAATGCTTTAAGGGCTATGTTAAAACCTTTTAGCATATATTGTATGAAAAAGAAACAAACGCAGACGAATTTTTGCTTGGAAATTTGGCCATAATATATAAGTGATTGCATTTTGATTGATTATGAATGTTCATCATTTCTGTTATGGGTTGTGCTTATCGTTTTTTTTTTTCTGCGTTTAAAAATTATTATACTTAAAATTTTTGTTGTTTCCGCCTATTTCCGTTTATAGCTGATGAGAACGAAGCAACAAAAGAAATTATTTTATTCGGAATTTCTTTCGTGTTTTCTATTCTAATCGCTTTCAAGTACGTTTCGCATAGTTCATTCATGTATGGCTCTTGTTCGTGTTGCTCTCTTGCCTTGTGTATGCTTGACGTTATTGTTGACGTCGGCGTGTTTAGGCTTACTTTTACTATGGGTGATGCGCAGCTTTAGCGAAATTTTTCAACGAGAAAGTTTCATTTTTCGATCGATCTCTGTGCTGTTCTCATTAGAAATCGCTCTTCATGAGGTTTATTGGAAGTCAAGTTTTAGTTTCATGGCTTAAAAAGTAACGTAGAAATATAAGTTCAAATAACTGGTTAAATTTTTATATGTGTATATAGGTTATGCTTAAAACAGAAATATTGTGAACACAGCTGCGCTAATTGAGAGGCTCCCAGCGTTTCTTAGGTGTAATGTAGATCAGTTGGCTACAGATCAAGTGGGATAGTCGCTTTGCAAGGTAACTCAAACAAGGTCAAGAGCATACAGGCAGATCAAACAACCGCCTAGCATGTATCGTGGGGCTAGCCTGAGGCAGAATCGGGATTATATAAAAGGGATTGCTGTGTTCATGCGTTCATTCCAACTGTTAGATTGTTCGCAGGGCTGAGTGAGCCAGCGTGTGGTCTTGGAAACGCCTAAGGAGATCGACCGCAGCTTGGAGTCCGCCGGGTGCGATTACGGGGTCGTGTCGACGACGTGGTGAACGATTTGCTCCTCGTTTGTCACATTGTTGCACAAGTCTTATAAACTGTTCGCCATTGTATCTGTGTTGTCTCGCAATTTAATCGACCGTATCTCGACAGAGGGTGCAGGTCCTCGAGGAGATCTGGATGACTTAACGAGCCAACGGAAGCTGTCCCTTACATGGGCACTTTACCTTTTTAAATTGAAACCTTCAAATTACCCGGAAGTAAGCCATTTTTTGTCACTCGACAAATACAATTTAAAAATCCGGTGGGTTTTAAAATACGTGGAATTTGTATTTTTGGTATTTTCATTCAAAATTCACAGTGAATTTGGTTATTTGTATAGGCTGTGAGAATATGATGTAAATTATGGGCATTCAAATGTCGTCACTCTAGCTTAAGTGGTTTCCGACTGAAAATGTCGTGCTTCTCACAAGTTTGCACAAATATATTGACACCATTTCATCGCCAATAGTTTCACCAGTAGAATATTCATGAATGTGTGTTTATAATGTACGCAATCATCGCAATCGTCCTCGTTGCGTTGGTGAATATAGGTGATGTGTTGGAATGTCCTCATGAATGGACATTCTTCGATGGATACTGTTGGTGGCGCAGGTTTGTTGCTTAGTTGGAATGATTTCACATATATTAATCAACATCGTTACTATTTGAATGAAATCTTTATGCATTGAGTCATATATATTTTAAAAATTTTGATATATTTGGCTGTGACATAAATGGTGTTTTCGATTTTCATCCCTAAATCTTTCTTGTTTTAACAAGTCTGAACTGTTTTTCTTTCTCGTTTTTTTTTTTTTCATTTTTTAGTCGTTAATATCTCGTTTCATTTTATTGCTTGTTGACGGTATTTGTAGTTAATTGACTGGTTAGTTTGCATGTTGCGCGGAAATGGCTTACACTATCAATAATCCTATTTCATTTGCAGCTCAAATATTCCTTCACTTCCTCCTTCCCGTCCCTTCGGAATAGCATTGTCATTCGGATTACAAGGGGAAACTAGGCACAGGAGCTATTTCTCGAAACAGCGGAAATTGATGAGATCGCATTTTGGTTGGTGTTGAATCCATCTCATTTGCCGATAGCGTGCAGAAATTGGGTGAACCGAGTTGAGATCATTTATAAATGTCTAATTTGAGCATGATGGCACATGTGCTTGTTCCTTTTGATGTAGAAATTATAAATATTTGCAATTCAACAGCCTACGAATACACTAGCAATTGGGAATTTTCTTTTCGTTTTATACTTGGTTTTATTTGCAGTACTCAATATCTGAGTTGGACGCAAGCAAGGCAATACTGTGAACGTAATGGTGGTGATCTAGCGATAACGAATTCCACTCGGCAAATCGCCTTTCTGAAGCATTTGGAAAACGAAGAATCGGGTTTTCTCATCAATCAGCAATCCGGTTCTATAGCCATTTCTCTATCGTTCCTATTCCTCCCCTTCTCCTTCATTCCTCTCATCCTCAACATCCCTTTCCCCCATAGCCATAGGCATCTATTGCCATTTGTATTGTTGAGAAAATATTTTTCCTTAACGTTCAGAAATTTCCTTAAAATATGGTGATTTGGCACCAGCAAATTCAATCTCATATACTATACATGCGCATTAACAACGGCAAGTGTTCCAAGTGTTTCAGTGTTTCAAAAGATTTTCATATTTGTTATATTTTTTTATTGACTCCGATTTTCAAAACCATTCTTTCCGCTTTTTGCTAATGCTTGAAAAACCGCTATGTGTTATTAATGTTATTTATTATTCAGTCAAAAACCACCATCTTGACAATTTTTCTGATCGAATTTGTAAATTACGCAAGTGTTGCTAACCGATTCCTCTCTCCTTTAAGAAATAAAATATAAGTGAGACAGGTGTTTGTTTACTGTCACTAACAAGATGATACTGTCACCGTAATAAGGAACTTTAAAAACGTTGATAGCATCATCGTAATAAGTCTTTTACTTAAGTCCCTTATTAAGATTCTTCATTTCTTTCATGTTTTATTGTTAATATTTCAGAGACCATTAAATATTATAAAACAAATTTTATTGCGATAAATAAAACTTGAAAATTTACTCAACAAAATTATTCACTTATATTTTACGAAGGATTTATTTATATGCGACGAAATTTGCAGATTCAATAACTATAGAACAGAAGAATTGTTTCACACGAGAAACAAATGTTGCACTCGTTGGATTTGCTGTGGTAGGTGACATTCACTAAAGTCATTAAAGTTAATGCCTTTTAAACTTTCAATATAAAACACACCCAGTAGCCAAGGTGTTCTGCTAAAATGCCAATAGTTAGATCTTTGCTAAGGACAAATTCTATTTTCAACCTTAGTGCACTGGAATTTGAGTAAGCAAAATTTGAGTATCATAGTAAATCTATATCAGTTTTCTTTTTTTTTTTTTGGACATCATTGAACGATGTGGAATCAGTGACAGACTGCCTTAACAAATGCATCGAATCGAGACGATATTTCGACTTTGTGTGTAAATCGGTATTATGGTACAGGTATGTAAAAAATTTTAATGAATCACTTTATTTATCAGTACTAATATGAAAAACGGAAGTGATCGAATTTCTGCTATTAAATTATTCTATAGTTTTTCGCTGTACTCATTTGTTGTTAAAAAGACGATGAATTACCATCAACGTCGCATATATATTCAAATAGGAAAGCAAATATGCTTAACGTTTATTTGACTTTTCCATACTTTTACATGTTTTTTTTTTTCGATTCATGCAATGCACATTTTACTTATACCGCATTTTCCCATTTTTGGTCTTCTGCTTCCACAGAAAGTGCCCCTTTACTCCTATTAACTCTTTCCACTCCTCACTCCCTCCTCAACTCTCCTTTCAGATGTCTCTTCTCATAATGTTTGCCTTTTCAAATTTCAATAGTTAATCAAAAGATGCAAAAATAAAAAGCATTAATTGGTTGAATTGAAGTTTAAAGAGATTTTACAGTGAAACACATCAATGCATACTTAATGACGCCAATAAAGAGGGCAATGATGGCTTCTTCTTGTCAACAAACGAGAGTGAAGAGGTGGTCGACTATTATGAGAATCGTTGCTTAAACCTTCTACCAAAAGGTTACATCGTCTTAATATTCATTAAGTATTTCGCATTCATTTAAGCGTTAAATTGCTGAAGCGATCTTGGGAACCTTCTTGAATGTATTATTGATAAATTAAGAATAAAGAGACCTGTAAGGATGATATGAAGAGAATAGAGGTGTCTTTCATATCACAAATATCCTCATCGATAATAGGGAGATTGCATCTGATGTTAAGCAAAAATTGAAAACTTGTCTATCTTCTACCGAATTCTACACATATATTTTTGCATGTGTTAAAAATTGCAAAGCAGGAAACGTGCTTTGAGCTCGTAAGGCAACAGAATAAGCGTTTAGAAAATTATTATGATACGAAATTATTACATGTGAAAGTATTTTCAGTTAATCATTAGCGTACATGGATGCAGCCGGTGGATGATGAGAGTCATTGAACAATAACGAAGGGAATAATTTGACATGTAGGAGAGGGCATGACGTTCTTTAGCTATAAGGAAGACAGGGCAGAAGAGGGGTACAGGGAGAGTTGGAAGTGGGGTAGGAAGTAGTAAGTACTACGTGGCAGCACTACTTGAGCATATTATTTGATAATGAATCGTCAGACAGCTTCAATTTTCTCTTCCTATAGAAAACAAATATAATTCTTTCTAGATTCTGCAGTTCTTCGGCATTAAAAGAGTCAACAGAGGCAATACTCCTATCGATGTACCAATAGGCCAGATGAAAAGCTAAAAAAAACCTATTTCTTTTTGAAGGTAAGATCGTCGAGAGAACATCCAAGCCTCATAATTTAGAAGAACTCGAAAAATGCTTCGATCGTTTCGATCATTCGTCACTTATCGGTTTCGCTGATCGTGTCGAGAGCGGCATTGAAGCTAGCGAATGTCTTACACAATGTGCACAATGCAGTGCATGTCTTGATGATGAGCCATGCAATGCAATAGTCTATTATAGGTATTAGTTTTGATATTTATAGAAAGTAATATTGAATGCACCTGAAGATGCCTATTGGTGTGTTTAACAGGGTTGATAAATTTGCATAAAATGTAGCCAAAACTGATCAGTAATGTTTGCATGTGGCAATAGGTTCCGCAGATGTGATGATATTAGTCTATCAGGAGCAGATAAGCGAAACGTCCGACAATTTCCTTCTCGCTCCCCTTCATCTCTCTCCTTTCCACTCCTCTCCCTTTCTCGCAAGTTTGCCTTTATAATTTGTCGCCAAAAAGAATGCTTAATTGAGGCAATAGCTGGTGATGTATACATAAAGCTTTCTAAGCGCACTTGTGTAGAAAGTGTATGAGCTCCATGTTGATCCACGATCGCTTAGGCAAAGCAAGCAGTTTAACCATCGTTTGACGGCTGATGAAGATTATGAGCAAACGAGCTTTGAACCCGTCAGCTTTTGCTATCCGAGGGAACGTAGAGTCAAAGGTCACCTGTGGGCAATATTTTCAGCTATCATCAAACAGCGCTCGTTATCTAATTCTCAGCCGTACTAAAATTCTTTTTAACATAGGATTTAACGATGCATCGGTCCATTAATGCTTGAAAAAATATTTATAGTCTCGTTTGTTCATTAAAAAATGTTAGCAACAACTCATTAACGACAAACACTGAAGAAATCTTCGAAGACTAATCGAACACAAACAACGTTGGAAATGATAGCTGAAGTGATGCTCTTTTACCTATTTCTGTCTTTAGTGAAGGAAGGAAATGATGAGCGAAGGAAATTCCAGGAATCAAAAAGAGTGCATCATGATGGTGGCAACAAGACGGGGAAACGACGAATATTTTCTTCGTTATGATTCAGAATCCGAATATTATGAAAGACGTAGAAATTGCAATGAGAGTGGTATATGCGCTGAAGAGGTGAAGTTTTATATTGGATAGCTTGCTTATGGCAAGAATATATCAATTACTAATTACTATGAAATTCCGTTTCATTAAATCTATCTCAAATATTATTGCTGCCGTTCTAAATGTGTTACCATTTGATTAATGCCGCTATTGCTATCGAGTATTAACTTAAGCATTAGCTATATTACTCTTTGCTTTGACTATTAATAAATGGCGAACATATTGATAAGGTTGATGTAGTAGATGTTCTTTTTTTGCAATTGAAATAACCGGAAATTTGATATGAACGTTTAGAAAATAAACAAATAAATATATTTTATTCAAAAATACTAAGCATTATTGCATACTGAGAATAAAAACGGGTGGTTTTTTATAGCTTTATTTAATTAGCTGTACAATAAAATTCACTTGCACAACTTACGAAACTTTTAAAGCACTCTAGACGAAATTTGAACTGCATTTAAAATATCAGTGAACTCTTAAATCTAATTTACATTCGTGTATAAAGGTATAGCTTCATGTAGGGTTTACAGTTTGTGAGCTGTAAATATTAGAGAGAAAGACATAAATATATGAGCAAGCGTACAAACATTGACGTTATCGCATTGAATTTTTAGCACGATTAAAAGAAATCACCTAAACAGGTTGTAGTTCGCTCAAAACTTTACCTATTTAATTTGTTCATATTATTTGCGTATTTGTCTATGGATCAATAGATCGTATAGATTCATTAGATATTTATTGAATAATTTAGATTGCTGCTGATCGTATAAAATCTTGTCGATTTGTTTTCGTCATTCATGAGGACGTAAATGCTACCGCGCAGATAGAGTGAGCTTTGCTACTGTGCCATAGTTCGGGCTTCTGTATAGGTTTTTAGTAGTAAGGCTGTATGCAGTAACCGCTTTAATCGACAATAATTGAAACTTTTGCACAGCTTTCAATTATCTTCGTAATGGACGGTAGCGATTCAATAGGAATTGACAAATTCAACAATGCTAAAGCATATATTAATGCGATCGTAACAGCGGTACATAATATCATTGAAGATTTGACGGTGACAATTGTACAAAGTGCTATTGTACCAACTTTAGAGATCGACAATGCGATTTTCGACAAAATAACTTCTTTTCAAGGTAACGATAGATCTCATTCAAATACGATCGCTATCTTATTATGAGCTTAAATTCCTTTATATAGCATTGATATGAACATTTGTCTAATCTTTCAAAATCTCTTCCACAATTAAATTACCATTGTTTTGGCTTTTATACCGTATCGATAAGCTTTGAAAATGAAATAACAGAAACTGAAAGAGAAATTAAATGAGCAAAATCAATTTGAATGAAAATGATTCACATTGCATATATATGATATTTCTAGATATTTGATAAATTAAATGAATATATTTGAAAATTTATATTTCTCTAGCAATCGAACATCTCCATATATTTCTTCACTTTAATTATACTGAATGATCTGAAATTCTATCGCTTGGCTAAACGATATGAAATTCGAAAATAAAAACATTGAAGAAAATGCATCATAGCAGCATTCTTTGATCGTATAAAGTAAATCTGTGGCATAGAAAAATAAAACATCGGTAATGCATAATTTTATTTTATTATATTGGAAACTTTTTGACAGCTATGTCATTTGCAGCACTAGCGAAAATTTCACATCCGACAAAAAAATTTAGGCCATAGATATAAATTTGACAAAAAATTTCATAGTGGAAGAAATATAAACTATATCTGATTTTAAACGTCACTTGTTATTGGAATGTATGACATTCAACGACGTAAATATTTGAATTCATTGAGATTATTTCTCTTTTCTGGCCAATTTGCTATTAGAATTACTTCATAACATATGATGCATAATTGTCGCCGTTAACGATGGACAACAAATTTGTAGATATTGTGTTCCATTTGCTAAAAGCAAACTTAATTTAGTCAAAACATTTTGGTACGACATGAGTTATATATGGCATATTGTGTTTGTAGCCGAATTAAATGCAATTGAATGGCGGGGAGGTCCTTCGATGCTTGGTGCAACACTCGAGGCAGTAACCACTTTGGCTGGTGCAAAAAATGCTTGGATAATTGTACTGACTGATGGAATCAGTACCGACTCAATGCACAATTTCATCAAGAAACGCGCCGAAGCGGTGAGCTGATAGCGTATATCAAATGCGTTCAGTGCTATCATTAGATTTTTTTTTCGTCACCTTTCGCGTTCGCCTGTTTTCTCAGATTTGCATATAGAAAAAGAATCGGGCAGAATCATGAGTAGATCTGTGTTTGAGTTGATCGCTTCAGGTCGCGAATCACAGAATTTCCCTCTACGTCCATCACCATTGAATTATTGATGTGTCCGACAAAAGTTGCGCATTTTGCAACCAATTGAATCGCCCCTTACGATTAATCCTAGTGGAAAACGATTCTTAATGAAAGAATTGACGAATTGGTATGACTGAAAAATGATTACTTTACTGCGCATGATTTATTATTTATTGGTACTTTATGATGCCCATTAGATTGACGAGTGGTAATTAACAGCCCATTTAAGAGGGTGCCAATCATTCAGTTATTTGGCACGCTTTGTCACCTTCTTTTAAATGATTAGATGGACAAGGCGATGAGCAAAAGCAATAGCTTCGTTCGCCTTTTTTTCGCCCTCTACGGATGAAAATATCCGCTGCAATGCACTAGTCCATGCGGTCCTCCTTCAGCCCTTCCTGTGATGTGCCTGAACGAATTTTCCGACTTTTTAACGTTGTAAAAGGCGACGCCTTAACAAAAAAAGCTTGGGCCGCCTTTAAACCCTAAATACTATACATTTTTAATGTTTGAATCATAGTTATGTTGTAGAATATAAACGTTTTTGTTGTCGGTCTAACAAATGCTGCTAATCGAGAAGTGCTAATAAATATTTCGGGACGTGAGGATTTTATATTTATAAATGAAACAATTGAGTCACTCATCACATTCTTCAAACAACAATTGTGTCCTGAGAAAACGATACAAAGACAAACGAGGAGCGCAATTACTGGTGAGAATTTGCAGACTTCTTTAACAAGAGATGCTTTAATCGATCTCGTATGCTCTGACGTTAACGTTTACTTAGTGAGTGTTTTTGCGTTTACATATTTAGATAAAGAATATAGACCATTAATTGATAGAATGACAGGATGGCGTCAGTGAACATGACCAGAGGAAGGGGAGAGCAGGTCCTACCAGGATAATAGAGAATTTTGTTAGCTTTTTGCAGAAGTTTTTGTCAGAATTCCTATTTTCTTAGTTCAGGGAAGTTGCTTGGCACTAGCACAATCACGCGCTATGGGATGAAAGGAGGCTAACCGTGAATGCTTTTGAATGACAGACAAATCTGCTAATAATCAAAGCTGTTCAAGCGCAGAGTTAGTAGAATTATTAAATCAATTATGCAGATACGAATTTTTAGGATCTCTTTTTTTTTGTTTTTTAATTTAGTCATTAAAGCATAAAATATGAAACTGCATTCATTTGCATATTCAACGGATACAAATTACTGATGTTCAATCTAATTTTATCGTTAGTTGCTCTTCTTCGAGGTTCTCAATAGTTGACACCGACTCAATATGTTAATAAAATTTTGGTCTTCCAATCATTTTAATAGCAGTTGCCGGCAAGTCGTTAAACTCCCCTACAAGACCAAAATATTGACGTTTGAAATTCTATCAAATAGATCCACGAGGCTGGGAAAAGATGCCTCAACTCCGCAAGAGTTTATCCATTTCCACGGGTTTTTTTTCAGTTCAGTGTTTCTTAACACAAACTTGACCAATGAAGTATATTACTTCCTAATGGGGAACTAAACATTTCTCATTTTGCACTGAGCTCGTTGTATTCTAGAGAAATCGGGGTTCAAGTCCTTGTCGCTCAATTGATCTTTCGTTTCACTCTGTCACTTCGTACTAATGTGATATGTTAACGCAAGTATGAATCATGACTAAATGCGTTCATAACTCAAGGCTGTAAAACTATACTTGATATGCGGAAAAAGTTAGCGAGCGGTTATTTATCATCTCAAAAGTGGTCTAATTTTCGGTCTAATGCAAAAAGAACATTTATTGAATGCCTAATTTGTTTGTTCACTTCAGAAAGAGGAGTTCACTCAAACGATGAATTATGGTTGAGGACATCTGAGAACGTCAATGAACCGAATGAGTATAACCAAACATTAAAAATAAGTAACCAATCACAAAATCGTACGACTACTCGATGTAACGCTGTAGTAGGATCGGTTTGTTGTTTACCATATTTTTGGCTTAATCCAACGTTCCACAACTTTATCAGCTTCATGGCGTCATTGATTATAGCAATTTGTATTTCATTGGAAGTGTTATATTTAGCACAGAAATGTGCTACATTAATACGCCTCGTCATTGAGGTGTTTTCATTATACTGAGTCCAGTATTAATTGCGGATTCATGACGTTCATGATAACCTTGTTGATAATGCCTTCTAATATGAAGTAAACAGTGTTCACAGAAGCGAACGGCCAATTTGAGCACGTAATGAATTAAAATCGTGCAAGACTCGCTGTAGGGATTCCAGCGATTTTTTTGCGTAGATATTTGATGTGGTTCTATTGTATCTACCGGCGTATTAAATATTCCTGATTCCACTGTTTTATACCTCCTCAAATGTGCCCACTGCTAAGTTTTTTTTATTGGATTCCCGTCAGGAATAAAAAGAAGCAATTTTTGCAGAATGGGGCGAGGGAGTGTACGCCAAATTTTTAAGATGATCTGCTCAGCACGTTAATTGGTGTTCATCTGTGGAAATAAAATTGTGCCGGTATACCATATTGCTTGAAGCGAGAAATAAAGAGAATCGGAACTAGATATTAATTGCTTAAAATAGCCACAACCTGTATGAGTAACCTGGCAGTCCACGTCACTCTGATCGCGTAGTACTAGAAGCTAAGAGCTAACATTAGATATCCCGGTCTTTTTTGATAGATGATGGTTAGTCTTTCGGTGATTTCTGTGAGCGCGTGAAATGCTTCTTCCGATGTGGTACTCAGCACCCATATCTCGTATGGGCGATTTTGGTAGCACACACTACTATCAATTTTTAGCATGCTTGAGGCGTACCCCACGAACCTAAAATATGGGCATACATGTACCATGAATATTGGCGACAAGGGCAGCTTCCCTTATAGCGTCTTTCCTGAGGGTCGAATTTGGAATGTCGTAAAATTTTCGCTCTAGCACCTCTTGTATATATATATATATATATATATATATATATATATATATATATATATATATATATATATATATATGCTACACATTTCTGTTATTACGTAAAGCGCCTTCCAACCTACCTTTGCTTCAAAATAGATTACAAAACAGAACCAGAACCAAAACAGAGTGAAGGATATTACTCTGTTTATTTCAGAGCTCGCCCGATGCTTGGTGAAAGCAGGACAGTAAAATTTAGACGAACGAATTATATTTTACACAAATATTATGACGATTTCAGCGCTTCGTGATGACCGACTGCTCTCGATCATTACGCTTCGTGTGTCGTCTGGCAGCATCACTCTGAAGCCGTCTGACAGCTCATCGTCGCAACCGTTCAGAATCGTCAGAATTTTTGGCACTCTTTTCTTTGTAGACCGCACGCGTTTTAGACTGTTTATTTTTCACTAATTTTCGATGATATACTCTTTGGCTTCAGTATGTTTGTTCTATTCTTGGGTCTTCAATGCGGGAAACCATATGGAGCTTGTTTTCATCACTTTCCTGCACTCAGTTGTTGACTAGTTTTTCGTTGAATATATGCATAGAGTTGTCCAGTCCTCCGCTATATTTCGACGCTGCAAACCTTTGCATTCAGTTGCCCAACCTCTCGAATGCATTCACACCTTAAATCATGTTGCTACTTTTAGTTTTAGTCTCCAAACTTTTCCCTTTTTCGTCAAACTGTCGCTACTTTTCCATTCAATTTAGGTAAATTGTGTCACGCTTAGGCACGGAAGTTCTCTGGTGAGCTGAGACATTGCAGTGCTAGGCTCAGCTGATGATATTGATTCTGCATTTCGGTGGTGCAAATTTTCTTCCTGAAATAGCACAAAGAACTCTAAAGAATTGTCATTAAAAATGCGAATGCAAAACCTGCAAAGTGTTTTCGCGCAATATGTCATTTCATGCTTCTTTTTCTCGGACAGTTGCTAAAACGCCTACAATTTTTACGACTTCGACAGTGATACATTCGAACTCAAAATTTTCCGATTTCCGTTCGTTGTTGTGAATCCTTGATGAAAGACTCATTTTCATGTGTGCTATTGCAGGTTTGTGCTGGCATGCGTTCGTACATACGAATATATATCTGCCTGTTTCAACAGTTTCTATTCGGGATGGCTGCAAGTTATGAAAATAATGTATTTATGATCCACGCTATGATATGATTACCCACACCAAGTTACAAGTGAATTCGTTCATTTAAAAAAATATTGCGCTCAAATATTTCCGAGAATTGTTATTCGATTGACCGTATTATATTGCTCTTAGCTGCAATAAAGAAGTGTTTAACAATCATTCAACTTCCATAATTACAATTGATTGCGCATGTATTTTCCAATCTTTATAACTGTAATTATTAGTTCATTATTGCACACGTTTCATCACTGTTCTTCATTTATAGTGCTAACTGGCTACATACATAGGATTGCGAAAACGTGTATTGTGCAACCTCCATTGGCATACCTCTCGATTTGTTGTCACTCATCCGTATGAAAAATAGCCAAGTCTTGGCTTCTTTGGAACTTAGCTGGTCAGACAGACTATGAAGTGATTAATTCTGACGGTACTTTATTGTTATGAACCAGTTGATAGGCTCTATACTCATAGGTGTGTCCAGACAAATGTCGCTGCTAGAATGCAATTTGTAAATACGATTTTGTGAAAGCACATAAAAAGAAACTGAAATTTCCCATCTAGCGCTCATGTTAATCCCCAATGTTCACTACTATAGTACTTCATACTAAGAGGCTTTGTTAGCTCATCAACAAGAATTTCAAAGGAATTTTGATATATAACGTTGGAAATTTTCACAGTGATTGAGGATATGTAATCACGAAAATCACACGGATTTTGAAGCAATGTAACTCGTATTGCTTGGACTGGATATGTAATTAAGCAGTTCATCAGATAAGCCTTCAAAGGTATCCAAGCGGAACACGAAGGTCTTCAAACCAATTATCATTTCCGATATGTTGTTTTTGATCTTTCGCAACTCAAAACTCGTGATAATTATTTCACGAAGACAAAGCTACACATTACAAAATTTCTTATAACTATTTATTCTAGCCTTATCAAAGGTTATTAAAGCCAGCCTCAGATTGTCCAAGCCGGCCTCAATTTATAAAGCCACCCTCAGTTATACTGTTTTCATTTTTTGGCATAGAAGTAAGCAACTCATGTTATGAAAATAAGTGATTACCAAACATGTGCAATTTAAACAGTTTTTGCATAAAATGTATACTTTTCTAGCGCTGAAGGATGCAAAAACTCCATACTCAGCGCTCTGTCACTTACAGTACGCCACACTTCCTAATTCTCTGCCTCTCTGTCGTTTAGCACATGCGGCATGACGTTCTTCACGCGCGATGATTGCACGAAACGCATCGTACAGTATTCCAACGGGAGCTGAAATGCACGTGCTCTGTGGAAACGAGATAATCGACACACGAATGCGCAAATATTGATTAACGACGATCGAATCGCTGTCTCGTCGATGATGCCGCAACGTGGAACAAGTCGACTTTCAGCTGATATTGTACGAAGAAACGTGCCGATATTAGGCGACTATTATAAGATAGGCTTAGAACAAACGGTGGACACAAATGAAACCTTGTTCACCACGGTTAGTGTTTGTTAGCGGCAAAATTATTTGCTAGAGGTGGGCGGCCACAAGTATGAAATCATATGCATTATGCATTTAATAATTGAGCAGAATTTTGCTTTTGCAGCACTCTACTATTGTAATATTCATTTTTTAGACATCCTATCTTGTTTAGCGTGTACTCTTGCTGTGTTGCTGAAATGGAGTTATGTGTAAGGAGAGTTTACAATTAAAATATTACTGATCGTGAATGAGTTGAAGAGTGTTTCGAAGTGCAAAAAAAAAGATGTATGCACAAGAATATGCATATAAACAGGACATAAAGCAGAGAGAAAATAAGACGGAACGATATAATAAACTATTGAAGTACTTTTCTGGCGACAAAAACTCTTATATATATGCTCACTACCCGCTTAAGTTTTACCATCAGTAATTTATTCCTTTTAAATGATGCACCTTTGATGGGGAGGCTTCTGCTATGCTTATTTTGCATACGACTTAGAGCTCGTATAGGTAAGCGGTTGAGTTGAGTATACCTGGGCATGACTTTCGAACTATCTGTCGAAAGAATATGGAAAGGCTTTGAGGTTATATAGGAAAAACACCTTTATATCTTGAGAATACATCGTTCATTCGAATATAACGGTCGTTCTCGCATCCGCTAGTAGCATTGGATTTCTAATATTTCAAAACTTTCGAAGAGGATACATAGTCTAACGATGCGTATGGTTTGAAGATGGAAGAACATTTGATCAACATCATACAGCATGTAGAAATAGACACATATGCCATTCATGAAAACTCTTATAAACCATATAGTGGAAAAGACAAATTTTTACATATCTTTGTGCAAAAAAATTTTGCTTCTTCATTTGTAACTCAGAGGCGATATTTTCTTGATGCAACGGAAGCTTGCAACAATTTAATCGCAATTTCTTGACCTCATGAAAAATAACAAGTCCAGGAATTTTGCTTAGCCGGTTGAGAATCTGATGACGAATTAAGACACATTGTTTAACAGCACGTAGATCATATTCGATATCGTTGATACACCTCTTTATAAATTTAAAAATAGAATTGGAGTGCACTTGCAGGAGAAAGGCGATCGTACCCTTCTGATTATAGCGCATTCCAGACGCCACAACCAAGAGTAGTGCATACTAATGCCGATATGTGAATGTTTTTTTTTTCCAGCATAATTGCAAATGTCATAAGGACGCCCAAATTTTTGCATACCTGAAGTACTAGAGTATATTATCTTCTATCCATACACTTTTCTTCATTCTGTGTGGAAAAAAATAACACAAATTTGATCGCCTTCTCATAGGAAACTGCAAAAAATTTTAAAATACACGAACCCTATTGTAAAAGCAAACCGTTTGTGTTGAAATTAATCATTTTCTATAGCCTTCAGATGTTTATATAGTGCAATCGATGAGAGTGCCTCTTGATGCCGAAATATACGGGGAATATTTGAAAGCAATCGGAAGTTAGAAGAGAACCATAAAAAGTTTTAATTGAGGCTATGAACGAAGAGGGCACGAAAGTGGTTGAGCCACGTAAACAAATATTTCTGTCTTTACACTTTCTTTCTCATCTACTCACTCGTCAATAAACTGCGCATCTCGATCATTGATTGCATTCAACGATTGTTATTTGATATAAAAGAGCTGTTGTGCTCATGCAGTTAGAGAATTTGAACAAGGAGAGGAAAATATGAGCGACTAAAAGATGGGCTGCATAACTTCCGCATATATCAAGGGTTTTTGAAAGAATCACGGTCTTTCGGTTGCTCGTCATATCAAGAGCAAAAACAAAGAAACCTGAAACTAAGCCTTCAACTACATTTTTACCACTGACGAATTATATTGGCGCATTTTTACCACACTATATTCTTCGAATTTTTGAAGAAGAATTTAAACTAGTTTTACAATTTATTTCTTTGCAAAAATAAATTAGTGCGCCTCTGAAGTGCTTCCATCTTTAGATTATTTTTAGAAAAAAATGCAATAGTTTACTCAATCGTGCGTCCTTTTGAGAAAATCTTGAGTCACATTTGGATCGTTTTTGTTATCGTGATGATATCAACAACCGCAAACAATAACGTACCTTTCTAACTAGTGCTGGCTAAACCACATAGAGATAATGCATCGTGGAGAACTGTTCCAGAATGGGGAGATGACTCAGCAATATGGCTGTGGTATGTGCATTTTCATCCATTTTTGAGTGCAATTGTGGAATTTTCGGGACTGTGAGCACTCTTGTCATAGCCCTCTCTAGTTCATTCACCAACTATTCTATTCCTATCTATAACTCAGATTCCTCGAGCATGTCAACACCTAATAAATAAGTAGCGCTGATTGCGTAATTATTCATCATTTGTTTAATTTAACTGCGAAGACGCAACGCTATGGAGGAGCTTATTCAGCTGGGAGCAGCTTAACTTCAAAAAAATCTATAAAAATTTTGAATAAATCCAACCATCTATATGCATCAGTTTCCTTGTCATGAAGGTTTATTTCTCAGCATTCGTTCTGAGAAGTAAAAGGAAAAATTTCCATCACAAAAGCTTTCATTCAAAACTGCTTAAATG
Organism: Baylisascaris procyonis; assembly: GCA_037389465.1. Taxonomy (NCBI): domain Eukaryota; kingdom Metazoa; phylum Nematoda; class Chromadorea; order Rhabditida; family Ascarididae; genus Baylisascaris; species Baylisascaris procyonis. The sequence goes on along the minus strand of JAZARR010000032.1, from coordinate 3,052,796 downwards.
CAGAATAAAGTTCAAGAGGAACCGATCTTCCATTTGCAAAAAAAAAAGTCGTATGTGGTCAATAGTTACTGTTCCAGGAATGGGGAAATATGCAACCATTGCAAAGTTTCTATTACATTTATAATTTCGAACTAAAGTTTTATTGATAATTGTCGCAAACAATATCGAAATAAAAATCGCCCTAAATTATTTAATGATATATAACAATTTAGAAAAGACAAAAAAATTAAAGGAATACTTACGAAACTGTGGAGTCGATATGGGGATTATTGTTCAGGAAATGCAACATTAATAGAGTTAATCGATAGGCACTAAGCTCATCATCATCTACTGCAAAAAAATTTTTGCCAAAGAATTAGCAAAGAAAATGGAATTCTTTCGGATCGATGAATTTGCGGCGAAATGTTGTCGTTTTTGGGAGAACGAATATGCATAGATGGGATCATGTTCATCCAACTGTATCAGCGCACAGGCTTTTTTTTTAAATTTCAATTTTGATGAAAGGACTGATATTTTTGTATGATTTGCATAGGGAGGAAAAATTGTTCAACAACAAAAAAATTGCCCTTCGTGAAAGCTGACGCATATGAATGCAAGCAATAAAAACGTTGTTTACAATTGAAGCATCGATAAATTTTCTCAAGTAAATTTTTCACAGCTGAAATTCCCCGAAAATCATTCCAAAGCAAACGTAATTTCTCGAAAAATTTGTAAGCACTCATTTTGAAAATCTTTGCGTGTATATTCGCTATAAAAATTCAGCAATGCTATATAATGCATACATATCATATTCAATCTACGTGTTATGTTGTAAATTTATTAGCGATAATATTTAATATCCATAAAGCACATTCGCGCACATAAATTATGAATAACCACTATCTATAAATATGACGTTTTAGTAGCACAAGCATGCAGCGATTCCTTCAAATATTGCAGCATATGACAAGCGCAGTGCATCATCGTCGGCTAAAAACTGTATAGCCTGAGGCATTTGATTCGTCGGATTCTTTAAAACTGTATGAGAAATGCAAGAACAAACTAATGAGGTCGAGCCTATATTGCATACTTTTATTCTATTTGGTTTTTGCACTTATCATATGAGTAATCAAGGAAATTTATTCATTACGCCTGCTTAGTTCATAGGTAGATTCACGAAACCATCAGGCGGCTCAGAGGATATTTAGATTAAAACTTCGTTTTATACTATATCGCTGCGATAAATTATTTTGCAGACATAAAAGACCCTGTGCTTTGCGTAGGCGTTTGTGCATGCGTCTGTGTTTGGGATGTGTGTCCGTGTGCACATGTGTATGTGTGTCCATTTACAAGCTTCCGTTATTACTCATTACATAAGCGACCTACTGAAGAAATTTTCTGCGATGCCTTTTTGGGTATATGTCGATTAAACCTGATCAATTAAACCATGAATTCTTGAATTCTGTAGTACTGCAGAGACGTCACAAAGCGATCCACCAGCACAGTTATGGTAGAATTTATCACTGCATCACTATCTTTTTCATCTCCGAACATCGACAGCCGTTGGAGTTAAAAACTTGACAGACTGAGCAATGCATGTCATAAGAACTTATTGCACCGAATTCTTACTGACCCATTAACTATGAAAAAAGTGCATATTTAAGCTTGAAAGCAAGTTTTTGTGCGTGTTTTTGCACTAATCGCTTTCAAAGCATAGGTTATGGAGTCGAAGACGACTCTATTCGTATTGCGTTTGCGCGAGTGGTGAAGTCAACTAAAATATGAGGGCATTCTATTTCATTTGTTGCTAAGTTGTCAAGCTAGTTGGTCTATGTATGCAATGCAAATGCACATATTTTGTCGATTCCTCTAGCATGTTTCTCACATTGCTTCAATAATGTTCAATATGAGTAGCAGTCGATCGGTTCGAGATGCGATATTAAGTACTGCTTTTTCTTGCTTTCTTTCTCTTTCATTGTAATGAGAGGAGCGCAAGGTGATATGGGAATGCGTATCGCATTAAGTTCTTAGTACATTTTCCGACTTATTAATTTTACAATTTAGGTAATACGCTTAGAAGCGCTAACTGCTGTAATAGGTACTGAAAAATAATCGAACAAGAAATTCTGATTGCTTTCTGTGCCGCTGGCATCATCAAGTATTTAAACTTGTAAGAGTGTCTATTAATTTATTGCAGTATATTCTTATGATCTTGCTATGGTTCTAAAAAAATCTTGCATAGAGGGGTTCTATCCACTTATAACGGATCTTTTTAGTCAATAAATTTTATGTGGTGTTAACAGTTCCCATTTCTTCGTTGTTCACTAATTTTGAATGGAATCTTCAAGGTGAGAATTTCAAATATCCGCGCTGCTATCCACAGCGTTTGATACTGGCGAAGAAATCGTGATGAGCTGCAATGCTCTTGGCAATTCAGCAGTGGCCTTCAGTGCCCGAAAAACTGCCGCAAAGAGCAGAAACCTTTCACTTCTCCAATGATTTTATTGCTACTTTTCTAATTCTTGATTCGGTATACAACTTCGCAAACATTTCAAATGTGGTTAATATTCTATGGAAGAGCCTACTTCGTCTAACTCAGACTTAGATTATAAAAAGTATTTGATGACGAATAGAAACATTGTTCGGAGGCGTGATCCGAACTTCCAACCTTCCACTTTATAGGCAAATGTTCTCAGACATTTGCTAGGGAAGCGGTTGACATGGGCTCAGATCGCGCATGGAGAGAAGTATTTCCTCTTAGTGTAAAACCATGGCTACTTCACAAATACTAACAAAAGTTTTGAGTTTTCTCCCTTGTTGAAATAACGTCCCGTGGCGAATCATTTTCTGAAAACCCCGAAGTTGATAGCTGAACTGGAGGGCAGGAGAAAGAAGAGAGAGAAACGGGTAATGCTCAGATGTGCCTTATTTCTCCACTCATTTACACTGGACAAACGCTATAAATCTTTTTACTCATACTGCAGCCGCAACTGTGAGTGAGTTCGCAGTCTGTGATCATGTGTTCGTGCGTGTGTGCGCTTGTATGCTTGTTTGCGTGTGTGTATGTGTAAGCGTGCGCGTGTATATATGGCATGTGTGTGCGAGAGTGTATATATGAGCATATTCCTACGTTTTTGAGTGTATGGTGTCTATATGAGTGAGAATTTATGTAAGTCTGTGTGCGTCTGCATGCGAATGTTTATATATATATATATATATATATATATATATATATATATATATATATATAAACTCATGCTCCTATGAGATTTTTGCGCTGGTTTAGTTACATGGCTAGTCATATTTAACGACTGCAGTGTGCGACTCTTGCCGTAGGACAACAGTAGAACAGGAACGAAAGCGTTCTCAAATTCCTTTGAATTTATTCGACCGGCTGCGCACTTCGCTTCCGGGTCCATAGATCGACGCCAAGATTATATTTGCATACTCATCCAATGACTTTTTTAACACATCCCATTCTAACGAGCTGTCGTCAGTGTATCACAATAGAAGTTTTCAACGAATGCGCCATTTTGTTTAGTTACAATGCGAGATTGAAGCTGCCTAGAAGGGAGGTTTCCCGAAATGCATACACGTATGGGAATCGTTAAAGAGCGATTATAATTCTTCAGTATAACTGCGAAGTATTCAGAAGCTATAAGAAAAACACCAACTATAACAAGGCTGGCTCTTTTATCTCGACGGAAATTTATTTGCGCGGCGATGTAATGGCGGTTGATCGATGCTCTGGGAGGATCGTAATTTGCCCACGGCTTTTTGTGTCATATTTCGGCACATTTTTTGTCAAATGTAGAATGGGCGCCAATGAGAGGTGCCACATCGGAGCGTTTATGAATCAATACTCATAGTTGATATTGATGATGCCTTGTGCGAATAATGCAAGGGAAAATAAAAGAAAGAATGGCAAGTTGCATTGGTGAAGATTTCGCTCTCGTCTTAGATCGCCCCCGCTGGCGTAAAGATCTGTTGAGGCACGAATAGAAACGCTCTCTGCTAAATGCTGTCGGTGAGTGCGGCCTCTTGGCAGTGAGAAGCATCGTCCCATGCCACACAAATCCATGTCCAGTGCCACACTTTTGGCTATGGATTTTATATGCACTAAGTTGAAGTGACATGAACACAGCAGCTTTTTGCCAGATAGCCTCAGGCGTCAATGCTGGGTACGTGAAATATGCAAATTATTCACTGCTGTAACGGATAGGAGGAAGCGCAAAGGGGAAGCAGATATGTGAGGGGAGAAGCAGAGGAACGGCTAGAGATTGGCGCCGGCTGACAGCTGCAGGGAGAAAAAGCTTCAAGAAGCTAAGCTATAGCCGTGGTGTGTGAGTGTATGTGTGTGCCTCGACGTCTGCTAATCAATAGCCACGCAGTGGGAGCGCGGAGGCTTGCTGCGACGAGAGCTCATTGATGGCACCGTTCTGCGAGAACAAATGAACTAGTCCAATGTCAGGTAGCTACTTATTTCTGTTATGCAAAACCTACCTTCCCCTATAATCAATCTTGATCACCCCTACCTAATTCCTCATCGCTTTGTCCACTCTGTTTAGCTCATTTGCCTGGGCCCAAATAATGACCGCTGTTTAGTAAGGCTCGTTTAATGCGTCACCTTGTCTCTTACCCAAGAGTAATCTTCATTTTTAACCAGAACATTATTTCATCTTGGCCACATCATTCATATTAAGTGTTTCTTTGGATGGATTTTCTTTCTGAGCCCTTCATATTCTTTTTTTTTCTTCATTTAAATAGTTTGTTTATATCTGGCGAAGAATTTATTGCCCGTATATCGCTGTCGGTAGATGAGCCTATTTCATCTCTACAATAGGCAAATGTCTTCTTGCATCCTCTTCCGTTATAACGATCTCTTATCGAATTTTTAAAGGTTTTATATTCTACAAATGCGTTTTTTTTTCCATTATCAATCATGATGAACGTCAAGTTTTTTTGCGTACTCTCATTTTAATCGTCATTCACTTACTCCTAATTGCTTATATTTGTGTTACGAATAACAATATGATGATATGATAGAATTGTGATGAAATGTTATTTTGTCGCATATTTATTTTCTATTTGCATAGTTTCTATAGATGAATTTATATCGTATTAATGTCATTTGCTATTCTCTCATTAAAATGAACAATATCACAAATCATTATCTCAAAAAACAAAAAACAACAAAAAAAAAATGATATTCAATGAATTCGAAATGTTTTCAATGATACGACTATCATAGGTGTTATATTGTAACATTAAAGAATGAAATGAATTCTATAGTTTAATAATAGCCACTTATTGCAGTAGACATATTTAAGAGGATTTTAGCAATTGCTATTTAAAGATGCATTATTTGAAGTATGTGGACGATTTTATTCATTTTAACTTTCTACTATCATTTCTTTTTTTTTCTTTTTTTTTAAAATTTAGTGACAAATTCATTTTCAAATGTTTAAAAAAAAAAAAGAAATTCAAGCATGAATTATAATTTGTTAACATTAAAATTGTCATTCAACTATGGAAACTTGACGCGTTAATTTGTTTGCTGAGAATCGAAAATAAAGCGATTCACAAGGGATGAGAGCATTTGTTAAATATATGGAATAGTAAATTAGTAATATTGTTCCTTAATTGAAAGTTACCATCTCATTGGAATACATTTTAGTACTGTGCCACAAGCTTGTTTCACGTACAATGCAAAACTTTCATAGTGAACTGAAGATGAAAGTAAACATGAAAAGTAATTATTTTCCACTTATTCCAATAGTTGTTTCATCGAAATGTGCGAACGACCGCTCGAACGAAATATAATTTAATTAGTGAATTCGGTTGTTATGCTATCTGTATGAGCAAATAGCTCGGCCAACCGGTAAAGTTTAATTCAGTGTGCAAATGGCAGACAGGAGGCAAGCACAAACACATGCACAGAAAGGCAATTATTGAAAAACTAATTTGCAGAACACAAGCAATTGGCTCACTTGATATGTGCCAGCGTAGCGTAGCAAGTTGTAAGACAGAGCGTATCATATGTGTATGACATAACGGCCAAAAAGAACTTCCTCAAAACCGCGGCCATTTAATATGTGCTAATTTAGTACAACAATTTGTTAGGTAATATATCTGTTTTACTATACGACATAGGAAGAAGAAAAAAAAAATTTTATACATAGTTGGCCCATTTGAATAATACCACAACAATAATTGCATAGTGCCGTTATTTTCAGCGTTGTATTAATGTGACCAACCATTTTAATCAGATCTCAACATGGCGCTTTACTTCTTCACTGACTATGTGACTTGTATGAAACATTTTATGCCTTTACTACCTCATCGATGCAATTGTTTACTCTATCGCCGCAGAAATTTATCACATTTTTTAAATGATATTGTCAAATGCTACGGTTCCAGATTTTATGTGTTCTTGTGACGATGATTATTAGCAGATGAATGATAGGAGGCATGAAATATATTATTATACAAATAATTAATCAAATAAGTCAACAAATATTTTGTGTTCTCAGTCGAAACGACATGAAAAAAAGCAAAGTTTAAATGCTTAATTCACAGGTAATTAGAGCAATATTAAGCATTTTGGAAAGAAATTTGCAAGAACTAGACGACGATAAAGGAATGAAAATCGTTTAAATGTGAAATTGATAGAAATATTAATTTGTTGATTGCCTATAAATGCTATTTTCTTGTATTTTTGCAAATTTTTATTAGCAAAGAGAGCTTTGACAACTTAATCTTGCGCATTTTTTATTTTATTTCTATGCATGTATGAGTGTGTATATTAGTGCAGATCTATTCAGTAATTTTAGCTTTGAAATCAATGAAGTGAGAGTTGAAAAACTTGGCAACTTAAAAATAAACTTATCGATTATTTGTGCCTTCTATCAATTAACATAAAATGATTTCTTTCATATTTCAAATCCCATATTTGTGGAATAAAAAATTTCTACATTCCCCATCGTTTATTTGTTTCATTTATACCAAAACGCATTCTTAAAGATTAGAAAATTTGAGTTAAAATCCGATTGATTTGAAATTGATAGCATCATTACGCATAGTTATTTCATATTTCTCGCAAATTTGCTTCGCAAAAAGTACCTTGTGATGACGTCATATTTTCATATTTATATATATATTTGTATATGTCTATCTTGTAGTTTTAGCTCAACAACCATAGGTGTAACGTGTGCTATATGTTCAATTTGTTGTATTTCATTTCGTATGACGTCATCAATTTCTAATGAGCTTGTGAAAATTTAAACACAGAAAAAATTACATACATTTTTCACATCGATAGGATTTTCGTTTCGTCGAAATGAAGTTGCAAAAAAGGCCAGTGTTTTTGTAGAAAATATCTATAAGTCGAGTGAAAAATGAATTCTATTATACGGCATATTTATTATTTGCTTTTAACTTATAAAAATACTTGATCTGGTGAGCGAAATGCAAAAAACAAAATGTCTATCGTATCGTTGGCCGCTGTTGAAACATCTGCTGTACATTCATGCCGAGTTCAATGTTTTTTTCCTCATTGTGTTCATTCTTCTTTATCAAAAATCTTTTAGCGATCTAGAGAGATTTTATTGAAGGCAGTTTTATCCGTTACCATTTTTTTTAGGATATGCGAAATGATGAAGCATATATCTATGTTATACCCCACGATTGGCATAAAGCAAGTGGCGAAGAACATTTGGTGGGAAAGTGATGAAATGATAAAATAACAATAGAAAAAATTTTTTTTTCTTAAAAATCAAAAAAAATAGGAGCTATATAAAAATATCGGTTGTAAAACAAAATTCTGCAATATACTTGCTCATCATCAATATTAAAATTTGCACTACGTTCGAAATTTTTTTAAAGGAATGATTGGCCGTGTGGCACATATAGTAATGCACAGTAGATTAGGAATGCTTTAGAGTAATATGTAAAAAATGAGACTAGGCGTTGTTTGTAGAAGAAGCATGAAGGCAGGCGGCACGCATTTGAAAACCAGTTCACCATAGAAAAGATTCGATATACACTTGACTGAGGCAAATAAAATTGTGTCGCTTTGATGTTTGCATATGAGAGTCGTCTTCTATTGAGTGAATGGAATGCTTTTAAAGAGAATTGTTAACAAATGCACCTTGATGTGAATTCGTCGATATGCATAGCTGAATGGCTAATGTACATCACTAAGACGCTAAAAATTTCCATCCATTCTCTTCGTTGGATTAGCCGAAAGGCTGAAAGAATCTATGAAGAGAGAGTGGATTTCTTTTCTCATTTAAATGATCCATGAGAGAAAAGTCGGTTTTTTTTTTTTTTTTTTTTTTTTGCAGCGACTATCGACGTATGACAAACAAGTAATGAAAGCTTAGCAATAGGAAATACAAAGTTGTCTTTTTTTTTTGAGGGATATAAAGGACATATCGAATGAGCGGCTAACGCAAGCATCCTCTACGATATGAAACGCAAATACGTTTCGAGGTAATGATGTCACAAATGGGCATTACCTAATTAAGAGTCGATAGCGCCTGCAATGCTCTCACATCATTCGCATACATTGTGCTTACACCATAATCCAACAATTTCAGCTCCCTACTGACTTCTCATTAAGCAAATTTCATATGAACACAGTGAATATTCGTTGCAATTTTCATATCCCTTTGCATTGCTTTTTTTGATAAAGGTATATTGGAGGGGCTAATACTTCTTCATATGTTTATATATTTGAGTGTTTCTTCGCTAGTTACAACTCAGCAATCAAAAAGTTTTAGTCATGAACGCTCCTTGACATAATCTGAAAAGCACAGTCTAAGTTAAAATGAAAGATCTAATCTCTATTCTAGTTCCCACATGAGCTCTCCTTTGGTCAATTTACACATTTCAAGATCAATCACGGACAGCTTATGGATGAAGAAAAATTTATAAATAAAAATTTTATTCAAAGTGCTAATTCATGATGATTAAGTGAAAAGAAACGCCAAAGAAATTGAAACGCTATGCGCATTTGGAAGCTGGCAGATCATATGCGTCAGAATCGTGAATTCACAGAAAGTAATGAAATATGCACAATAATGGTTTTGTATTTTCAGTCCTCCGACCTTCCTTATTAGTCCTATGCGGGGTGAGAATCACTTTGATGCGCTTTTGCAAATGAGCTTTTCATATTGCATTCACAAAGGGTATTCTGTCGATTTGATGTCTGCGAACATATATAAATACCTATTTGCCTACCGAGTAATTTTAATTTTAATACCATTGAAATGGAGTAGAGAATTTGGTGATTATTATAGAAATCTGATGATAACATCCTATCCGAACGTTCAAAATGATCCATCAGCTTCGGGTTGCACTAAAGTCGAACGATTTCCCTAAAATATCTGTTAGCATTTTGTCGCTAGTTGAATTTTTATTTCACATCTGCATTGTGGCAAAAAATGAGTCTTTTTAAGAATACTTATAGGGTTCCGAGTCATTTAGAACTGCAAAGCAATATATATATATATATATATATATATATATATATATATATAATTTTTGGTAAGTTGGTTGTTCGTGAGAGTGAAAATGTGAAAATACAAAAGCGTATATCATGTGAGTTTGTCAGACATATTTCTCCACTTGCTCACAATTTGACCGCCAATAAGACTCTATCTCGTTAATTCGAAACTACGCACAAATCATTACGCTCATTTCAAGGCTCAAAGCATTTTTTCGAAAGCAAAGAAGAACTCAAAAGTTGGCAAATTCTTCGCGAGAGAAAAATTTGGTATCGCAAGCGAACCACTAACAACTCCGTGAGTATTTGATGCGATAAACGCAACAGTGACGTTGCTGATCGCCGATACAAGGATATAGTAAAAAAAAAAACATTAGATTGAAGGAAAACACTACGGCTGATATCGTCAGAGGAGCAACTCTAAACGTGTCTCTAGATGCAGATGAGACGAACTGCGTGAATAGGGATAGTAAATAAAAAAATTTGTGAAATTTTTAAAGATATTCAATCACTGATTGAACTGAACTGTGGGCTTTTTTTTGAAAAAATGCCATGCCTTATTGAAGGTTGCTTCTCCTTCTATAAATCGTCTTTGTGCATTATGCATGCTGCCTCAGAGAAGAGCATGAAACAAGTTTCCAGTTAAAAGCCCAATATATATTAGCCTTACTATTGTTCTATGCCCCAAGTCCCTTAGTAGACTTAACTTGTTAGTGAGTCTACAAATTAATAAAAATTATATGTGCTGCCACCAATATTCATTTCGAATAATAAGTGGTAAAATATACTAAATGAGTAGACATTGTATCCACCATTGTGATTCTCTCACATGATCAAAAGTTTCCAACAAATGATCAATGTGCAAACAATCATCGTTATATTTTAACTGTTCCGATCGCTTTTACAAATCCGCGACGGAAGGCTTGTCTTTCTATGATTTAGTCAGTGGGAAATAAGAACTCCGCAGGTGCAATATGTTGGCCAACTTTTTGATATTATTAGGAGCCTACAACTCTCTTTGAAGTTGATAGAAGAAATTCAAATTTAGTATACGGTACTACCATATGGTGTGCACTATACCGGCAGTTTCTATCCCTCCATTCATTCATTGGTTACAAAGTGAGATCACTCCACACAAATACACGTAGGCAAGCAAACACAGACACGGTTGCACATATATAAAAGCATGAACATCGTTAGGCTCTACAAATGCATAATTGTGGAAGGGCATAAAAACCAATCCTCACCATGGGATTCGTGCATTCTGTCCATGGCAAGGTAGACAAAGACATTGACTAGCATAAGCAACATGGCAGCCGTAGAGGAGCTAGATGTTCTATCCTTCTTAATACTAGAATGCCGAAAACGGAATGGATAAATCCACAAAATATACAAATAGAGGCCGCAGACATGCAAAAATAGAGAGCACTGTGCCATTTCCAATAGTTGTTTTCATCATTCAAGCCAGAAAACTTCAAAAATGGTGCAGTTTTTTGAGTTAGAGCCACTTTCTAGGCATCTTTCTATCGCTCCTCCCAAACTTTGCAGGATCGGCTGCTTCATCATCTTTTAGAGCACATTGGTTTCGACACCAAGCATTCCTGCACCGCTTCACGACACTGATGCGGCCGATCGGCCTATTCAATGTAATTTAACAAGCACATACTTTGGCAGGCAGTCTTTTGCGCCATTTCAGTCTCTCAATCTTCAGTAGCACTAAAAAACGAAGAATATGAGCAATAACAGACTAAATAGCCAATGGCCGGCAAGCTAAATATAAAATGCGGAAGTTACTAACATTTCATATTATGATAAACCATTTTTTTAGCATATAAGGTAAAGAAATCTTTATTCTCTCAATTAGCGAATCCAACGTCTACATAGATGGCCTAGATCACAATCAACCGTCTCAAAAACAAAATTACCTTCCGTGATTTATTATCATTTCAATATCTCATGCAAAAATGGCACAGAGGATCGAAATTAGCTATATAAGGCCTTCTAAGTGTAATTCATGTATTTCACGCGCACGCAATTAATGCCCATTTTATCCTCTCTTTTGAGGGCCTACATACAAGCACGCTCGCTCATGCACACATGTTCAAACGTATACACACATACGCATACATGCAAACATACACACACATACACACACGTACATCCATACATACACATCCCCACCCGCACACACCCGCGCACATATGGCGTCGCTGTGATGGTGATTCAGCTGCATAAATTTCCGGAGGCATGTGAAATGAAAGCAATTTTTTGATGTAATCGTTTTTTGAACGCAAGCCGTTTTGAGGAGAAGCGACTAACCGGTCACCGCGAAAAATAGCAGTCGTTTGCGAACACTTGCTACCTCGTCAACATAAATCCCCACTTAGAAGAAACTTTCGTCCATGAATCCTTCAAGAAGTCAACCTCCCCTCTCCACTGCCACTCCACTCCAGAAATACTAAAATGTGGTGAATCGAAGTTTGTGCCTCGTAATCTTCTACCGCTTTATGAACTGTTCGAAAGCAGAAAAATTTTAAAAGTAAAGGGGGAGGGGGAATGAAGCAGCAACACATAGCTCTGCTGTTGAAGAGAGTTGTCTTATCGATGGGTTCCGTTGGGGGCAGAAACTGCATTTTAGCTTTGAGGTCTGCGCTTTTCCTAAATTATAGGACTCATGCTCGACGAGTATTCAAGCACTTTTTCGATGTCGCCTAATTATTTGTCAACGAGTTTCACGCCTTAAACTCGTGAATTGCAATAGGATGAAAGCTTAATTATTTGTGTTGATAATCATAATCACCTGATAACCATTAAGCGCAAACTTTCGCTCAGTCTATATTTCTAAGCGAGCCTTATAATTCACCCTATAGGCTATCTAGGGCGTGTGGTTTAATAGTCTCATTACCGATCTCACATATGATATACCCCTAATTTTTATATGAATGATTTCTCACGTTAATCTGCTCTGAATAGTTGATTAATTCTCGATTCTTTATGTCTGCTTTGGTCCTTCTCCTACCTTTTGGTTCTTCCTCCTTCTTTCTCCTTCTCGACCGACAACAACTAAATGATGTCATTTTGGCAAAAAATTCTGGAAATTTCTACTGGTTTTTTATTGTCGAGAAAATTATGGCGGTGGCGCGTCTGCGGGTACGTGCTTCTTTTGTTGTAACCATTGAACTATTGGAACTAGAGTTACAAGCTTCGATGAGCATGACGTACATCTTATTGTGAATCTCTTACGTCATAGTTCATACTCTTTCATTAAAGTCAAAGAAGTAGAGCCGTTTGGAAGAGAAAAAAATTTGTGCGCATTTATATCGATCGGGCTTTCATTTTACACACATCATAAGGAACGAATCTACTACAGCATGTTTATGCCGGCTGACATACTTACCGAGATATGAAAGCATTACATTTGACATTTGCGCCAGGGTCACAACTTATGAAACTGCTTGCTCAGATGATGAAACCTATCACCCATTTCGCTCTTATTTCCGGTAGCAACTGGGATTTGCATCGAAGAGATGCTATAAGTTGGTTGCCGATCTTGAGTTCGGTTACATTTGGTGACCGGTCGATTGCTGATCGAGTAAAACTTCGATCAGTAATTGTTCGCTAAAATTGCCGTGTACAGGAAGAGTCAATGCTCATTCAGGATGTTCTAACATTTCCTTTCTCAGTCCTGCGTGGGTTTCACATAGAGTTTTTTGGGCACTATAATCAACCAAATCGATTTCCAACCAATTTCGTTTTGTTTTTTTTCAAATGTGCAGTATGCAAGCATCTTTCCGCTGACTATGACAGTCGCACGTATTCTACCCAGGTCCTTCGGCGCAGAACTGGAAGAAGACAAATTCATTTACGTATGACAAATTTGCAACTGATACGTACGATGCCTATAATCTAAAAAATCATGCTGTTAGGTTCTTTCAGGTTATGGAATGGCAAAAAAAGCGTGTTCCTTATTAGAATACTTGTAGGCTTACTTTGATAATTAAACGTCAAATTGCTGCAAGGCAGCACTGCAGATAAACGTGTTATGGGAGTGACAGCGGGGGAGGAAGCAAGATCGATATTCAAATAGCAGCAATTGACGCGTTCTCGTACGCGAAAAATTGCTGTGCACTCTTATGGCCTAAGGGTGGCTAACGTCGACTTTGGTTTAGCGAATTTCGTGCAGCAAACTCCCCACCTTGTTATAATTTTACTGTTCATCAATTTCCATGTTTTAAATCTTTCAGTTCCCTCTACTTCTCACTCATTGGGCAAATAAATCGATCAAAAACAAATACAATTGGACGATTCTAAAAGCAATCAATTTCGCGGAGGAGAAATAAGAAGCATATTCAATAACATGTTGAGATTAATTTTTCTGTTTTTTTTGCCAATTTCATAAATTTTTCTTTCACTTTTCACAACAAGATTTCATAAATCATTCACGCATTGTTCGATCTCGACCAAAAATCGAACTAGTGCCGACTTTTGACAGTGGAGTTGGGCCATTCTTTCGGCTCAGAGAATTTTCTTCTCCATGCAAAAATATATCTGAAAATGTTGAGTCTGCTTTTTATGAGTCAAAGGAAGAATTCAAATTAATTCCGAACAAGCAACGTTTTGAGCCAATTACATCGTGATAGTGGCCGTAAACAACAACGCTTTCGAGGGAAAGTCGAGGCCACTGATGGCAATTTGGTGTTATTTTTCCGATAATGAATCTCACTCATGTAAATTCCCTCATATTTCATTTCCGGCATTGATTATTGCTTCACTACTGTTCTTCAGTTTAATTGGTGCGCATAGGTGTTTTCGAAAGAGGTGATATCTTCTTTGTGAAGGGTGAGGTGTACGCTTCCACTTGTCGCCGAAGGTTGCAAACTTCTTGAGCATAACAAATTTCTCGCTGCAGTATTTAGAATAAATTTTATGAACCATCAATCAGTTCACCTGAATTCATCGTATGGATTAAAATAATGAATCGTTGGTTTTTCTATTCGCGGTAAAAAAGCAACAATTATCTTTTACACGAGTGGAATCGTCGGTCGTTTAGATGGGGAATTAAATTCGCATGCAAACTCGGGAATCAAGGAATGCATCTCAACGAAGAACTTATCTAGATAAACATTTGTAGATTTATTTGGTTCTTTGTGGAAGTGCAGTATTTAGCAATTCGCCACTAATTTCGTTTAGTTGAATAACTGTTCGTCATGATGACATGAAACGTAAATGTACACACTATGCTCGACTTCCTATTTTTGTTCTTTCCTCGAATGTGTTTGTGCTCGTTTTCCGACCATCACTTGGCACTGAAGTGAGGGATAAGAAAAATGCATCCCTTTATGAAATAAACTACCGAACATCATGCTCATTGCATGATGTTCGGTATGCTTCTAATTTTTCTTATTGTTTAAAACTATAAGCTACTCGTTTAATCAGTGCATTTATTCGATTGCATAATGGTGTTTGATCGATCTATCAAGCAAATAAGCAATTCACTACCGAAACGCTAATTCTCCATGCAAATGTCTACACTACAGACAACCGCCTAGACAATGAGATATGCGCAGAATCGCATTTATTAATCAGTTAATTTCATTCGTTCAACTAGTCCAGTATTCATTCTGCAATTTCCAGAAAAAAAAAACGGTTGTGCAATTTTTCTCCGATATGCAAATTTCAGGAAATTATTGAATCGCCGCACGATATAAAGCGTATTGACGATGACGATCATCGTCTGTTCTCTGCTGTGAAAAAAAAAATTTTTTTTTTTCACTCAAAAGACGACGATTGTTCATGCTTCTTCCATTGTTCCCTATTGGATATGCTTGATCTATCATACATCAAAATTCACCCGCAAGTTAAAGGAGAAAAGTGAAATTTGGCTGGAACCCCGATCCTGGTCGTAGATTAGGTGTATCGAATTCCCTTGTGACAGATTTGCTGAGTTGGAAGATGTAACTTCTAAGCGGATATGAAGATAGACAGATAGGCGGAGCATACTATATACCCACGTATGGAGAGGTAGTCACTTCATAGCGCCTTATGAATTCGGTGTATAAAAATACGCATAAAAGCAACAGACAAGCTCCTATAGTTGAGTGGATCATTGTATCAATACACATTTTTCATTGTGATTCTTATTCACAGAAATAGTCCATTTGAAGCTCATAGAAATTGTTTATTGAGAAAGTGGAAAATAAGGAGACTATCAGTTTTTAATGGATAAATTTTTGACCACTTGCAAGAATCAGGAAATAAATTTGAAGAAACTTTAAAATCTTTGCAACGTTTTGCAACTTTTGCAAAATATTGCTCGAATTAGTGCCTTGATCTCTTAGAAATAGAATTAGCGAGGAAATTCTTGCAGCTAAAAAAAATGTATTTGATAATTTTTTCTTCATTTTCGAAAATCTTCAAGAAATCAGCATTCATCAATCGAATATCGAAAGGCTAACATATGTTAGCTGGAAAAAATTCCGCATCAAGTTTGAGACGCTGTGAGAACGCTCATAGATATTTTTTATTGAAAAACGATTTCTATTGGAAAGACTTTTTATTTCGTCTTTTTTCATTTATTATTGAAGAATTTATTGAAAATTTCATTTTGAAAATTTTCTTTACTGAAAGTAGAATTTTTATTGGAATATAGTTTTTCATTTATCATTGAAAAATTTTGAACGGTTTCAATGAACATCGACGAGGAAGTTGCGAGAAATTTTATGAATTTATTGCAGTAGATCAATACCGATCGGTTGTATCCGTTTAGGCAAAAGGACACATCTTGATGCCGACGCATTTCCATGTCGGAAAAATTTCGGTTCTCTAAATCTACTAATTTGGCATAGACATAAGATGGCAACATTTGATACCAGCATATGTATGAGAATACTCACTGCCTCAGGAAATGAGAAACAACTAATTTTACAGAAGCTGCAAATTTTTTTTTTCGATACCTTTTGTTTCTTCGATAGCTTAGAAAAAAGATTTTGTGTCTATGCAGAAAGGAAATAATGTTCAACAAAGCATGCTTGCAAATAAACAAAAAATGAAGAAAACATTCAACAAACTACAAATTGAAATGTGTGTAGCAAATATTTCCAATAAAAACACGTGCTTAGGAGCAAATTCCATTGCGAAACAAAGTATTTTACTAAGCTATAGATTTGCAATTTACAACTTCTGAAGCTTTTTTTCCAAATTTTTGTCATTAGATTTGTGCTTGTCATTTGTTTCTTCTTCGAATAGTTCAATGAACTTTACCAATTTTTCATTATCGCTTATATATATGAGCGCAAGATAGCGTTCGTGGCGCCTAATTGTCATAGCGACAAAACGGCGTCGCTAAATTGGTTACAATAAATTGGTGCCACTAAAACTTCTCCATCCTTCAAACTGAAACATACAGATGTTGGTGGATGTTGTAGTTTCCAACAAGTCGTGAATCAAATATCGTTTATGTTTTCCTAGTCATTACCAACTTTCCTTCTGAGCTCAGTAACTCGAATGAATGAAATAACGAGTAGAGGCGGTTTTCGAAAATTTCAACTAATTTAATATTGGAGTCGTTATAACCATATATTTATGTAATCCCTGAAGAGCATATTGAACCTACGCAGCTTTTTTCACGCGTGCAGTGTTGTCTTCTCATGATGGATAGTAATCGGATATTTAGGTAGCTCGAATCGTGCATTCTCCCTACAAGCATTGCAGCTAGGATAGAACGATAGAGGGATCGGCTTTTACAGAGAGAAGCTAATTCGAAGCCTGAGGCCGTTTCATAAGGTTATAAGCCAGTTTTAAAACGTCGATGAGCGGAAATATGTAATGTCGAAGCCCATTGCAACCACTGCGATCCGTCGATTAGTGCGGTGTTTTTGCTGGACAGTTTCGTCATTAGAGCACACGTCAGAACACCTCTCGCCTCGATTCATTGCTGCATTCGTTTCTTAAAATCACTCTTATTTAAGCAAATATTCAGGTAAGCTTGCAAAGACAAGCGTCGTTGATAGCGATAAAAGCAAAACTAAATAACAAAAATTTGTGGAATTTCTTATGAATTTCTCGTTGAGAATTTCAAATAAATCCCAAAGAGATCAATAGAAAGAAAGGATGATTGGAGAACATTCACTTGAAGCGTCTATCATAACTTATTCATATTTTCAATGCAATAAAGTGAGTTCCTCTCTAATTTGTGAATCTTCGAGGATGAATAAGTACACTGAGATCCCCCCCCTCCCCCCCCCCTCAAAAAAAATGCAATGCAATTGTGCATATTTGAAGAACAATGCGCTGTATATCTCAAATTATTGATAGCAATTGACTTCTATGAGTATAGTGCTGTTGTAGAAATTGCGCTCATAAAAATCGATATTTTGCGGTCAACTAACTCTCCAAAAAATTCACCTTATTGCTATGAATGAATTTTAAAATACACACGATGATTTTTTTGAATCGAGCGGAAACGTCTATGAGACGAAGGTGAAAAATTACCAATCCACTTTTCTGCGCAGATCTCCGCGGTGCTACGTTGAGCAGTTTTGCTTTGCTTAGTTGATAATCTACTGTAAGCATCACATCTCTATCCTGCATTTCCGCCCTTAGGCAATTAAAGCTGATCGAACTAGCCCCATGTATTAATTGTGCACTTTTTGTGAAACGAACTCGATGTTCTGGCCGATACATGAAACCCGTTGGCAAGGAACAAGGAAGTATAGAGAAAATGAAAACATTTATGGGCAATAGTGCAACAATTCAATTGCAACGTTGGAAAATTTGAGATACCGCCCTAAAAGAATGAAGATGAGCCATTGCGACATTGCTCTGAAAGAATGCAGGTGATACAAACGATTATCCTCTTAACTTACGATAAGTTTAAATCGACACCAAGATGAATGTTTCTGTATGAAAATATCATCGCATCAATGAGATTCTTCTTCGGCAAAATATGCTTTAATAAAGGCGATTGTCGTTTCGCTATTAAAATGCTTTTTATTTGTATAATTATCGGTGGAATGTCGATGATATTATCGGATGTCTTATTTTATAATCAATTCAACCTAATAAAGCAATGAGCGTTACAATCGCTGAAATAGGTGCATTTTTTCATTTTTTCCACTCTATTGAAAACGAGCTTTTCCGTATGTTCTCAAGAATACGTTTTTTTTTCGCCCAAAGCTATTGCAAACCGTTATAAGCTCTTGCATTTATTTTCATGGCTATGATTGTTGCATAAAATATCTGTATTCTACGTGCGAATGTGGGGAATTTTTTTTTTTCTTGTTCTGATAGCGCTATCCACAACTCTTTGTTCATTGTTGTTGTTGAAATGCATTGCGTTTCCATCAAATTAACTATTTTCTGCAGAAAAAAAAACATTTTAATATTTCACATTGATATTCTAACGTTGAAAATGAATTCCGCTGCCTATTTTCTAGTGGATTTTTTATGCGTTCAATGCTTTGGAAAATCTTATCGATGTATATTAGAGGCGATTGGCATATAAGCTATACTATATGAAGCATGCCGAATAGGTGCTAGCATTCAATGATTGCTGTTATTTCAATTACTATTTCTATTGTTCATGTACTTTATGGAAGTTTATTGATCGTTTTTCAATGCAAAAAGTGCTAATCGATGAAATGAGATCACCTTTCTATTCCGTTTTTTTTTTCCTCATATAATCACCACATAATGCTTAGTGAGCGCCAAAGTCAAACTAAATAATATTTGAAGTGAAAGAAAGGGTTTTAGCTATCGTTGTCAATGCAACTGTTGCAATTTTTGTGCCCTAAAGATTGTCTGCCCTTCTTTTAAAATTCGATTTAGTTGTCAATTCGAAGCAATGATATCGAAACTTACTAATATATCGAAATATTGCGATGAATTTTCATTTCTTTTCTACAACCGAATCGTTTTTTCATGTGATCAATCCATTATACATATAATTTGATCGATTATGAACGATTAAAATTAGGATGCAATTTTGAGTATTCTGATGATTTCAGTTGTATAGGGATTCGTTGTGAAGATTGTTTATATTAGCATTTAATGCATTAATACATTTTATAAATAATGGAATTAATCGATGACGAATGAAACCAATAGAAAATTGTATAGGTGAGCGCTTTCTTCAATATTGTCGGAAGAAAAATTCGATGAACATTTTCAACGCTTCTAAATGATGCGTTTTCACTCATTTTTATCTCATTTATCATAGCAGCCTTTTGCAATGAAATTATTGACGTATTTCGTGAGCGCTCATCGTTTTTCAAAATTGTGCTAGAAAAAGATCTTATGTAAATTTTTTTCAAAAACATTTGAAAATATTCATCGATCGCTATTGATTGTTTGAAGTTTAATTGATCATGCTAATTTGGAATGTGGATTTTGGAAAATTTTGAGTAAATTTTCGAGAACTCCGTTGTCCAACTGCATTAAATCGATTATAAATATTTAAAAAAAAGGATCCAACAAGTTGGCCCCTACAAGCAGGGCGTTCCTCCCTCTAAAAAACAGCCATAATCATACTCCCCAAAATCTACGTTTCAAATATCCGCTTCTTCATATTATACTAAGGAAGCAGCGAGCACATTACCCTAACAGCGATTTGCCTTCTACTTGCAGTTATGAAGCTCTACTTGCGATCAAAAGTGCAAATTTCCAATCTTTCATACACAGAATCTCTAGTGCAAAAGAAACACTCAAGAAGCAATGCTTGAAAAGAGTGCAAAAAAAAGCGAAACAAATCGGCGAGCGGAAAAGAGCATTCAAGAAAATTGGCAAAAGAGAGTGTGAAGGGCGCAAAGTTGTCCATTGTGATAGCACATTGAAAAAGAAACCATTAAAGTACCATTAACACTGAAATGAACAATATTTGATGTCAGCTCATTAAGAAAGCAATAAACAAGTGAAAAGTATCAATATGGTCTGTCTTACTGTGTAAATTTATAAATTTGCATTTGATAATTGCTTCATAATGACGATGTTATGCGTGAGTTTGTCTCTCAATTTGACACTTTCAACTCCGGTGAACGGTAGAAAATGTCCATCATAGCTTAAGTTAAGTGATTGCATTTTAAATTCATTTATCGTTTCAAAAGAAATTACTGCTATTGCATTAGTGATAAGGGAGGAACACATTAATTGCGCCGGTTGAATTTTTGCTTTATATTAACGCGGTGATTGGAAATCGAGCTTCCTGTAGAAGCATTGAGCATGCAGTCGGATCAGTTGAATTTTAAAAGCATCATTTTGGGCAATTTCATTGCGGATTTTCATTTGGTGGAAGCCGTCTGGTCAGATAATCGGAGCGCCCAAACGCATTTCGTGCCAGTTCTTGAGGTGTGATTGGTCAGTGGCTTCTATGGCCTTTCAATGAGAATGCCTCTGCGTCTCCTTATTCGTTTCGCACGAAGAAAAGTGAGCAGCAAATTTGAAACCATTTGTTGACCGTTGCTGTAAGTGAGGAGCAATACCACCGAAAGTCGATATTTATTTTTATTCGACATGATTAACTATATCAAATCGAAATGCTGAGAATTGTATGCGTGAAGAAGCGTGAATAAGGAGATGATTGAAGAAGGAGATTATATTCGTGTTTTATTAAGAATTATTGACTTCATTTATCCTAAATTGGCCAACTACTGAAAAATGAATGAGTGAGTCAGCGACAGAGGATGAAAAATATGCCAGGTGAGTTAATACTTTTGGCCACATTTGGTTCGCCCAACGTTTGGATCAGTTACAGTAGTGTTCGATAAACAATCGTGCAACACTCTAACAGCTTGCCTTAATTTGCATGTTCCCTTAACTCTGATATAAGTTGTTGGCCGAAAATTCGCTTTGATGCGATACGCGCTGCGGCACAAAGTGTATCATAGTACCGGTCTACGCCTGCATGCATGGATATCTGTGAAAATCTCTTTGTACCTTTGCATATGCTTCTCTATATCGCTTCCGTTAAATCTAGTGATCTGACTCTTGTGAAATTTACAAATAGAATATCGAGCTGAGTGGAGTGAAATTTACGGACGGAAAAGTGATTTTATTAGGTTTTCAATTCTTAAGTTATGTAACATCCAGTTTTGCGCTGAAACGAAAAACGTTCTGATGACGATACGGGGATCTAGAAAATAACATTCGTATAGATATAGAAAATATAGTACATAAGCGGCGGAAAAAAAACATAAAGAGAAATATATAAGATATAAAATAAACAGAAATAAGAAAACAATATGAATAACAGGTATCCTACTGTTTGAATGGTTCATCAGCAAGAATTACGCAGTTATCACAGTGCAAAACGTTTTTAAGCACAAAGAACGCCACTTCACTGAGAAGATTTGCATAAAGAATGAAGTTGAAAGAGATGAGTTAAACTCTTTCAGTTTTTAATTATCGCATAGCTTTTTTTTTTAACGTGTCGAATTCTCCATATATGAATATTGTTGTTCAAATGATCGAACAACTCAATTTGCTATTGCTAACTTCACTAAATTCTTCATGGCTGCAGCGAATCACCATAGCAACCGAATATGCTGGTAGACATCTATCGCCTTAGGTTATTGCGTCATCATAAGTTTTGTTTTTGACGCATGAGGAGGAAGTTAAGCTAGTCGAAACTTTCAGTCAGCGTTTTTTTTTTTGGAAATTTCACAAATAATATTTGATGTGTAGGAAAAACTGCAGTAAAAATTCATAGATGTTATTCTTACGGTCTTGCTTATATGAGAGAGTTTCCTATGACAAAACCGTTTTCCTTCAACCCTCATAGTTTTGTGCTTCTGTGAGAACGACTATAGAAGGAGGAAATGGTATCCGTGCTAAACGTAGTTGTTTGTGTGTTTGTTGTAAAAACGTATTAGAGTGATTCCCTTTCCGCACTCAGCTCTCTGCATGATGGAAGTTAGAAAGTGTGAAACATAGGGTAGCTTCGTACTATGAATCCTCCTTGGGACTTGTAACTTTAAATCGAGCTTTTTTTCAGACTGCTGACTAAGTCGTTAAGTATTGCTGAGCCCGCTAGATTTTTGAGGAACATACGACTGTAAGCTTAATCTTGGATGAACTTAAGAAAAGTCACATTTAAGCAATCGATTGGCGCTCTTTTCCACTTACCTCTCCTCGTAGTGAAGAGAAAAAAAGTAGAAGAGATGCTTTTTTTCACAAAGCTTTCCTCGCTAACGCCCTCACCTATAAGAGTTGTAAAGGGAGCGTTGCTTTGCGTCAACTCGCTTCATATCACTTCTATCAAATCGACGGACTACTTATTGTATAGAAAGGATCATCTGGGATTGTGTACATTTGTTTAATGTAAATGTGTAATGCTGAAGATAAGTACGTGCAGCATGCAGATTGGTGAAGTTTGAACGATAATAACTCAAAAGCAGCCATCGTTAATAAATTTGCAACAGACTGGAATTAGCAACTGAAACATTTGTGCTGTAACTTTATCATATATATATATATATATATATATATATATATATATATAATTTTTGAAAGCAGCACGCATTTTTTTTCTAACATTAAGCTCTTTGCATTCTCATCACCTAAAAACAACTGCATTCACTGCATCTGCTCATCCCATAGACTTCAACAATCTCATTGCAACCGTCGATCTCATTTATGTAATTGAGAGAAAATTAGGAGAATTGCAAATGATTCGGATTATGAGATTTCTGCTTTTCATACGTAAATATTTCCTAAGCATAATGATGCAATATAACAAAGACTAATGCCTTTCGTAGAAGCATTTCTCAGAGAATAATTCTCATATTAGGGGCCGTATATTGTTTTGCATATATGCAAGCATTCTATCTATATCCTAATCATACTATCGGTCTTTTACTGACCTCATAGTTCTAATTCACTGCTTAAAGTACTCTCCAAAACCACAAAATCACTTAGTGAAAAGTGGTTGACTGATTCCATTGGTTAATTTGGCTGGCCACTTCAGTCGATTTGCTCACCGCGTCGATGTCTCTAAAGACGCTAGAAGTGGAAGATGAATGCGCATCAACTGTGTGATGGGTGAGTTTGATCGAGTGCAGAATCTTTCAAACTGTAGTTCGAAATTTTTGTGAGGTTTTCGTTTTTTTTTTTTGTTTTCACTAAGAAACCGCAGAAAAAAATATGATTTTTCTTGGCGAACACCTCGTTGAAAGAACTGCGTTCATTTACGATAAATGAGAATCTCATTGAAATTGGGGAATATTACTCGTTTGGCAATAAAATGTATAATGATATAAAGGGAATTATCGGCACTCAGCGAATATGCGAACATAAATACTTTCCTACTGTCCTATTGATTCGTCGATTCACAATCCATTGCGTTTTTTTTTTTTTGCTTCATTTTAAAGAACCAAGCCGAAAAATTTTCCACACAATTCAAGCGATAGTTTAACTTGCTTCTCTTTTTTTGTGCGCTTTCGACAACGATTAGATAGACGTTGAAATTATTTGCAAAAATGTACTATGAAGGCGTAATATGTCCACATATAAAATTGTACTTACCATTTTTCATTATTTTTTTACGTATAAATGAATTGATCTCATCTTGTCAATTAATGTTTCAAATGATTTTCTATTCTATTCACATTTATATGCTATGCACACTTAGTTAATGGTTTTTAAATGAATATAGTACCTTCATGCAATTTTAATGTCATTTATTCTAAATGAGGATTTAATATTTTTAGTTTTTAGAGTAATTGCTGATAAAAAAGCAAAGGAAATCTTTTAAAAATTCTCCTGCCGATTAGTGAAAATTGCTTAAAGTTAAACTTTTTACGTACGCAATAGCACTTCTATCAGCCACAATGAAAATCTTTAGAAATACACCAATGTTTTCTTATGAAAATTTTTTACTTTTCAATCTATATTCGAGGAGTTCATAATATTTTTTTATCAATTATGTTTTAATGATGCTCACTATTTATTATTGGTGCTGAAAGTGCTGCATTTCTTTTTTTTTTTTTTTGCTCTTCATTTACTCTACAGAGGTGAGAGATGTTTTCTGAGTCATAGTGTAGATAATCTGCGAGTATAGAACGTAATTTCATTCATATTTCTATTTCTAAAGTGCCCTTTTGCATTCGAATTTGCACTAAGAATATTTTTTTATCAGATAAGAAATCATGGGAAATAAGTTAGTGGCCATTGACAAGCGCCTTGTTGTATATGCAAATCTGCTTGAATATACCACGATCGTTTGTTAAACTTCTAAACGTGTAATGGCAGACCACAAGTACCTAGGAATAGTCACATCAACTGAGTGCTACTTTAGTATGCAGATTAGCTGGTAGACTGTTGGAAAGCTCATATTGTTGAATAGAAATATTTGTCACATAGACAGTTAAATATTTGCATCAATAACATAGTTTGTACATTGTTGTTTGATGTGCTTAGCAATATTTTTGCCATCCTCTTCGAGCGCAAAACAATGATTGTTGAGATATCGTAAGTATGTGTTGATCATACCTTACTGATTCATCATTAACTTATGAGTCATTTGCTTAACTTCGTTGAGTGTAAATAATTGATAGTAATGATTTAATCAGGATCTCTTCCGAAACTTTCTAATCTTTTCGCAGTTGCTCAAATGTTGACCACATATACGACATTAAATTATTAGAGTTCGCGAGTTTTCGTTGTTGGGGTTCCGACCATATAGATAAATCCTGCATCGATAGAGATCTTTCTAAATCGGGAAGCAGAGCCGAAATGAGTAATGCGTACTAACATTACGGAGGTTATCAACACGTTTATATAGGCTACAAAACCATGATCGCAACTTCAAGAACTATCAGAATGCTGAATATACGTAGTCTTTTGTGTCTCAGTCTTAGAGGCTTTCGCATTTCAATTTCTAGGATTTCTTTTGTGTGTCATCGACTCACTGAGGACTGAATTTCAGAGAGTTTGTTTCATGTCTTTTTATACATATGTGAATCGATATATTCTGCTGCTGTGGTAAGCAGAGGGGAAGATCTAGTGGGAGGGGGTGGGGGAGGAGATGGGAGAGGTGGAGAGATAAGTGAGGAATGAAGAAGGGAGGAAGGGGAATTGACGAGCAGAACTGAAAATGACGCTCATCATCCACTTCTTAAAATTCCCAACTATTTTGAAGTAGAAAAGAATTCTCCGTGTTCTTCGCTCTACCTTTCCCTAGAATCCACTCCTACCCCCCCCCCCCCATCAGTTTCCCATTCGGCTGTTTCCGCCCGATGTATTCTTTCACTTCTAAGCTTAGGTAATTCACTTCGTCTCCAAAACGTGCAATTCGATAATGCATACTTGTCAGTCTTTGAAAGGTAACAATATGCAGCAGCTGCTTATAGTTAAATCTCTTTTTTTGCATAAAGGATAAAGCAAATCTTCTCGATAGGCATTATTGCTACTCTTATTTTTGCAGCTATTATTTATTTTCATGTATTAGCCATCGATCAATTTGAAAATATTTATTGAATTTTCTTAAACAATGCGCATCTTAATGCTCTAAAAAAAAAATGAAAGGAACGTTAAATATGCAAATTTGCTATTCTCTCATATAAAGCGCATTTAATATGCGCTCTTTTCAACGGCGTTAATTAGCAATTAATAAGCGATATCGTATATGAAACGTCATCTATATAACACCGTATCCTAGCACTAATAAAAGGCAGCCGATAAACGTATACAACATTGAATGACTTCGAATTGTGTCCTCTTTTTTAAAGAATATTCTTCGTGCATTATTTAGCATAAAAGCATATGACAAGATCAAAGAAATTTGCTTATTGAATAATTTTCGTTATTCCGTATATTATAATCACTTATTTTATCCATAAATCTTGTCTATATTGCAGCACTTATATATTTATTCATTTAGCAAACTAATAAGCACTATTCAATTCGTCTTGCTAAGTTTAATAGTGGAAATCAATCCTAACAAAGAAATGCCTTATTTCAGCACATATCAATATAGTTGCTTATGAATAAATACTGCTCAAATATGCACTCATTGTTTATAAGCGTCATGTTGTGAGGTGTTGAACTTGAAAACGAATAAATGTATAGGGCTCACAATAAAAAGGCATTTGAGATGACATAGAATTATCTCGCACTCATTTAAATCTTAATTATAAGTAGCGATCGTTTGAAAGAGCAATAAATTTGCGTAAATCGTTTCACGCAAATGGAAGTCATATTTTATCGAATAAAAGACGAACAGCTGTCTTCATTGGATCGGCTAGATCGTAATTTTCTTAAGAAATGTAATTTATTACAAATGAGCCACGCTTTCTTCGCCTCAAAATTTATCGCAATACTAGATTCGAATGATATTGTTCGGCTCGTCGCCAAATGATCTAATACGATAAGACATCAGTATCATTCAAATTTTCTTGCAATCCCCTCTCCCTATCTCACCTCTACTCCCAATTCTTTTATTGATGGGTTCATAACAGTCGCATCGCTTACGAACTAGACATTTGTGTATGATATATGTTCTAGAAGTGTTGTCGATCCGTCATTCCTTTGACTGCCTAGTAAGCTCTCAGAACTTATGAAATCACCACAGAAATAAGTCCAACCTTTTTCCTAAAAGATGTTTTCTTTTGCTAATATAAGGATGTTGTTATTTCAGTGCTCGCCAGTATGATGGCGTCCTCCGCGGAGGAGGATGACCATCATGCGGAGGACCCTCAAAAATCAGACCTCTGGCAGCAAACACTTCAGGTAATTCATTATTCGTTTAGCATTTCTCAATTTCAACTTCCCCAAAATCCCGACTGCTTGTACTTTTGCTTCAAAAATGTCCTCAGTATTTATTCGTAAAATTTAAAGTATCTTTACTATAAGCTTTGTGAGCTTGCCGATTTCCAAGTGCAAAAATTTTATTCACATTTCATCGAAATATCTCTATAATAAGAATAACTGAAACGTTCCTGAATCGCTCTGAAAATCAATGAAGTCATCATTTAGGTCTTGATATGTAGCTGATATTACAAGATCCCCATCGCCTCATGAATTTCCAGGAGTTTTGATCAATCGTTTTGAGTGATGAAAATTGATGAGAATCATGTGTTAATGAGAATATTGTTTATGATCGCTTATACGCTCTTAAAATGCAGAATTCGAGTAAAAAAGGTTCATTTATTGTCGCAAATATAAGATGGTTTTTTTTCGAGAAGATTGCTTGCATTCCCATTTTGATTGCAGAACTTTTGATGTGATAAGTCAAATGAATTTTTCTGCAAAAGTGAAATATAAAAGAGTGAACGGCAAATCATCCACTAAACCTAGACGAACTTTTCATTTCGCCATAAGCGATCGATAGATATTTTCCAAGTGTATATATCCTTAAAGGCGTCTAACGGTGTTAAGCGCAAGGAAAAATCGTCTATCTGTAATAGGCACAGTTCGCTGCGAATTAGTAAATAATATATGATAGATAAGAAAGAAAAGTATTACAGCATTAGACTTTGCTCTTTCCACAAGCTTTCCACATGCTAAGCTTAGTGATTGATTTCGGTGATTATCACAACAACATATCAGATCCAATTGATAATCCGAAAAAAATTGCACGAAAAAGACATTTGTAATTAGCTATTACTGTATCTTGAAATGGTAAATGAGAGGAGTTGAAGGCAGCGGTAGCTGCAAGTTCGCAGTCTGAAGCTGCCAAGAAGCGGCAACAACAGCGCAAACCGCTAAGGCAGGCGAACGTCGTCGAGAGGAGTGAACGTTCACTTCTTTGCTTGACGCTTTCGAACCCGCTTAGGAAGGCTTGCATTTCGATTGTTGAATGGAGGTTTGTTTGTTCCCTTTTTTGAAAATTATTAATAGCTTCGCAATAGTTGATTAGTGTTTATAGTAATGCCATAAAGAGGAGATGCCCAAAAGAAGAAGCATAAATGAGTTAAACTATCTATCTTCAAGGGACAAGAGGCAAAAAAATTTTCAAGTTTTCTAAGGTTGGATCCCTCTCATTTTCCCCTCTCCTCTTAATCCAGAAATCCTTGGTACAGTACTGGCTGCACTCACTTATCTTAATGCTTGAAATATTCGTCTCAATTTCTTGAAGATCTGTACTCGTTTTTCTGTTCGATGGTCAAGAGCCCATTAAATAGCGCATTCACTCTACCCTAACAGCGTTCGACTGGAAGAGATAAACGGAGTTCGATTCGTTGATGCCTTGATCGTTTGCCAAAGTGCGACATCTTCCTGGCTAATTGATCTACAGACCTAAATTTCTTTCGATATGAATAAAAACACTTTTTGCCCTTAGAGCGGTTAAAATTGACTAAATGTTGATATTACTGCTTCCGCAAATACAGCTTTTTTCTTTGTTGAATTTTTTTTTCATTTCTGGAGTTGAAGTTATAATTAAATATACGTGAAATATTTCAGGCCTTTCGAGTGGCTTATTCTATTTATGATTTGCGCAAACTGTATTGCGCTGGCAGTTTACCAGCCTTATCCCGCTCAGGATTCTGATACTAAAAATACTATTTTGGTAAGTTTTTCTTTGCAACATTATTCAGTGATTATTTCTGGCTAATTTTCTAATCGCTATAAATTTTCTCAAAGATATTTTCCATAAAACGAATTAATATTAGCTGGTTATGATGCATTTCGCGAAAGTATTTCTCCTTCTTAGTGTATTTTATATCATATGAGCGTGCGAAATTCTTTCATATTCCATTGTTTTCATATTTTTGTTTGACTTTTTTTTTGGGCTAAAGTGAATCTTTCATATTTTAAGAGAATTGTTGATATTGGATAAAATTCTAATAGCTTCAAGTCGATGATAATGAAACATTTATAGTGTTTCGTCAATGAATTTTTATTTGGATCGAGGTTAAAAAAATGCACCTATATTTGTGCAATGTAAGTTGCAAATATCAAAAACTCTTTTTGTTTGAACTCTTCTGAAATAGCCTGCCTATACAATTTTGGGCTGTTAAAGGAAAAATTACGCCTTTATATCTTCATCTGCAAAGCTATAAATTTGTGCACTACTGAGTATGCTGTGTGATCGCCTACTGAAAAGCAAATTTAATGCACTGAAGGATACCGATGAATCATGTAGTTTTTATAAAGTGATAAGGCGGAATCTACGCTGAATCAATTCAGATTACTGCCATGGAGTTTGCAAGAGGGAAAATAATTTTATTCTGATTCTATCGTGAAGTGTCACATAAGTTGAGTTTAGAGATCTAGACGGCCGAAATAAATAAAAGAAAAAAAAAATTTTCGTTCCTTGTTGCCTTCAGGAAAAAAAAGAATTGTTTCATGAACTTACCAGTATTTGAGGTGGAAAATGTTTTACTCGTAGAAACACTATCGTTGGGAAGAAACATGGCATTGATCCTTCTCATAAGAATGCTAACTACGTTCTAAAGGTATGGAAATTGCTGCAAAAAAACACCTCTTCCGGCATATTTCATCCTCTCCAAAAATTTTCAGCCCACTTTATTCGAATTTGCTTGAAAGTTTTCTGCTTACTCAGTGACAGTTTTCTCGTAAATTGAATGCATAAATCACGGAAGTCGAAATCCGAAACTCTTTAAATAGCTAAGAAAAAATAAATTTGGTTAGCTATACTCGCAACAAAGATTGCGATAAAAATCCTCTTTAGCAAATGGCATTGTCTCTTAGCATCCTTCAAGCCATCTCGAAAAGTAATTTCGTTTTTAATTCAATAAGTATCTGAATAAGGTACAAATTGCTAACTTATATGCGAATAAGCCAAAAGCTATTCGCAATAATAATCTAATTTCCTCCTAAAAGTTATCCTACAGGACCAGCCTTTGTCAATAAGCTGTATTCATAAAAATTGAGATCAGAAGCCGTTGAAATCTGCTCAAAACTCGAAGGTGTTCACTCATAGCGGCTATCAAGAAATATTAATATGCCATATGGCAATGGCATGCGAATTTTTATTTGAAACGCATCTTACACATTCGAAAGGTGATTGAAGTGGTGGAGAGCATTTGCTGCGAAGGGCAAACGAGTCAATAATAACGACCTCTCTAAGAAAGAGTTGTATTAGAGAAAAAGTGCTTGACTATCGCATACGGGTGGCATTAAAGAAAATCTTTAGAATTAACAAGTTTTTCACACCTATTCGTAATTCATATTAAAAATGAGACATGAGATAGAAGCTTCTATGAGCTCGTTAGGCCATCTTCTATCCTCCTTCACCTATACATTAATGATATTTGGAATGTATTCTGTTGCATGCATTGAGGAGAGTGAAACTGAATTTTTTAGCAAGGGATCTGGCGACCTTTTTAATTTCGTTCGACTGAAATTGGGTATAAATTTTTATCGAAACCACGAGAACGTCCACGGAAAATCTCTTTCAAAGAAAAACACGCCGGTGATCTCAGTGTTCTTGCGCTCTAAAACGACCAAACTTGAGAGAGAAATAAAAACGATTAGAAAGCCGTCTGAGTATCTTTGGGTATCATCTATCATGGAAAATGAATGCCAGGTTTAAGCAGAACACAAATATGAAATTTCATACAATTTCAAGCTATCATCTAGCTTAGTGCACTTGCTCGCATAAATCGAAGGAGTTGATTGTCACCGTCATGCTCGATTAGTGATCATTTTCAGGATATAGTAATATTCGTGAAGGTTATCAATTTCCAACTTTGCCTTCATAATCTTCCCCGTAACACATCCATTTTATTTGCCAACTTTGCAAATCACGATTTTCATTCCTGAGGCTCATAGCTTTCTCTCAACTTTGGAAGACTTGGCCAGCCAACTTTTGCCATCTCCTCACGTCTCTTATCTTTTTTGCACCCTCCTCCTCCCTTCACTCCAAACCTTCTGAAAAGAAATTTTTGAAAATTTCCTGCACGTGGCTACTGGTTACTTGCAAATTTGGTGCGATGAAGTTAATAATTTTTTCGGATGTGCCGGTAGGTTGAACTTGTGACGCTGGCGATATTCGTTTAATGCCAGTTCACATTACGAGGCTCGAGAACAACGCCTACCGCGCACACAGGTGTATATGGAAATATACTAGAAATGATTGGATTCGTTGTTGGATACCTAGCCGCTTCGAAGAAACTTCTAAGACGTCCTTTGGCGCATAGATTGAAGCAAAATTTGGGCTTCACAACGCTATGTCTTACATCTAATCACCTCATCCTCCAAGATAGTCTAATTTTTTATTCAAAATATTCCTCGAATATATTCTCTTTTTTTAATACTAAATCATGTGTAGAAAAAGTGGTCAAAATTCTTCTGATATTGAATTCATAATATTATTTGATGCATATTTCAATAGTGATTACTATTTCAGGAGCAAATAGAGTATCTGTTCATAATTGTGTTCACAATAGAATGCATTCTCAAAGTGATAGCGTTAGGGTTTCTTTTCCATCCGGGCGCCTACCTCAGAAACGCTTGGAATATACTCGACTTCATCATTGTCGTCATTGGGTAATCACCTTATCTTTTATCAATTTTATCACTGTCAAATGCTTAATTATTTGCAATACGGTTTATTGATAGGTCATCTTATAAATTTTTTATCAAACGCTTGGAGTTTCATTTCCTCGATGTATGTATTGAATGGTAATCAGTGAACTTCTCTTTTTTTTTCAGATGGCTTGCATGAAATGCACATCCAATATTTCAATTTGCATTGTTTTCGTAAATTCTTTTCTTAACTTTCGATAACTTGTCATGCTGACAGCCCACCCTTTAAAGGCCATAAAAGGTGGCAAATATTATCTGTCAGCTGAATGACTCTACAAACCAAAATTTGCTTTTACTCATCGGCTGGCGATAATTCTGAACGCTTCCATTCATATTTATCACATCATCAGTAGAATTCACTTCTCAAAAGTTTTTCTTCTGCACTTCATGAAGGGAATTTGCTATTAGAGATGTTCATTGATAGTGCTTATCCCTTTAAAGAAAACATATCAATATATTTAAGTTGAAGAGATGCAAATTCAGAAAAACGCATATCGTGCTGGCCCAATTGATGTTTTCTAGCGCTTGTTTGGAAACTGCTATCGATCACTTAAGAAATCTGATTCTCATAGACCATAAAAATTTTATCCGGCATGAGCGTTTCACTGAAATGTTCTCTTAGCAGTCGGCAATTGAATTTTTTTAAAGCACAATACTGATCGATCCATATGTATATGTTATTTGGCTAAAAGGTTTGCGATCAATTGCGTAATTCGGCTATCAGCATCTTAGTGACACATGTTGTAGATTGTCTTTGAATTTTATCCGAAATGGTAGTTTCAAGAGAGCTTTCATTTGTTGCAGACGAGATCTTTATTTATAAGGGTACGTCACCGTTCTAGAAACGTTAAATTTTGCATTTTCACTAATGAAATAAGTATTCGATCAAGTGAACCCTAGAAAAATGCGTCACTACGACGCTTTCATTAGATGCAAATTCATAAATAAACACTCCCAAAATTGCTATATATTTATATTCGACAAGGGGGCTCCATGAAGATCTCAAGCAAGATCCAAATTTAGATTCCATATGAGCTCCAAAATTAAGATATTGAATAGAGACGGAATCTCTATTGTCTGGAACTGATATCTAATCGAGGAAGGGAATTTGTTTAAACGCATATATCAACTTCCCGATATGCTAACGAAAGGAATCCTTAGAAAGGAAGATAGGGCAAAGCTAAGGAATGAAGATGCTCTTACTCGTCGTTTCAGGGCGAATAATAACGGAGAGGAGGAAAGAATAAAATGAATTGAGATGAACACACCTTTATCATAGAACATCTTTATTGCAATGCGATGAAATTGTTGAGAAGCCTTAAGGGAAGAATTTTTAGATTGGTGAGTACAGCGTTATCGAGGATGAATATTCAGGGCTTCGATGTGAAAGCTCTGAGAGCCTTTCGGGTATTGCGTCCGCTTCGTCTCGTTTCCGGAGTGCCTAGTAAGTTAAATGCTTCTTTTTTTCTATAGAATATTCATGTTTCCTTTATTAGCTGTGATAGAATACAACGAGTCAATATCGAGAGCAAATATTTAAAAAAAAAGTTCATTGATATTAACTGAGTGTTAACCAAATGCGTGTTACTAGTAGAAAATGTGCTTTTTGATACTGAAACGCAAAGCATTAAGAGGGTTGTCTAATTGCAAACAAATATCTTTCTTTTTTTTCGATTAACATACGAGCAAAGATTTCTGAATATTATTCTGAATCGAATGAGGGTAATATTCGATTCAAATATGCTAGAGGTGACTTTCTGTTGTTAATAATTTTAAAGATAAGAATTTCAAGTGCACGAAGGGGCAAGTAGGCCCAATTTTGAGGTAGCACCTGAAGCTTACAAGTAGTATTAGCGCCTCCACTAAATTAACAATATATATTTTGTGTGTAATCCCAGATAATTCTGCGTAATAGCGATATGTTCGTATATGTGTTGCATGCGCCCTTGCATTACACTTTTTAGGGACTAAAAGCGTGCAAGTGCTTATCTGCATCCTTGATTTGCGGAATAAAGGCATATAATCTACCCTAACATCGACAATTTATACTCAATTGTATAAAAGTATGAAACTCTTATAGAAATCTGCATCCTATAGTGGTCGCTACAAATTTTTTTGGTTATAAGTTGCAATCATTCAAAAATTTTCATAGATTTTTGTTCATTATAAGATAATGAAATTCTCTTATGCGGTACAATGGAAGCGTAGTATTTGAACCGAAATTAGAAACTCTTTTATAGACTGCTTTAAAAGTGTTTATCACGTGGTGTTTATTTTTAGGCTTACAAGTAGTGCTGAACGCGATCCTTCGCGCGATGATTCCCTTGTTGCATATCGCTCTCTTAGTAATGTTCGTTATTATAATCTACGCAATCATTGGTCTCGAGTTGTTTTGTGGCAAACTGCATTCCACATGGTAAACTATTTTCTATCGTTTGCATTTTTCCCTTCCCTTCATTCCTATTCCCCGTTACCTCTCCCACTATCCCATTTTCCACCCCGACGCTTCTTCCTTCCTCTCTCGTCATGCTGCACTAATGTGGTGACAAATATGAAACAAGGCGATAGATAGTAGATGAAAGTTATCTTATCAAAGAGATGAGAAGTTATGGCTATAAATTTTCGCCACTCCGAGGCATAATTCAGTCCTTTCATGCAAAGCGCAGAAAGAAGATCGTTCAAGTTCCATTGGTTAAATGATCTGCGCACTGG
The DNA here is from genome assembly GCA_037389465.1 of Baylisascaris procyonis. NCBI lineage: Eukaryota > Metazoa > Nematoda > Chromadorea > Rhabditida > Ascarididae > Baylisascaris > Baylisascaris procyonis. The sequence continues at coordinate 3,018,115 of JAZARR010000032.1, read as the reverse complement.
CAATTAATTTGCCACCACCAACTAATAGCATTCATTTGCTCATATTGCAACCAACAGTTGGCCATTCTAGAGTAAGATCATAAAACCATTAAATACGTTTTCTGTTGTTGGACATCATAGTAGAGAATTTCAGTAGGTTGTCTTCATCGATTCTCGTTCTTTGAAAATGTCAAGATTCTCAGTTGTCATTTGCTTCTCTTATGAATATTAGTTTCGATTTAAAGGTTTTATTTCTTTGCCAAGGAATGAACTCGTTTATAAAGTATTAGAAAGGGGGGAGTATTAGAAAAGTTTTGTGGCGTATGTAGCTCGAAAGAAAAATAGATGTTTCGGAGAAAATGTTTGTGCCGATTGCTTAGCTGTGGCTTGTTTTTTTTTTTTCTTTTTTGCATACTTGAAATGCAACGGTTCTCATGGAATCATATGGCGTTATAAGTCTCACATTAGCCCGAGGCGATTGACTTTGAATTTTTGTTTCGCTGTTAGCAAATTGCTTTTGAGTTATAAACAAATTTCTTCAACGATAGAGAAGTGAATAACGTTGTATAGATGTAAACAATAGGACTTTAGGCGTAAGCAAACAGCCACTGCACTCGAATAGTTTTGCAAACATTGAATGGTAAAAATGACGGGATGATGAAGTGCTGAAATTTTCATTGAAAAAATATGTTTCTTTCTTTCTTGCATGTAGCTGTTCATCTTTGTGATGGTAGCACAACAATGAAAGAAGAGCTTCACGAAATTTACATCGGCGAGGGGATTAAGTGGAAACACACAGCATTATCATGTTGTTAAGAGTATTCTGCGAAGCGAGTAACAAGGTTTATTCCAAGTTTATATATATATATATATATATATATATATATATATATATATATATATTGTTGCACATTCTTTGACTATGTTGAGATACGGAACGTGAATCAGTATGCAAAATTTCTTCATCATAACTGAGATTGCTACTACCACTGAATAACGATTCAGCAACAAAGAATAACTTTCCGAAAGTATTTCAGAAATCGCACTAATTTTCAGCGTCGATCCAGCCACAGGTCAGTTAGCGCAGCATACGCCTTCGCCTTGTGGTTTTGCCACTACCGCTTTCCACTGCCAACCAAGCGGTAGGTATTTTTTAGACCTTTCATTTGTTCTACTTGTTCGTTCTCTTTCATAGTCGATATATTCTCATTTCACACTCATATACTGTGCATCAATGTGATATGAAAACTGAGCACATGCAAATCACCGCACCACATGTCGTTATGTACTTTCAAAGTTAAGTTTATTCATATTTTAGAGTGCATTTCATCGTTGAATCTGCAATAAGTTTTCGCAAAAGGGGACTCTAAAAATAATGAAAGTCGAAAGAATCGAAAACATTCTTATAATGTGATCTCAAAGAAAAGAGTGGTCGTGGAACTATATTGGATATTCGAACAAAACGTCACTAGATTTTCTTTTACATTATAAATGAAGCCTTTGATGATTGCAGTTTGGTTTATAACCTTTTCATAGTTTTGAAGAAGTGGTTACATCGTGAATTCCTTTATCGTCTAATATCTCGCCCAATATTGAACAAATAAAATTCGTCTGCTTTGAAGACGAGAAATTAATTGTGCGAATTTACTGCCTTGAATGAATGAATTATAGGAAGATGCGCATTGACTAACCGTATTAATATTGTTATAGAGTAATGATACGGGAGTGGATGAGTTTTGTTATACGCTTAGCGTATCTTTAGGAAGCAGAATAAAGGAATTATCATATTTGTTTATCTTACATTTTTAACTCGTGGATTCTCAACTGTATTTTATTTCAATTGATCCTCTTTCGGTCTTTCTTTTATGGCCAATCGATTGCTAATAAAACGATCTTTTAATGCGCTCTTTAGGCATTCATCGCATAGGAAAAACTTTCAGCTAGAAATTAATCGCTTAGATGGATCGGTCCGCAGCATTTTTTTTTTCACTATAACCCTGGAATTAATGCAACAATAAAAGCCTTTATGTCTTAAAAACTTCACACGAGCGGTTATTCGATTACAGAAAAAAAAAATACGAATATGGGGATGTGGACGTTGTATTATCATCTACCTGTAATTCATGGTAGGTATGATAGGTGAATATGCAAAAGCACATATCATGCCAAAATACGTGGCACATTTATCGAACAATTTACGTGAGAAATAAGTGAATTACTAAGATGAGTTATAGTCGTGATGCATTCGATATTGAAGCAACAAGTTCAATGTACACTTTCAGAGCAAAAACCAATGAGGAAAAAAATTCATGTGAAGCGAATTTTTTTTTCTACTCTTTCCCTCAGGCCAATTGCTTGCTCTCTTTGCGTCGAACAAAAGAAATTCTCTGGAAAATATCGGTTGCTTCATTTTTCTCTCATTATTGATTCTCGTTGCAGTCATTTGTTTATAGAAGCAACCATATGAAAGTCTCAATGATATATCGTAATATTTGAACAAAGTTTTCAGAACTAATGGTTTTCGGAAAATTTTCATTTGCTTTCAAAGGGCAAACATATTTTTTATGGTTGAGTTTTTCAATGGATTTTTTTACTTCAATGAAACAAAAGTAACTTCGTTTTGAAAAAAAGTTGAGCCTGATGTGTTCCATTTTTTGTTGATATTTTCATTTTAGTTTTTCGATTTTTTTTTTGACAAAGAAATATTTCTTAAAAATTGAAATCTTCTGAGGTGGGAACTAATTTTTCCTTCAAAAGCTCGAAGATATTTATGATATTTGAAAGGGGGAAGTTTTCACTGACAAGGTGATCTGATGCAACTTTTTACGCTATGAAACTGGATCCTAACCCATCTATTAGAAACATATCGCGAAGCAGAACCGACCGTGAGGCAATCAAATCCGACCAATATTTCATAAACTAAAAATGCTGCGTATTGCTTGCGAGAAAGATTAGTGTTGGTGTGGATTTGCGTGAGGATTCGAACGCTTCAGGGTATATTTTTTTAGTGGGCATCGAATTGATCGATTGCCTAGCATGAGTGCTGACTTTGACACACTCTTCGCAAGCAAAAAAATTTGGTATCGCAAGCGAACCGCCAACAATTGTGAGAGTATTTTGATGCGATAAACGCAACAGTGTGACGTTGCTGATCGCCGACACGTGGATATAGTAAATAGTATTAAATTCAAGAAAAGCAGTAAAATTAAGATTATTGGGGGAGCAGCTCTGAAGGTGTTTTGCTAGATGCAGATGACGAGGAACTGAATGAATAGGGATAGTAAATAAAAGTATCGTGAAATTTTTGGAGATATTTCATCAATGATTGAATTGACCAGCAAGCTCTTCTCTTGGAAAAAAATGCCACGCCTTGTTGATGGTTGTTTCTCCTTCTATGAATAAAAATTTTTGCATTGTGCTTGCTGTTTCAGAGTATAATATGAAACAAACCTCCATTCAAAAGGCCAATTATTAGCCAGCCTTATTGTTGTTCTATGTTTCAACCTTCTTCGAAGATTCAATTTTTTAATGAATACACAAATTGATAGAAACCACGCACACGTCCACTAGTACTCGTTTCGAAAAACAAGCGAAGTGTGCTATATGAGCTGTCCCTTTATGCGTTGTTATGATTCCTCACTTGTTCCCAAAGAATAATTTACGCACGAAGTGATACCTTCGCATTTTAGCTGATCCGGCTACGCTTACAAATCTGCCACCGAAATTTGTCTTTCTGTGATTCAGTCAGTGTGGAATGGAAAATCCGTTTGTGCAACATGTTTGCAATGTTCTCGGCATTGTTAAATGCTCATGGCTTCTGTCGAAGTTGATCGATCTGAAATATGGTATAGAAGACCATCCTCAAATGCGCATTAAGCCCAGCAACTCCAAAGATGTGAAAAGAGAAACTGCTCCGAGCAGACAAATATGCAGTATATATATATATATATATATATATATATATATATTGTGTTTGAAATTATTGTGTTTGAAATTGAGCAACTATGCCAACCGCCGATTGCACAATATGCATTTAACACAGAAATAAATCAGAAACGAATTTGCTTAAACCTTTCCTTATATTCTGAGGAAAGCTTCATATATAAGGAGGATTCCATTGTTGATTGCGACTTTTTACAATTCGCCCTGTTTTGGAAAGTAAGGCTGCAGAGTGGATTGGTTTGTGAATGGCAATGCGATATACAAAGTTCCTTCGATTGCAACTGTTATGAGTACTACCGACAATTACGAAAGTTTCTGGAAGGAAAAGTCAATTTATAGATTCAATGAGTTTTCAGTTCTCGTGTGCTTAAAAAGGTTCTCAAAATTGCATTGACCGAGTACGATAATTTTCTCTCGTGCAGACAAATTCTTCTCAAAAAATCGTTTATTCTTTTAAAGTCGATCTTAGTTTCGAAAAGAAAAAAACTGTTGACATACTGAATGCAATAAATTGTCATGAATAATTTCGTTGTGTATATTTTCAAAGATTATCTCCGTTCACGATTTCCCCCAGTAAATAATTTTTTTGAAAGGAATTCTCTGAACGTTGGCTCTAAAAAGGGATTTTTTGCATATAGGAATTGTGAGCGAATTATATCACACATTTCACGCCTTTTTTCATTCCATTGTTACTGAACGGGAACTTTAGATGATGGTGCTATCGCAATCCACATTAGATGCAAAGGAAGTTCTGAAGTTTATATTCTTCGCTCATGTATAATAGGAATTTTAAAGTATTAAATGATCTTGTTTGTGGCCGAAGAAAACGCTATACAGAGTCATTTAGTGGGAGAGACAATTGATAGCCGAGGAAAGCGATCTATTTAGCAAATGCTATTGGAAATATTTAGTATGAGTAGTGAGCATTGAAAAATTAGTCAGTTAAGGCGCATCGACGAGAAGTGAGGAAAATTCTCAAAAGAGCTGAAACATTACATACTTGTGCAGCCTCATTCATCATGTGAACCACCCCAGTAAATATCAAAACAGGCGTAGTTATGCATCCAGGCATGCATGCCTATAATTCATTAAGGAGTTGATGGATCAAGATGAAATTCGATGTGGACAATTGCTATATGGCGTCTATTTTACCGGCAATCATCCATCGTTAACTGTTATCTAGTTGAAGCTGCTGAAGGAGACAGACAGACAAACAAACACATACATACATGTGCACATAAGTTCACATACAGACGAGCGTGCCACTATATTGCATTGTGCAATCGTAGATTTACTGGAGGCATAAAAACAAGTGGGCTTGTTGTCAACAGCTGCAGCAATTCTTTAAAGGTCACTACGAAGGAGTGAAGTGGATATGCACATCGAATACCACATGGCAAGGACCAAACAATGGAATTACGAATTTCGACAACTTTGGTCTCGCTATGCTTACCGTATTCCAATGCGTTTCACTTGAAGGATGGACCGATGTTATGTATTGGGTTAGTTCTTTGAAACATATCTTACTCAATGAAGAACTAATGACCGTTTTTTTTAGCTTATTAGAACGAGCAAAGCATCGCTTGAAACCAATATTATTAGCAATACGAAAAAGGATAAAATCATCCTTGGCTATAATTTCCTTAGAGTTTTAAGTAGGATTCACTATAACTGTCTTATTCATTTTTGATTGATAAAAAATACTTCTTTCATAGCAACATATGAGAAAGAGTGAGAGAGAGAGAGAGAGGGAGATATCAACGTTATGCGTGAGGTGATTGCGAATTCTAATAGTGCAAGCTGTGATCGATTGGAAACAGGTGGTCGTGAAACATTGAACATTGAAACTGTACAATCGAGACTGATATCAAGAAAGTTTTCTTTGTTCCGCAAGACCTTTCTCTTCACATTTTTTTTCAGACAACCACGTGAAGTACCCTGGAGTTATGGGTCGTAGGGCGGAGGGGTAGGGGATTGGCGTAGTGCTGAAGTAACGCATGCAAATATATGTACAGAAAATTCAAAAAAAAAAAAAAAATCGCGTTTGCATATTCTCAATTCAACAGCGAAGAAGATGCGCATACAGTGAAATTCCTGAAATTTGCGACCACCTATTTCCTCAACGACACCACCAACCCACTATGCGAAAATCATTAACCATTTTGCCTTATTTTTTTACCTCTAGAGCTTAGATAGTGTTCATCAAAAGTGAACATTGCTACGTTCAGCTCTTGAAAATACTATATAAGAGGGAAAGATAGAAAGCCGTCGCTGATGCTATGCCATCATCGATTGCCTTTAATTGCTTAAAACTTTCTCATTGATTTTCACTGCTAGCTTGTTTCTTTGTTTCCTGCTAACGGTAGCGTTAAGCCAAATGAGGGGTTCGATCTTGAGTGATAAACACACGACTGTTGCAAAGATATTGAGGTTGTTCGAGATTCGGTTCCTTATCGGTTCTTTCAATGCGGTAGTTTTTTTTTTTTTTTTTTTTTTTTTTAGGTAAGGATGAGCACAGTTCAAGAAGATGAAATCATTCGTAAATACATATAAAATTAAGCACCTATATTTTATAGTTTAAGCTTCAATGAATTATTAAAGTTGTGTTGTGAGAATATATATTTCGTCTCATTCACCTCATAAAGGCCGTAGTGAAAACCTTAACCATAGTGCTCTCATAAGAGTTTATGCTGCTTTATGGACAATCTAATTATCCGAAAAACGGTCAAAACATTTCTTCATCGGATAAAAGAATTAATATTTCTCAGCATTATTGATAGTTTCACTACGATCATCATTCATTACAAATGAGATTCTGTGATCAGTCTCACACAACGATAACAGTTGTGCATAAGTTCCTTATTTCACTCGTCTTTTTATTGCTCTATTGCAATATTCTTTGTTGCTTTTGAATAAAGTTTCATATAGCTTATCTGATCACTGTCTCATCTAATCGAATAGCATTCGCTTATGCTTTTGTTAATAATTAATTTATCTTGTAGTGTGAATGATACTATCCCCCATTGTCTAGTGGAGAACTTCCGATATTCATAATTATTTTCCCAATTTACAGATGCGTGCCAAACTGTTGTGCTTTGCTGTCAAAAGATTTCTTAATTCAAGCAGACAGGGCTCCTTTTCAATCATGATTTCCTTCTTTTCAGATTCTTCTCACTAAAAACCTCGATGTAGTCCAAAAAGGCAAGAAAAAAAATTTTCGTTACACTGCGTAAATATTTGTAGACAATCGATTCCACGATTATATCAGAAGTGCGTTGTTGGTTTCATCTGACGATTCGTAACAACGAAGGAAACAGCTATATGAGACCAGTGAAATGTTCCTCATAGTTGCCTACAAACGAAAGAAATTTTAGGTGAACGATTCGGTTGGTCACGAATGGCCTTGGATATACTTCGTAACGCTCGTCATCCTCGGCTCCTTCTTTGTGCTCAATCTGGTTCTTGGTGTCCTCTCCGGGTAGCTAACTGTCACCTTTGCATGCAGATATACGTGTATTCACATGTGCATATATATATATATATATATATATATATATATATATATATATATATATATATATACGCCATAGGAAAGCAAAGCGTTTGCAAACGCTTCGTTATGAAGACCGGATAAATTAAAAAATAGAGTCGTTAATGTACACAATTTGTTTCTTCTTTTGGAAACTCGTGAAAATAGTGGGTTAAGTGGGAAAAACGCAAGGACGTCTGCAATAACCTTTAATGTAGCGCGTTTCTCCGTTTCTTTCTTCGGTTATTGCACTGCATTTTTGCTTTCTTTTCCTTGCTAAATAACTGAGGAAAATTGTAGCAATTTGTGTTAGATGGAGTGCATATGCTTTGTTTGTTTAAATGTTCTTCACAGAATTTGTTTTCATTTTTCGCTTAAAGGAGCTTCATGAAGTTCATTGCTTGAGGAAAACATTTTATAGTTCATTATTGCTATGCGGAAACTAGAATTCTTCACTTTCAGAAAGAAAATCTCCTAAATTAGTGATTGTTGAAAAGTGACCGATGCCGTTCAGCTTTCCCACTAAAACACCAGTAGCCTAAGGGACATCTTCACTATATGGAACGGAATCTGCGGCACCACTTGGTAATATACCGTTAGTCTATAAGTTTTGCTACAATCCAGCAGCAGCAATGACTCGAATTTTGAGCCATAATCACGCCCTTTACAATATCCCTCCCCTTATTCTTTTACTTCACCTATACCTACTCTTCCAAACAGTTTACCTTAATGTTTGTAAAAATATTCTATTTCATAGAGAGTTCTCAAAGGAGAGGGAGAAAGCACGAGCGAGAGGCCTTTTTCAAAAATTTCGCGAGAAACAACAGCTCGAGGAGGATCTAAAGGTAATTTGATCAGCGTCGTATATTATTAGGAAAACCCGAAAATAGCCAAAAATAGCCAAAATCCAAAAATATATCCCAAAATCCATATAAATATGCGACTTAGGTAGGTACATGTACTCGAATTGATAAATGTACTGTTTATCTTGAAATAAAGCCAAAGAGTTCTTAGTGCTCTTTTAGATGATTTCGTCGTGAGAAACAAGGGTACCAGACACTTTTCGTGAAGTACTTTCGATAATATTCTAGAAAATGAGCAGCATTTCATTTCTGCACTTTGAACAATTAGTTTTACCATCTATGAGGTGGCATGTTGTCATTTACATTCAAAAAAGTTGAGCAGTATAGGACGATTTGTGTACTTCCTTTATTTTTATTTATTTCCTTCATTCCTAAAGTCCCTATACTTTTTGTTGGCGCCAACTCCAATATGTCTACCCTATTAGAGAATGCTTCATGACGTCGCGTATTGCGCAAAATAATGCCAAACAAAACAGATGAGTTTCAATTTTCGTTGCATTTTCCTTTACAATGATTTCTTAATCCTTTTTCTCAAACTCGAATATTATCCGAAAAGTGCTGCGTTTTATAGGAAATTGGCATCTTACATATCCTTCGAATGATGTTTAGCCGTTCTGGTGCTACATAGAACTATTTTAACACCTCTTTAATAGTTACGCTGGACATCAGAATTTTTGGTTTTGAGTCTGAAAGCTGTTGAAGATCGAAGCGATCTCTTCTTAGCCATAACTTCTAATAGTGCTTAAAACTTAAGTGAATACATATTCCATGGAAGTTTTATCGAATTGAAAGCAAAACAATTAATGCACCATCAAAGGAGTTTACTTACCGCCGGATATTATTTGCATATAATGTCAGCATTCTTATTAAAGTCCGAACGGAGGATACTGCCACCCTGTGATATTCCACTACTCGTCATTCCCTTCGATTTCTGTCCATTCGTACATCGAGTATCCTATTCTAGGAGTTTTCTACGAAAGCAATTCCTCGTCATTTTGAAATTCGCAAAATTTTATTAAACATTAAATAAGGCATTACAACTTTATTTATGTCGTTTAGGGCTATTTGGATTGGATCAACCAAGCCGAAGATATCGAACCGGTTAACGATGACGAGCAAGAAGATGAGCAACAATTTACTGGTAACTATTAGCGCTTCCTTATTTGACATTATCTTACTTGAAAATATATTTCGAGTTAACAAATATTGAGTCCTGAAAAGTAGTTTGTTGTAGAGAAAATCACGTGGTGAAGTATAACATTTTGATCTCTCAATTGCATCTGAATAGAACAATAGGAAATTGATCAATTTGCATCTGTTTCGCATGTTTGAAAAGAGGAGTTTAAAGGTCAATGTTCAAAACCTGCAGATATCGTTAAGGTTGACAGGGCTAGCCGTAGCAAGAAACGAACCTTCTAGTATTCATTTATTGTAATGAATGAAAATTTAGGTGAGGAAATGGACGAAGAAGGAGAGGATAAAACGGATGATTCTAAGCCTTCATGGTTCAGTAAACGTCTTCGTAGGTTACAGAAGCTCAATAGGAGGTGTCGAAGAGGGTGTCGGAGGTGAGTGTATGCGCTATTGGTACAATTCATTGAACTGAGTAGCAAACAGTAAAGGTATTCGAAAAAGAAAAAAAAGTCAGCACATGCTTTCACTCCAAAGAGCAATGCGTCCGGAGTTTTCAAACGACCTGCGAAAAGAATTTAGACCGTCAAAACACTATTGATGCGAATAAAATGATAGGTGCATTGTGATTGTGACTTATGAATAATTATTGTTAGTGAAACAGGTAGAAGAACATAGAATTTTACCTATGTTGCCCTTCACAGTCTTATTGTGACAACATAATTTTGTTTTGATTCATTCGTTGAGTAATATTCAGCGGACAAATATGTCTAGCCGAACGGTTCATTAAATTGACCATCGATAGTGCAACGAATGTTTTTCTTTTGGATTCATCGTCCTCCCAAAATGTAACGTCAATAAGAAATGTGCTAATATTTGTAAAAAGGTAGGTGTTGTTCACAGCATACTCAACGAGTTTGATCTCTGTAGTTAAGACTGAACGATAGAACGACGCAAAATATAGTTCAATCGATGTAATAAGTTCATTTCGATGGCACATTGAATGATATCATTTAAATAAACGTCATAGATTTGAGCTGATATTGCTAACTTATAATCATTATTATTTATAGATTGGTGAAGTCACAAACTTTCTATTGGCTTGTGATTATACTTGTTCTGCTCAATACACTTGTGCTCACATCCGAGCACTATAAACAAGAGCCATGGCTCGATCATTTTCAAAGTTTGTTACTTTTTCTTTCCTCTTTCATAAATTTCTTAATCACTTTTTGAAGTTTCATTGCTTATTTTATACATTTTTTTATTTCATTCAAACTGTTCGTTGGCTACTTAGAGTAGCCTTATAGATTTGAAGCCGACTAACCTGTTGAATATTTTCAAAAAATTTTGGTAATTTTTTTAAATTTCTAAATTAATCAAATTTGCAATCAGTTACGAATCGAATTGTCAGTTGAATTTCTCAGCGTATAGAAATATCAACGACATGGCAATACAATATCACCACCAATATGACCGTGCATTAATAAAGCCGATTTGTTGATACTGTTAAAGCTGAACGGATAATATGACTGAAAAATTTCTATTAATGGGGCGGATATACGAAATATGAATAATTTCAAAGATTAAAATATATTCCAAAAAAAAAAAAATTGTGCATTGAAAATATGCAGTAAACTAATCAAAATGTAACGCTATATAAAATCTATTGCAGCGATAGCGAATTTGTTTTTCGTTGTGCTTTTCTCGTTAGAGATGATGCTCAAAATGTATTCACTGGGCCTCACCACCTATACTACATCGCAGTTCAATCGATTTGACTGTTTTGTTGTTATCAGGTGAGTTGCTTTATCTTTGTTCGCTTGGTTTCCTTTTTTTTTCTAAAATAAATCCACTAGTATCGGTAAATGCCGAATGCACTTCTGAGGATTTCCAACTTTTGTGCATTTTTAATTGCAACAAATTTTTAGCATTTATGAATATTCCATGAAGTTTCAACAAAGTAAAAATTCTATAAAGTAGAAGTTTTTATTTCGAACATTATCTCATTATCCACTGAAATATCTGTCAAAAAATAGAGACAAAGGGGATATCGAATTTTTGAATATGTTTCCTTCTAGCTGATAAAATGGTTGTATCATACAATAATCGAAAATCACCTCTGTTCTTTCATTGTCAAGTCGGCGATCATGATGAACTTCTTCCCTGCACTGTATCAGTCATGCCTACCTTCATCGTCTAGTTCCTAAAAGCTCTGCATTTAATGTCTTTATTCCCGATCTTAGCGAATCATATATGGGTGAACGATTTTCACTCTGTGAAGGAACGTGGATGATTTTTTCTATGTGAAAGAAACAATAGTCAGAACCTAACTTCCCTAGCCTATCGACATGCCGTTCGATGATCGAACTGTTCGGCCTTTTTGGTTGTTTGTTCTCATCTGGCTTTTTGCTCTTTAAGTTTGCAAACAATCAAGAGTGAATCTAATCGTCAAATCTGCTCTTCTAATGGATTCTATTTAAAATCAGTGCCGCAGAGGACTGGGATTTTTAATAATCGCCAAATGCTGACTGAGAATCCATCTTCAAGAAATCATTATTAACAATATGCATTGGTTGAAAATTACATTGCTAATATTCTATTCTTGACAGTATCAATGAATATTTCTCGATTGTAATTTTTTTTTATTTTCTATTGTAAAAATTCTTTCGAAAAATATTTCAGCTCAATAATTGAGTTTGTTTGTGTATACTTCGATCTGATGAAACCGCTTGGCGTTTCTGTGTTACGATCGGCTCGATTGTTGAGGATATTTAAAGTAACGAAGTAAGTTGTTTTCTTTCTACGTTGTTTTATTCTTCTCTCGTAACGGATCATAATTCACACTAGGGAATCCATTTTATTTGTATAAAATCAGTCATTCCCGAAATGATACGATATTATTAAAAAAAATTCCTTGAATGCCACATAGCATTCATATTCGATGAGATAATTGTCCAATTTTACAACTCGAGCTGGTTAAAATTCTGTTATTAGCGATATTTCTTTGTTGGTTTATTTTACTATATGTTTACTAAGAAAATTGTTCAATTGCTTCGATACTGCAGTTGTTCACAGTTTGCTTTGATGCAGCTGCTAATGAGATGAGTGCTTTATATTTTCCACTTGGAAAACTGAGCATCGATTTATAGAAACTCCCATTGGTTTAGAGTAATTTCCATTTTTGATGAAGCTATCAGGAAGGAAATTTTTAATCCAGTAAAGGATTGTTATATGGAATATTATGCTTAGATGGTACTTCTAATTTTGTGAAACTTCTTATTTTCTCAGATATTGGACATCATTGCGGAATTTGGTCTCCTCTCTGCTCAACTCTCTTCGTTCGATTATGTCGCTGTTGCTTCTTCTCTTCCTCTTCATTGTTATTTTTGCATTACTTGGAATGCAGGTATGATATGCAAATATATTAATTTCAAATTTGATTCCTTAATGAATGAATAATCTTTAGAAAAACACCGATGATATAATGAATACTAATGAAGAGATATGAAACGAAGAGCATATCCTCTTCGTTTGTGCTATTATTTAGGTAATTCATGCTATATTGGAAACTGTTGAATTATTTTTGTTTGTAGCCAAATGTGCAATCATCTGTGTAATTTATTCTTTCATTTTTGCTCTTTTTTCAATCGATATTGCAACCTAAATCTGTAATGTGCTAAGTATTCACTAATTTTTTATGTGCGGTCGCACAACAAATATCCCATCGATTTTGCATCGTATTAATTGCAATGATATAATTGCATAGTCGTCTATGGCCATCGATGGATTTCCGAACATAGTTTCAAGCATACTTAGTCCATCATAAAGAGAAGAAATGAAACAAATTGAGCTGATTTATTTGTCAATAACTATACGAATTACTCTCTCAAACATTTGTAAAAATGAGCCTTTTTTAATATTTTTATATGCTTTTGCTAAGTTGCGTTTTCAAAGTGTATTATACCAAAGTCATACTTTTTGTGTATGTGTGTGTGTGTGTGTGTGTGTGTGTGTAAGTATATGTGTATCCATCTGTCCGCTAATCACTGAAGGAGTTATATGCATTTAAAAAATAATCCATAGCATCACTTTTTATGCGATTTTTCGCTTTGAACCATCCAATTCGAGAGAAATCATATGCACTTAGAACAACGAAAAAATTTGCACACGTTTTTTCAATCAGTCGGAATTTCATTTTGCACCAATTTGGCCAAAAAACAAAGAACCCTCAGCAGAAGGTTTCCAGAAGAGCTCAATTCAAAGTGAACAGAAAGTCTAAGCGAGTATTTTTATAGTTTATTGTTTGCATTTTATTGCTAAAAATAATTGGTGAAGATGAGTGGAATACAAAAGCGCATATTGCGCGGGTTTCTCAGATGTACTTTCCCACTTTTCATTATTAGTGTTTCGTGAGATGGCTTACCTATTTCTATAGTAAACATTTCGTTGGCTTACGCTTTCATTCTCCTACTCAATTTCAATCGTAGCCGTAAATTTTTATCTTGCTGAGCGCATATGCCGCTCAACGAATAGTAAGTATGAGTATCTCTATGAAACGACAACTTTTCCCTTGCGAATATTAGGCTCCACCACATGACGGCTAACGACCAGAAGGTCGTTTTGCTGCATTCTAACTATACGGCTACTCGAGCATTGATTTTCAAGTTGAAATATTCATTTGGCCTTAGATTTCTGCCGATTTTTGCAGGTATTTGGCGGAAAGTTCAACTTCAATCCAATGAACCCGAAGCCGAGAGCCAACTTCGATACATTTATTCAAGCATTACTTACCGTATTTCAGGCAAGCTATTCCTATTGCTCTATTTGTTATCACTTTCAGATAATCACAATTTCCTTAACGAAATGGATTAGAATAAATTCGAGGCCGGAAACGAGCCGTAGTTACTCACATTTCCATAGTGATTACTTTTTATCTAACTACGAGCCCCTAAAAATTTGCATTTACACATTGCAATACAGTAGAGCATTGTCGTTCCATATTTATATGTGCGTTTCTGTTTCTTTTTGGTAATTCCAGCCTAAAAATCGCCGAATCGAAATTAGCATGATTTCACAGGTATGACATAGAAAATCAAATGAGCCTTCTATCTCTTTCCATTTCCCCGTAAAAGTCGAAAAAATTATGAGCATTTAAATGTGCTAAAAAATATGTTCGTATTTTACGGCGAATGATTTTCCACTCTACACCATTTTGAATCGAAAAAAATAAATAATTTTTTATAAAAATCTATCTAGCGGGCAGATCAGTGAAACTATGGAGGCCGTATCGACGTAGTCTACTTTGTGTTGATAATTTCTGTTAAACGTTCCTCATTTGAGCGGAATGCAAGAAAAAAAAACGCATTTCGTGCCAGCCTATATGGTGGCTTCTTCACGTGTCCCATTAAACCCTTGATCATTTGACTAGCGGATCACTGTTGCCATAGTTTTGTTGAAGTTTTTGCACTGACTTTTGGATGATTTTATTTCACTGAAGCTGAAGGTAGATACTGCGTTTGCTGTAGCAGAGGTCCAGGATTTCTATCATCCACACTTCTTGGCGGTATTTTTTATTTATAAATATGGGGTAATTTTGCTTTCTTGGCTTTATTCTCCTCAATAAACCGTTGATTTAGATGAAAAAATTGTCTGAATTCATTTAAAATAGAAATTAAAGCGTTCGAAGAAACGCCGTTGTTATCCTATTTTGGCGCATGAGATTTCAATTTTTTCAACCGTTTCAATTTGTGAGTTCTTAAAGAGACATATTTTTCAGATCCTCACGGGTGAAGATTGGAATACGGTGATGTATAATGGTATAGCATCATTTGGTGGCGTTGGCTCATGGGGTGTACTCGTTTCTGTCTACTATATCGTACTATTTATTTGTGGTAACTATATTCTGCTCAACGTTTTCTTAGCGATTGCAGTCGATAACCTCGCTGATGCAGATAGTCTAACAAACGCTGAAAAAGAAGAAGAACAAGCAGGTATGATTGCATTTAAGCAAATATTTTTATTTTCTTAATTATCACTTTCGTTAAAAATTATCGTAGATTCCCATCTGATTCTATATTTTTGCTCATTGCTCACATTATACAGCTTTTCTAATCATCAACTCATGCATAGTGTTTAGTTCCTCACCTGTATTGATTATATGAAATATGGCCAAATATCAATTTCAATTTAATCAATTGCATGAAATTTCTTCTGAACTCTATGAACTATAGGCTCTAGTTATGGGTTGCAATGATATTGGCAAAAAAAGATGTGATCATTGCCTTCATTTAGACAGCTTTATAAGGTTTGCATTTCGTAATCATTCGGCGATATCGCTTATGAAACTTAAGGACAATTATGTTTGCAAACTTTTCTCAGCAAAGGAAGCTGGTTCAATTCGACACACTCATCGATGGAGTTTTGTAAGATGAAGGACACAATTTTCACCTACCTATATTCCCTACTCAATTCCCTACTTTAGTTGATGTTTTTTTTTGTCTTTAAGGCGTACAATACTATATAATTTTGTAGTGTTTCTTAAAGATTTATTTGTTCCTTGATGTGTGTGAAGTGATATGTATTCGTCTCAATATGGCACAATAAGAGCCGATTAGTAGAGAATTTGAAATTAAATTTCAGAAGTTGAAGAGGAAGCAGCTGAAGATGACTATGAGGATGAAAAATACGATGAAAATTGTAATGAAGAGGCTAGAGATGATAGCCGGTAAGAATCTTCTCGTTCCTTTTAAACTCTGCTCGGTTCTCCATATATATATATAGCTTTTTTAACCGCGAAAATACGAGAATTATTATGTTCATTTTCATGTCGAGAAATAGTTGCATTTATATTGATATTCATGTTAAAGATTATGAAGTAATTGCTAAATACGGTGGAGAGAAAATGGAAAGTGCAGCTAAAATATTGCAAAAAATGGAAAATAACATGCAAAAATCACGTTTAAATATGCATCATCAAGGGAAGCAAATAGCAGTATTACCTCAACTTCAAGATTGATTTCTGTCATAGTGAATCGACGGCCGAATTACTTGAATCTGTGAAAAAAAATTTTTTCTAGCAGGATATAATTTTGATTTTATATGTGTGTTTTTCAAAAGGGAATTCCTTTCTATGGTGGTGATTCTTATGTCATAGGAAATGTGCTATTGCAGGATTGTAGTGGATGAGGAAGAAGATATTGGTGAAATCGTTACCGCACGGCCACGGCGTATGTCAGAATTGGCACCTGTGAAACAACAAAAACCTATTCCTAAAGCTTCATCGCTTTTTATTCTCTCGCACACCAATCCTTTCAGGTAAATATGATTCAATGAAGAAATAATTTTTTAAAGCGTTATTAGCATTTGGATGGAAATATATTTTTTGCAAGTCTAATATGCTTTATTTGTGGATATGTGCCGCTGAAAGGCTAAAGTTTGACTCGAGTGATTTGCATAGTCGATCGGTCTCCCGGGAAACAAATTATTTCAATGTTTTGTTGTCATTTTTTGTCGGTTTCCTTAACTAGTTGACCTGTCAAGCTGCAGTGCAAATGCATACGCCATATCACCTTGACTAATTAAATGCAACCAATAGTCGAGTGCCACAGATAATGGCATTTATGAATGACACTGAATTCGAATTACCACGATCAACAGGGAAATTTTTCGGAGTCGATGTCAACAAACTTGATAAAGTTTGAGTGCTTATTGCAAAATCCTAATAAAAATCTCTATTGTGGGCTTGCCCTTTTTGAAGTGTCATAGAAAGCGTTCAGTATTCACTGATTTTTATTCGTTCAGAGATTCAATTTCTTCATATTTCTTCAATTTTCAGTGGAAAATGAAAAGTTCAGAAATGCATATGTTCATGAAAGTTGAGCATCTATCGAAATTCGAATCAGCCTTCCATTGCACATAAAATTTTCATTGAAATAGGGCGCTATGTGAAAAAAATAGTGTCTTATTCATTTCGTCAACAATTATTTTTTTGAATAACACCTAAATTTCAGAAAAAAGAAGCAACTGAATCCTCAGCATTCTTCTCCTGTAACTGCAACTGCATTTAATAAGAAATTGAAATTGATGCAAATTATCCCACTCAATTTGTCATCGAAAACTGCTACCTTATAACTTCGAACAGACGCCCACGGATTACATTACTTCTGCTGCAGTGCGAAGGTTTTTTAAGTGCCGGGAAGCTCAGCTAATGATGATAGGGCAGATTGCTTTTTTTTTAAATCCACTTGGAGGTATGAGGCTTCTGAAAAAGGTTCAAAGAAAATAAGTGACTAGAGAGCATTTGAAACCCTCGTTGAATGAGGAGATTTTCACTTTTAACATAGAAAATATTAACTTCATTTTCCTTATCATCTGACAATTCGCTAACTAAAATTTCTCGCATTTCAGGGTGTTTTGTAATAAAATCGTCAACCATTCATACTTCACGAATAGCGTTCTTGTATGCATTCTTGTCTCAAGTGCGATGTTAGCCGCCGAAGACCCGCTTGAGGCGCAATCACCACGTAACACAGTCAGTTTTAATTGCGCTAATTCAACTTTTTCATTGCTATGAATTAATGAGTGTTTTTTTTTTCTAATTTGTGGTTATTTTCTACCTCGATCATATCAAAATCAATACTGTAACTGTTATATCCGATGACCATTTTTGCCACTTTATTTTTTGATATCTATTGACAAGTCTTACTACGCTTATGTTTTTTAATTTTCTAATGAATCATAGATGACGTAATTCCACAACTGCGCTCATTTCTTCACAGTTTTCTGTTATCCAATCGCCTCTTCAAATCAGCAGATGCTTTAATGCTAAATGAAACAAGTATATTTGTTGGTTGAAAAGGAATTTGCTAAAGTTGCTTGCATGAATTGGCTGATAATTTTAAGTGTTTCTCTCGCCAAACTTGTTACTTACCTAGCACGTTCTTTTGGTATCTGCATATTTCTTTTCTACTTTGCGCTTAGAAGGTTCTCTGAAAGTAGAACGACCAACAAATAGCAAAAATAAGTTCGAAAATGTAAGGCCTGCAAAAAGGATCGCCGATATTATACTAGCAAATGCCCGAAGTTTTCAGATCTTGAACTACTTCGATTATTTTTTTACAACGGTGTTCACGGTGGAAATCACCTTGAAAGTGGTCGTCTACGGGTTGGTATTTCACAAGGGTTCATTTTGTCGGAACGCGTTCAACTTGTTGGATATTTTGGTGGTCGCAGTCTCGTTGGTCTCTTTTGTGCTCAAATCGGATGCTATTTCGGTGGTGAAGATTCTTCGAGTGCTGAGAGTGTTACGACCACTGAGGGCTATCAACAGGGCCAAAGGGCTCAAGGTTCACCATTACTTTTTTCTTATTTCCTTAAATTAATTTAGAACAACGTCGTCATCATTATCAAAAATTATTCCTCCTGATCAACTACGTGTCTGTGTAGCGTTCCACATTCATGCTATTCTTTCTGCCGTATGTAGTTTATAGTGATATAGCGTGTATAATATGAGTAGTGCAATATGAATTTTAATACTCTTTGATGGGATTTTGCGTTCTTCTCAAGGATCGAAAAGAAGCAAAGGCAAGTAATTACTTGTTACATTCGCAATCATCGTTGAAATAATCGAGGAAGTTTCAAATCTTTAGTCATTTATTCTCGATGTTGATAGTTGACATTTTCATTTTTGTTTTCAAAGCTATCAATTTGATGAGTTGTATTTTCGATGATGGAGCAGCCTGTGTTCGATTACATAAAGACTTCTATTGAACTCCTTCCCGGTTAATTTGTGCACTTTCAACGTTGCCTGTTTTGAAAAATAAAGAAAACATCTTCAGATATTTTTTTAATGCTTTTAAAGTTTTTTTTTTTAATGCTTTCAAACCATTTTTGGGCACTTGTATTCAAGTCAGCTCATATAAACGGAAGCATTGAGCAATCTTTTGGTAAGGAAGAGCATCCTAGTTTGTGAAATAATCCACTTTTGTGGAATATAATTAATGTCTTTTCCAGTTATCTTTAAAACTTCCAGTTTATTTCTGAAATGACAAATTCGAATGCTTTGAAACTTTCAAGCATGATGGGATTTGATTTTCGCATGAATGCTCTCAACAAGAACATATCTATAAGTCGATATGTCGTAGTGATAGGGAAGATATGCTAGATTTCACTGGGTATTTTGTTCGAAGATTGCGATCATTTCGAACATTATCGATAAATTATTTTTATTGAAGCACGTAGTACAATGTGTGATTGTCGCGGTGAAGACTATCGGTAATATTATGTTGGTGACGTTCATGCTTCAATTCATGTTCGCCATTATTGGCGTTCAACTCTTCAAAGGCACTTTTTTCAAGTGCAATGATGAATCCAAAATGACCGAACAAGAATGCAGGTGAGTCTTTTCTTTTCTGTCGCTAATAAATCTTGACTCACTTTAAAGCATGGTGAAGTTTGTTGAAATTATGTCGTAATATAAATGAAGGAACGCTTGTTTGGATGGTGAAAACTAAATGCAAAATATGCATTGAATAAGCGAATACATCTGACAACACGTGTTCATTTAAACAATCAATATTCATAGTTCGTTAGTAAAATGACGTCATTATCGATTCGTCGGTGAAGTTACAGTAGCGGCTAAGTTATACAATGCAACAAGCCACGATATATTATTATATTATCATGGTTCATTTGAAGTTCATTGCCCAGTCACCGATGATGTTATTTAAACGGCAAAGTGTTGAATTATATGTGTGTTATATATTGCGCATGAATTTCTCGTGCAGAAAAAGAATGCTTATAAACAAAAATGGTGAAAATATTCATATTCCATCGTTGATGTAGATGCTTATCAACGATATCTTTTCAACAATTTTCAACCATAAGGTAATGCTCAGTATAAAGACTTATTGCTATGCTCTATATGAAGCTCGTTAGGAGGCCTTAATTTAATTATTCATATATTTTGACTTGATTTACTTTATCGGCTATGACATATGATTTAAAATGACTAAACTTTGACTTAAAAACGACTTAAGAAGGATAACTTAAAAAGAAATTGCAGTTTACTTACTTATATTCATGGAAGCCATATGACCAGAAGTGAAACTTCATAGTGCTTACAAGATTCCATGAATTTTTAAAGAAGTGGTGATTTCAAAGTTCCATCGTGCCTAATTAAAACACTCAACGATATCGATATATTTCCGATTCTTTCATTCATTTGAGCGAACAAATGGCAAATATTGAGAACATTGTATATGTTCACTTTTCCTTATTGGTGTCGCTAAGATTTGGCAATTAAACGCATCCGCTGGTTTAGGAAATAAGTTGTGGCATTCATTTATCTACAAGGTACTGATTCAAAGAGCAATCTATAATTCTTGCAATTTCATCCATTCTACTGCTCATACTTTAGAATAATGATTTAATAGTATTTACATTCTACTTTCATTGGTTTCTTCGTTGCTGATTGCGATCAGTAGAATTGACAAATGAGTTTGCGTTGTTCAGAGGTGAGTTTCTCGCGTATGAAGACGGTGATCCAATGAAGCCACAACGAATGCGACGCGACTGGACGAAAAACGACTTTAATTTCGATAATGTCGCTGACGCTATGGTCTCACTCTTTGTCGTCTCGACTTTTGAGGGATGGCCCGAGTAAGTACATATCAACCTCTCCACTCTTTGCTACTCCGCTGAATCTACTCCTTAACCTAACATCCAGATCTTTGAAGAAAGTAATGAATACTTTTCAAATTTTGTAAAATTTTTCAAAGGCCTCACTTATCATGACATGAAATATGATCTATACTGGCAACTAACTGTTTTCTCAACATGAGTATCCAAACAAGCAACTTTTAGGCCTCGGAAACGCTTCAAATGGTCCTCAACATTGGAGTTACTCTGACTGAAAGAATTTGAGGGTTTTCTTCTTTCAGTCAATACATTTGCCTGTTCATTAGCATGTTCATTAGCCGGTTCGGAGATCTTAATGTGTTCTTACACGCCTTTTCGAATTTTCAATAACAATGTATATGAGGATAGCATAATATCCTTGCGGGTACATGTGATCTGGAATTCCAACTTGAGAATTATAGTTGCGAAATATTTCATCCCCATAAATGTAAAAATGAGAGTATTTTAACTAGGTGCCCTTCCCATCCGCTTGTTCATCGCATTGCATAAGTAAATGTCATAAACGAACTAGATAGGGGTGTGGAGAGGCGGGGGTGAGGCCTAAAATGAAAAATAGTGTTTGTCTGAATTCTATCTTCTACCTGCCGTAAAATCGTCGACTGGGTAAATATACTTTTTATTCTCAATGAATTTTGTGATGAATTGAACTCAAAGGTTCGAATTCAGTTTACTATACGTAGCAATCAACTCGAACGAAGAGGATCGTGGTCCAGTTTATAATGCACGTCAAGCGGTCGCACTCTTCTTTATCGCTTTCATTGTTGTTATCGCATTCTTTATGATGAACATCTTCGTCGGTTTTGTTATCGTCACATTCCAAAATGAGGGTGAACGCGAATACGAAAATTGTGAGCTCGACAAGAATCAGGTTCACTTTTTTTTTTAAATTCCTATTTTTATCGACTAATTTAATTTATTTTTATAAAAGTGCAAATATTTTTTGAGTGACCAAACGATATACGGGCGCAATTTTTCAAAGTTTCATAATTAAACTACCTGAGGAATTATTCACGATTGATTAATCGCTCAAATTATCGTAGTTTCATGTTCTTACAGAATCGTCAACGTCTAGATGAAATATTTTTGCAATAAGCGCTATTGCATTTATAAGTAAAAGTAAGATTAACGATTATTATGATAGTCGTAGAATAGCCGTTTGGAAGGTAAGCACAACTTGTTGCACTTTGTGTGGAACTCAAACTGCTAATTGTCAATGTTCTAAATGCCGCAAATATCGTTCAAAATTGTTTGCCGTTATCGTTTTGTGCCTTATAAAAATTTTTAATAGTGCTAAGAATGAAGGGCATTTCGGCTAGCATCTGCCATCTGTTTTCAATCCTCACTTTCACTCTGCTTCACCACTTGTTTAATAGATGTGGGAACATTTCTGTTTCCGTTCCTCCACGTTAAGTCAAACCTTATCTTTGTTGGCAAAACAATTCCTCATCTTATCGTTCCTGTCTTCTCCTCTGTCATTTTGAAGAAAATTGAAGATATGCACCAATGACAAACCGCTATTATATCATGTTTGAAGATTGCTTTGAACATTTGAAGGGTTCAAGTTATATTCTACGAAAACGTAGGTACAGCATATCACACAACGAACTTGTCATTTCGTCTACGGCAGGAAAATATGGTTAGAAGGAGCCTATTGTTTCGTATATCGATAGAGGTTGTGAGAGATATAACATGACTAATCTTACCCTTACTGGCTCCCTTTACTATAGTTCTCAATCTCATCTATGCTAGAACTCATTAATCATGAAAATCTCGAGAAAATTCTGCATAACATTTAGTTGATCGTGAGTTGTCACTTCATCTGAAGTGTTTTTCAGAGAAAATGCATTGAGTTCGCTCTAAAGGCGAAACCACATCGACGTTACATACCACGAAATCGTTTCCAATATCGCGTTTGGTGGTTTGTTACATCGCAATTCTTCGAATATGTTATATTCATTATCATCCTCTGCAATACGACAACGCTTGCAATGAAGCATTATCCACCCGATCCGGCGATGGATCACGTTCTTGATGTGCTCAATCTTGTATTCACCGGTGTTTTCGCTTTTGAGGCTCTATTCAAAATTATTGCTCTCAATCCCAAAAACTACTTCGGCGATCGGTGCGTTTTAAATCATATTATAAGGCATATAGAAAGTCAATATTAAATCAGATATAGTTTGTTCGCTTTTTTTGCATTTCAGTGAGCCATTTTCATCTCCTCCTAGAGTACTTTGTTTATTCACGTAGCAAAGTTCTGCTGTTTTTTCTTGTGCAGCACGAGGTTAGGCAATGTTCAGGTAGTTCGTTTGCGGAGATATGTGGCGTATAGGTTAGGTAGATGGAAGTCTACTCAACGGGAAAAATTTTTATATATGCGGAGGTCAGAAAAACTGCGCTATTTTGCTAAGCGAAATACAAAGTCCCATTTACTTACTGGCATTGTTTAGTGGCGGTCGTCTTTTAAATAGATGAAGGTTTCAACTTTTACGCATGTGGAACAATTTACTATCAATGATAACATTTCGAACAATGTCTTTTCAGTGGAATCTCTCATAGTTGAACATAATAAACCTATGCATAGGTATAAAATGAGTGAAATGAATCATTGTAACAGTAATGACATCTGGAAATGACTTCTTTTTATTGGTCATATAAACTATTTTGTTCGTTTGAAATGTTACATATTGCTATCACGAGCATTTGTTAATGAAATGTCGGAAAATTGAAAATTGCTTGAATTCCATGCGTACACAAATTGGTAGTATGAGATGGATATCATCGAAAACGCTGAATATTAGCAGTTGATGAAGGGCTGAAAAAATGCTTTGACTGTTGTGGGTAATGGTAAACGGAACAGCCGTTTTCCGTTCCATATTTAGTCGTTTTGCTTTTTCGAGCGATCTTACCATTCATTCGCTCACACTTCTTGCCAGCTGACGCAATGAGAGTGACATCATTCACATAACAACTTAGATCCTTTTTTCAGAATAGACAAAGATAAAGCTCACATCAAGTAATGCAAAAACTGTCTAAGTCATCGTATATTATCAGAAGCCTCTTATTCTGTGCGGGAAAAGATGCGATATTAGGAAAGTATTGCAGAAAAAGACATTAACGAAAAGTCTCAACAGTATTTTTTCCCCACTCATACAAAGCCGTTAATATAAAACAAAGAAAAGACAATCGTTAAGCCAATTGAAACACTGATAGTACTATCCTCGAACAGTGATAAAACTTTATCAATATGAACGCATAATGTTATCAAACAAATTTACACGATTCGAGTTAATAAAGTGAACAAGTAGAGTGCAGAATAGAAGAAACAGTCAGTTTCAGTAGTTGTGATGTTTAACGATTCAGCAGACTCTATTGGCTTAAAATCATTCTAAGCATTACTACAGAGTATTCTAACGTTTATAATAGTTTCAATGTTGGAGATTTTTTGAATTCATTGGATCGTTCGTCAAACGTTTATGTTCATATCGATGATTAATTATGATAACCTTAATTATTAATATTCCTTCAATCTATGTACAGGTTGCTATAGTTGCTCTATTTGAGGTATCTCTTATTTAATAGACGTAATTATTTAATACTTATAAAACTTGCAAGAACAACCAAATCCATACTATCTTTCCTATTTTTATTATACATTATATATATATATATATATATATATATATATATATATATATATATATATAATATTAAAAGATAGTTTATTTCAGCTGGAACGCATTTGATTTCATCATTGTGTTGGGCTCATTTATTGATATTATCTACGGGAAATTATCGCCAGGCTCAAACATTATTAGCATTAACTTCTTTCGTCTTTTCCGTGTTATGCGTCTTGTCAAATTGCTCAGCAGAGGCGAGGGTATTCGCACTCTCCTTTGGACTTTCATGAAGAGTTTTCAAGTTCGTTCGCTTTATTTTTATTCCTTCAATTTATAAGTTCCAAATTACTAGCTTTTCCCAATTTTAACACGCATACAACATTTTGCTAATGAAACGTCCTCATCGAATTAAATTTTATAGGGTTCTACCTCATGAAAAATGCGAAAGAACCTTAACTTTCCTAGAAAACAATTGCTAATAACGTCACTAAAGGATTGACCAATTTTTGCTTTTATGGTTATGAGTGAGACGATGAAATAAAATACCCGAAAATTTTGTTGCATTTCCATCAGATTAAAGCGGCCAACCAAGTAGGACGCAAGAAGCTGACAATACCATGTATTTGACTTTCTGTTGGCACTCTGCTTTGTTGTGTGATGACCGTCAATCTCAGTCGACGCATAATTTTTTCAGGCACTGCCATATGTCGCCTTGCTTATTGTCCTTCTGTTCTTTATTTATGCTGTAATTGGGATGCAGGTGAGCGTTCATTCCCTTACCGATGCATACATATATATATATATATATATATATATATATATATATATATATATATATATATATATATATATAATATTTCGTATTTCCGGTCCTTATGCCTTTTTCTTTTCTCAATACATTCTTTTGAATTTTGTTTTGATGAGGTTTTAATTTGATTTTAATGCGCATCTGCAAATTTGTATCTACAGAGCGCATTTTGGCGGCGAGGTGTGTTTTCTCATGCGTATATATGGGCCCATCTCTTCATCTTCTAATCCCAAATTGGGAATCACTAAAATTAGACCTACATATTTTGCTAGAGCTCTGGTGAACGCATTCAGAAGATCACATTTAGTACTTGCTGTTTTGTCATTCCTCTCGATTGTGGAGATCAAAAGTTTTTATTTCGTATCCTATTCAATAACTGCAACCCTTATGCGCCGCACAATTTCATATTTACTAAATTTAATGAAAGTTTGAGTATATTTTAGTTTCCAAGAAGGAGAATAAATCTTTCAGGTGTTTGGGAAGGTGGCGTTAAACGACGAGACGCATATACATCGTAACAACAATTTTCATACATTCCCAGCCGCCATTCTTGTGCTTTTTCGGTTAGGTTTTCTTCTTGGCCAAGGCGTTGAAACGCAAAAAATTTACATTCTGAGTTTACATCTGGGTAGGTGCAAAAATTTCTGAATTCATACTGTAAGATTGTTATTTGCCTGCCAATTGTTCGCTTTTTGCGAATCAATATGGAAAATAAGCCTTAAATATTTATTAGTTTCTGCGTTTTTTTTATAATAATCACTTTTGCTGTTTTATACCAAATTTTCAAATAACGTTACATTAAATGCTTAATTGAGCTATCCAGTAATTTTTCTAGTTTTTTGAATGCATTTATATGATTATACGATGCTTATCAACTAAAAAAATTCTCAATTCTAAATTGAATACGCTGGACAAAGAATACTGCATTATGAGCATCATTCCATAAAAATTTTACTTTAAAAAGCAAATGGCGCCTTTTGAGACTTAGAAAACATTTGCGATATTTAGAAAATATTGACAATCTTAATCACTTACGAAATGTAACCAGGAATCATTCATATCATTTACGTGAGAATTTCGCCTCGAGAGATGAAAAAGTTTCGTTTTACAATGAATGCGTATAATTTAAGGTCGGCAACTGGCGAGGCATGGCAAGAGATAATGTTATCATGTTCGGATCGAGAAGAAGTGAAATGTGATCCGGCTAGTGATGATTATAAACAGAATCCAGATGCAAGATGTGGTGTCGATTTCGCCTATCCATATTTTATCTCTTTCTTCATGCTTTGCTCATTTCTAGTACGCATAATTTTATTTTTTATTATGTTTATTATTAAATTACAGCTCCAGAATTCCTATCTCTTTGCCATTCAATTCCATCATATTTATAAATTTGACCAGATAAATTTCCGTTTCAAAATTTTTCCTTGCAATAGAAGAGGAACTGAAGTGAAATTGTTTCATATAGTTAATAAAAAAAGAAAATAATATTCACAAAAATGCCCATCAATATCTCGTACATGAAGCTTTTATTGTTCCTTGATCGGTATATTTATTCATGATGCGCAATCATTTCTTCTCTTCAACGGTATAATGGATGCATATTTAAATATTGATCTCGCGTTATAGGTTATAAATTTATTTGTTGCGGTTATTATGGATAATTTCGACTACCTGACACGTGACTGGAGTATTCTCGGTCCACATCATTTGGAGGAGTTCGTTCGTCTATGGTCTGAATATGATCCGGATGCAAAAGGCCGAATCAAGCATCTCGATGTTGTTACACTTTTGCGTAAGATCTCACCACCGTTGGGATTCGGAAAACTTTGTCCTCATCGTCTTGCTTGCAAGGTTTTCGCTTTTATTCATTTATTTAGCGAATTGTTTTAAGTGTAGTATGTAGTCTATTTTACGTCGGAAGCGTATGAAGGCATTGTTCGGTCAGAGGGACCCGTCGGCAAATCTTTCGGTTGGTGACTGAGCAGATGCATTGACTTTGATCGCTCACCAACTACTTGTAACACTAGGCAAGACTTATTAACTAAATAGCTGATATCGGCGAACGGCATGGTGAGGCGAACTCAGAAAACCAACGTTCGTCAAATCTGCAAAATTTGCGAATGGTGACCTTAGGTAAGCCTCTTAACCGTACAGTGGCGTTATACCAATACGGTAAAACAAAAATACGGTTCTACATAACAAGAATGTAGGAAGCATATTGACAAAAGAGAATGGTTGAAGATTGTATGACATCGCTGCCAGACTCAAAGATCATGTTTTTCCGCTTAGCAAAAGAGCGTTGTAAATTTCGCATCCGTTTGGCTACAATGTGGAACAAGCAAAAAGCCAATAATAGAAATGCTGGACTTTGCAACAACGGTTCTTCTTTGTCTTCATATCACTTCTTTCCCTTAGTATTCCTCTTGCATATAAGCTTTTCGAGGATTGTTCATCATAGATCTGATTGAACTTTGCACAAGCTTGTAGACGTCAGATCCTTTCCATATCCGTCTACGCCACAACATGTCAGCCTCTTTTAGACATCGTTACCGATTGAACCTTCACATGACTTCTAAACTTCGCATATATCTCGCATTTTGTTGCACCTTTATGTGCATGCTTTAGTTGGGATGAAATAGCCGAATCTTTAGTTTCGCCCATCACTCATTTTTTGGCGTACGGTGCGGTCTACCTTGTTATTCTGTAATCACTCTCTTATTGCTTATCGCAATCATTATCACCATTAATGTCGCCAATTTAGCCACCTAACATGCCTACCTATGGATTCTTTAAGATTTTCCATTCCCAGAACAACTCTGTGGCATGAATCGAAGCTGGCTGAGATCACAAGCACATTCACCGCATCATTGGCCATTAGCAAAATCATTTCGTTCTTATACGGAAATTTCACATACTTTGCAGTTTTGATTCTAATCCATCAGCACGTTTACTATTGCCTGTTTTTGTGCACATCCTTCTCGTGACGTTTGAATTACTCATTTATTCGTTCGTATTCATATTCTAATATGCTTGTAACGAGCATTATAGTCATAAACAATGATGCACATAGAAGAAAATCGACTTCAATAAAAAGGAAATAGGGTCACCTCTTTCATTATGTAAATAAAAACGATATAGTAAAATATGAGTGAAGTGAATAAAATAAGTAAAAAAGCTAATAGTAAGTGATGTAAACGTGAAAAACACTTTTAATATATGCAAAAAAGCAAATTGTTTATATCGGTTAAAAAGGCATTTAAACGAATAATTTTGGTGCCGCACAATTTCATGCGGCCACCGTTTGGAAACAGATGTTACATTGACTCGCTCGCAGAAAACGAACTGCTTTGAAGAAGTGCGATGCTACACATGTTCTGCTAGCCATCGTTCTCCCCACCCTTCGCTTCCTCCTCTCTCCTCCCTCCCCCCTCATCCCCACCTCTCTCAGCACCTTCTAGATTCGGAAACATCATATTGACCAGCGGATATAACAGCTAGTTTCAAATCATGTTTTCAAAGTTCAAATATTGGACCATAGTATGCCTTGCGCCAACCGTAATACTGCAGGAAAGAAATTTGGCATGTAAGCATTCAGCTTCTTTGACTTTCACCGTTTCACTCGGAAATGCCGTTCTTATGGTAAGACGCGTCCACTTACAACCTAAATCTGGTGGAAGCTGAATGCGTTACATGAATGAACGACTGTTAAGAACTGTATGTTCTTTAAAGAGAGTGTTCAATTTTAGCGATTAGTATCGATGAATATGCCATTGAATTCTGATGGTACGGTATGTTTCAATGCAACACTTTTCGCATTGGTTCGAACCAATCTCAAGATCTACACCGAAGGCAATATCGACGAAGTGAACGAACAATTGCGTTCCGCCATTCGACGCATCTGGAAACGAACCCCACAGAAGATGCTCGACGAAGTTGTTCCACCGGCAGGAAGTAAGTTTTTCTCTGAGGCTTGATATTTCGAAAATTATTTCAGTTTGCTCATCGTTTGACTTTGCATATTGCTTAAAGTTGTTTAAGGCAATTATGAACTAAATTGTCGGTGAAATGGAACAAATTTTTGCTGTTCAATTGTTGCTGCACGACATACTTTTTATACATTTGTGGTCATCCTCAGAACTGCTGATAAAATAGGAGAAGTTATGAGAATGAATTAATTAACGCTTCATTCGAAAAGGTGCGCTCTAGCTGATAGGCATTTCTCAACTAGCCCAAAGCGAGCAATTAATGAATATAGCCAATGAAATGAGTGCACTTTAGGCGATCTAAGACTGATCACTTCTCATTTAGTGGTCATCATATCTCCGAGGATGCTCTCCTCATTTGGAATTCTCCATGCTGGCTGCGTCTTTACAGCGATCATTTCTTAGGAAGGATTCGGTTGTATAATTGCGCTTTGCTTTATTTTTCTTTCAAACATTATTGCATCGATTTCGGCGATAGAAAAAACAATGACAGAATAATATCGCCTAAATGTGTACTTTCAATGATTTTAAATGAAAACATAGCGATAGAATATGATTATATCAATATCAAGTGGTAGTGGCCAAAATTTTACTCTTTCAGAGAGAAATTTTCTTCTAATAATGCATATTTCCTTACCTGCACCCATTTCTTTCTAATGCCTGCAAACTGATGTGGAAGCGTCCTATGATGTGCCCTCGAAAGCTCAGCCTTTGCAAAGCTTTTGAAGATTTGAAAATCGTAACCAATCGCGCTATCGTACGACTTCATTACGCCGATTCCTCCATGTTCCGTCCATTGGTTCGCTCAGTCGATGGGGCGATCTTTGTGAAAAATTTTTATTAATGAGGTTCCTTTTCGGCTGACCAAATACCGGCTTCATCGATTACTTCCCCTAATCCACTACTGTGCTGTATTTTCATTGTTATCTTGCTATGTTGCATCTGCAAAGCTCATCACGGCATTCCCTCACCTGTGCTTGTGCAGACGCATATCTTTTTTTTCTGTCGGATAGTTTGAACTCAGCAACAAATAAAAATTTCTTCGCATAACCTACACAATGGAATGATTTTCTACAGTGTCGCTTCCATTGATCCAGCATTTCTGAAAACGATTGTGAATATTTAAATGTGAAGAAAAATTTTCATGTAGCCAGCTGCTTCAAAAAGAATTCTTCACCAGCAATCTAAATATATCGCAATTATTCAGTGATGTTTGATATCATAGTGACTTGTTACCTGTCATCTGTTAATATCACCTCTCACAATGACCAGTGTTTGATATATCATCCTTGCTCGCTCTAAATGTCAAATGCCGATATAAGTAGACTGCTTAGGCAAAACGATTTCGTTGTTGTTTCAATTATATTGCGACAAAATAAGCAATCAAAAATTTAACAATAACAGTTTTCAGAGTGCTCTTCTTCTTTTCAGGAGACGATGATGTGACAGTGGGAAAATTTTATGCGACATTCTTGATTCAAGACTACTTCAGAAGATTTAAAAAACGGAAAGAATTGGAAGCGAAGGGTATGTGGTATAAGCGAGTGTTAATAACACTCACGAAATGAACGAGCATGCATATTAGCATTATTTCAACGAGCACATTTGTTCAACTCATTCTATTTTTTCGATACTCACAATCCTATTAATATTCCTTTCATCCTAGTTATTCCATCGAGAGTTTTTCAATATATATTTGATTGAGGTGATTTTCATCTAATAGATAAAATGAGCTCAAATATCTTTTTAAAGGTTTCGGCGTTAAATGCGTTAAATTACTAAAATCTGTCAACTTAAACGACAAAAAAAATATACGTTTACGTATATATCTTTGCTGTTGACATATATTGAAATGAGTTAATTCGATATCCTCGATTGGCACACCTGAAAGTTGTAAACGGTCATACATGTCTAAACCTGCAATTTGTACAGGTGAAACATCTGTTCTAAAAGTCGCCTTTGCCTTTTTGGAGGCAAAGAAAGGAAATAGAGGAATATAACACCTGAAATATTCTTTAAATGAATTTATTGACAATTGAAAAGGAAGCGGTGTTTGATGTAAAAGGTCAAAACTGTACCTAGATGGTTTGGAATGTCGTTTACTACCTTGTGAAACTTCACATATTTCTAAGCTCCGGACTAACTTTACCTAGACTGTTCGCCGTCTAATCTAATATATGCGAACTAATACGGCATCAAAACTCACTATTACTTATATAATTGTGACGTTTGCGCCACTAGAGAGGCAAACTTATAATACAACATGCTAGTAGATCTATATTTTATTTATGCTGGTGAGCGTATGCGAATTGCTTGTGGAATGATGAATGAGAATGAATTATTCAAAAATGAATGCAATCAATTAATAGATAATAGTATATAGCATGATCTAGAAGCGTATACTTTAGATTTCATAGTGTTGATGTCTTCTGCACTGTTTTATCTATGCTGCTTTAATTCCATTTATAAATTACCGTTTTATTATTTTTCTGTTTTTTTTTTGAAGATCTGTTCAGAGTTTTATCTTTTTTTTTTTTTTTGAAAACACTAAAAGAGATTAATCCTTCAAAAAATGACACGTTTTTCGACGCTTCATCCAAGATCTTAATTTCAGTTAGTGAGTCAGAAAATATCGTGCTAGTTCTGCATATTTAATTTTTCATATGTTTGTGAAAAATTCCCACCTAAAAACAGTTGAAAATGTGCCTTTGAATTGTTATATAAACGCCAAAACAGCACCGGCATATATCTTCGCATGAAGGAATCTCACATATCACATAGAAAATTGCACTTCTATAAGCATGAGTCTAGTTACTCACCGATAGCTGAAACCACATAACACAAAAAAAAAAACGTTGTTGAAACCTGCTTAATAATTAATCAATCATAGAATTACTTCAAATAATATATGTAAATTTATAAATTTCAACAAAAATGGATTTGAGTACTGTACACGGTTTCGTTTACCGAAGTAGAGAATCTGAAAATGAGCAATTTTCCTCAAGTTTTTTTTTCATTTCGGCTGTAAACTATCGCAAAAAAATGTTCCTCATATTGTATTGTTCTCTTATAGCTTCTATTCCCCGATTACTTCGAATCATAACTGAAAACTCATGCCGTTACAAACTGTTGCTAGTAAAGCATCATACTGAACTCTGTTTTTAGTGTTTTCGAAATACCCTGCATAATCCAGCCTTTTGCCGTTTTTTTCTACGCGTTGAGCTGAGGGATGGACAGGAAGTTGCAAAATTAGGAGGTGGGGACCGATTGCTTCACTATGAAGAAAGGGATGTCAGAGAGAGGAAGGGAGCCCCTCATTTCCGAATTCCACTCCCCCTTCCCCCCTCCCCCATGCTGCTAAGTGATCTCTTGTTCATTCCAATCCATTTCTTGAATGGATATTAAATTTTATATTCCACTCGTTGAAATTTTTGTTTAGACATCGAAATGAGCTGAGCACAATGAATAAATGTGGTTTCAGAATGCATGTGTGGTGCAGTGCGTTGTGAACGAGCAGCAGGTGATTTAGTGCATCCGCGTGTATTCGTTCAAAGGTAATATATATTTGAATATGTTTGCTCAGTGTTGCACTTTCAGTTGCAGGCATTATTCCGCAGCAAACTTCACAAGCTATGGCCTTACAAGCTGGTCTACGTACTTTGCATGAGATTGGACCCGAATTGAAGAGAGCAATTTCCGGAAACTTGGAAACAGATTTCACATTCGATGGTGAGGAACCACAACATAGGGTTCGTTGGTTTGCAATTTTTCTAATAGTTTTTCATCAACCGCATAGCATCACGTATAGAATATTAGCAAAAATTGTATAGTAAGTGTTCCTATTGTTCAAAAATTTCAAATTAAAGGGATAAATAGTGCCCAAAACTTGCATACTTTATAAATAGACCGGAAAAATTCTTAACAAGGAATTTAGATTGGATTACATAGAGAGGATAGAGAAGGTCGGAGTCCTATATTGGTCTGCCTGTTCTGTTCAACAGTACAACTCCTAGTCATAACTTCTAATAGTTTTCTAATGTTTAATTTCCTAATGCACGAATGGCTGCAACTCGTTCACACTTGAAAGCTTGAGAGACTACTAGGAGAGATATTACATCTAGCATTTGTTGGCACTATAAAAGATCGCTATTCACGTTCTTATGCAACGCTATCGTTATAACCTTAATAAAACGTAACTTGGTATACCTGAAATGATACAGAAAGTAATGATGGTTTTTTCGATATGGGAGAGGTATAAAGGACGCATAACAATGCGAAATGCTTCGTTCATTGATGTTAACATTTCATAATAGTCGTATGAAATGATAAGCGGATGTTAAAATGTAAAAAAATTTCGTCTCTTGAAATAAACGTTAGAAAAAACGAAAGGATGGAGCTTCATATGTTATATTAATGGATGAATGTTGTTTCGATGAATAGGCCCGCATATTAAGCCCGTTATATTAATGCTGATAAAAGCTAATCATATTGAAGCAATTTTCTAGTTAATTGTTCCTTTGCTCACTAAAGCCTGTTATAGAATAAATAGTAGAAAATACATGCCTCGTTAGCGACGGATAATATTTATAAATGAACAAATTAGTGATGAAATAAACTATAATATTTTCCATATTATGAAAATTCTGCGAAAAATATGAACAAGTTTTTAAATGTTACAGTGATATATATATATATATATATATATATATATATATATATATATATATATAATGTACGCCTTCGCTCTTGCATAGTTGCCGTCGATAACATTTACTTATAAGTATATTTCCATGATTTTTGCTTAGTTGGTGAATTTTCAAATTAGGCTTTCAAGATTCATTCCTTCGGAAATTCATTTCGAATATTTTGCATTTTAATAAATTCTCATTCGGCAAAGAAATATTTTTATTAGAAATTTTTGCATATCTAAGAGTGCATCACTATACTGAAACACTTAAACAACTTTAGAGTGTCGTTTTTGTTGGCTTCGTTATCCACTTCCATTAAGAACACTAACTTTTCTAATTATACGCGTAAGCGCTATTCATATGACGCTCTTGTTGTATTATATATGTTTGCATTTCGCAATTTTATTCAATCCAGAAATTAAACTCGGATCCTATATGCAACAGCCAAATGTTTCGACGATCCCATTGATTTCGGCTATCTTTGCTTCATCGCTTGCCTTATTTTAGGAAAAAGTACGCTGAAAGATCTACTAGTTTCATAGGAAATAACAGAGCCATTGAAATTGTATATGGCCTTAGAAGAGAGCAATGGAAGCAAAAACAATCTTATAAATTATAGCTGCTGTTATCTATGGTAACAAAAGTTATCGCTCTTGTTCAATAGTACAAACTCGTGGACGAGTGCAATGATCTGAGCAAAATAGAGCAGAAAATAGCATAAGTTTTAGAGAGGCTGAAAGGATTCAGAATGTTCTTCGAGTAGATTATGTTGCATAATTTCGCGAAACGTCTCCGAAGCCAGTTCATTGTAATCCGTTCTTGCCCTTCCTTACCACCGTCCTCCTCTACAACTCACTCCTCCCACCCTTCCCCTCTTCCCTTGACTCCTTGCAAATGCCTCTAACTGCGCCTATTTTTCATCGGTACAGTAATTAGTCTCTTAGTGGCATTTCTTCTAATGTCCCAACGGTTATAAGATGTTGGTGCAACATTGTCATGACGGCGTTTTAGCGTTCATTCAAATAGACCATTAATATGGTGCAATTAGCAGAAAAGCGCACTCGCTAAAGCAATGCTTGTTGAGTATTTCAGCACTAATTTAAAGGGACAGCCGCGAGACAATATGAATAAAATCTATCATGAATTCCGCCCACTTTTTTCTCCCTAATGCACCACCAGTCGAACGAAAATGGGCTTAGCTTAGCGCACACTGATTTTCACCTTCTTGACTTCCGATGGGCAATCGTTTATAAGTAGAGCTAGCAATTACTTTCAGATATTGTACCACATTGCTGAATTGTATTTCCATACTTCATAGGTTTAGTTTCATGCTACAATTAGTACAGATATATTCGGCGAAATACATATGCCTTTAGATGATTGGTTACCTTTGCTCATACTTCTCTATACAAATGTAATGTTCTTTTGTTCCATGCGAAGTATGTTTCATTTTGAAACAGTTACTGATTGTAAACCATGAACTCAGAGTTATCCGTCGCTTGAGGTCCTGTACCGGTATCATCCTCACTATTCACTATATCATTCTAATATGCTATCTGTCAATTGTCTGCCTGCATACCAAGGCCTGTTTATGTGTAGGCCTCGTTTATAAAATGCTTGAAATAGGTGCCTGTGCCTCCTTTTTATGTACTACTTATTTTTACATATTATGAGGTCTTATTCAAACTCTGAATTGAAAGAGTGTCATATCTTGTGGGAGTGCTATTTTGATGTGCTATACTATTCAACTAATGTTTGCAAGATTCTTCAAAATTTTCCGTTGAAACTCGCATCTGTTCGTCCTGAAAAGTCATCTCTAATGCCTTTCTTCTTCTCTCATGTTTTCGATATGTGGTTTGACAATGTCTTGTTTCTCACAGAAAAAAAAAAAACAGCAAATCGTGGCAGAAACATTAGCCCGATATGCGCTTTCACATTTCGTCTATTTGATCGACCAGTTCTTTAGGTTTTAAACAATGAATAAAAAGCACCAAATAATTCATACATGAATAGATCCGGTCGTAATTA
The DNA here is from genome assembly GCA_037389465.1 of Baylisascaris procyonis. Taxonomy (NCBI): domain Eukaryota; kingdom Metazoa; phylum Nematoda; class Chromadorea; order Rhabditida; family Ascarididae; genus Baylisascaris; species Baylisascaris procyonis. The sequence goes on along the minus strand of JAZARR010000032.1, from coordinate 2,981,841 downwards.
CGAAATATGATGAGGGTAATGTAAGATGAGAAGCCGATCGTGTGGAGTGGATGCAAATTTTTGTGCATCTCTAAATTTTATATTTTCTTTCGAAGTCGATAGAACAACATTGAATATGCACTATCGAATTTCCAAATTTTCTAGTTTCGTCTTACACGTAGACTAGTTGAATCTGCAGTAGAAAAAGAGCCAATGTACATGAATATAACCATGACATTTGCCGTAATGAAGTTTTTTAGACGATATCATACCATGTAGGACCATAGTTTATTAAACCGAATTGTAGCTCTGTAAATGTTTTACTCATTCTTGCTGTTCATATTCATACATTTTTATATTTTTTCCCATCTTGAGCCGTTAAAATAAATAAAAAACAAATAAATAATACACTTTTGCAAAGAAAATTTGCAAAAGTACACGAAGGATTTCTTATCAGTAAACGGTCACAATTGGTAATGATGCTCTTGGAAACCAAAGAGCTTTTCATCCATCTACCAAAACTAATTAATTCGGAATATCAACTTCAGAATAGCAGAAGATATTCTATAATGAAATACGGCAAAAAAAGGCCTTGTGATATTAGTGAGATCAATGGCTTCAATGCAAATTTCATTAATATTGAGGCTATCGTGTTAGATGGATTTGCTAATCTTTGCTAATGGAAATTTCCGCAGATATTTCCTCATAATTAAGTCATTTTCGTTAGTTGCGTTGGAATATATATTTTTACAGAATGAGCACGGATGGGATAGCATAACGATGGTGGATGTTAATCAACGAAACCTTTTTACGCATTTTCTTTTTTTTTTTCCCTTACGAATATAAATAAAGAGAATAGAGAGTATTTCCTCACCATTAGCTGACTGTTACATCTTTTCCGCGTATGGACGTTATTCTTCGTCAGAAAATACTTCTGCAAATTTGAGTAATTTACCAACTTTTATCGAACAACCTCCAGTGAAATAAACTTGTTCTCGCGGCACCCTCCGGCATATTTATCTGTGATATTGTGATTTTTGTTCGATTTTTCCGAGCGGTGCTTTGTTCCTGGGAATAACATTTGGGAAGGAATGGATAGAAGGATGAGGGGATGACCATACGGCACAGATGAGTCGAGTCCGTCATCCAGGGTGGTGAAGAATTTCGACTGAATGGAATGAAAAAAAAAAATGAAACTGCGACTGCAAGAAAATGAAAAATGGTATTTGATCAACGACAGCCATAAAAGTAGGCTTTTGAGACTGCGTTCGTGTTTGAAGAATCACTTCGTAAAGCTCTAATGTCGTCTGTAAAGAAATCTGCCAAGATATTTAGGACCATTGGGATGTTGTATAACGTTCACATTATTGCAGCGTCCGCATTCATTATTCAACAACATAATGACAGCGTTGGGAGGTACAGCACGCACCAACCATCAAGAAATGCCTCGTGAAGAACGCACTTCCCGACTTTTGCCTCTTACAGGTATTTATTCGTCTATCCTCAGTCCTCTTCTTTACTTTAAATATTTACTCTGACTGTCATTTAATTTCGCCACTCATCCAGGAATTATGAGCTATATTCCCGGTTGTGAAGAGAGATAATATTTTAGAGTGCTTATTAAAAGTGATGCAAAATCCGTTGTGATCTTAATTAAGTTTTCGCAATCCTATTTAGAGCTTCAATTATTACAGCGATATTACTCTTTTCCACTAAGCGGTAAGCATCTCCTAAATTGTTGCACATAAATTTATTTACATTAGAAATTATTATTTCTAACTATCGAATTAATGCTTCAAAAGAAGATGCACTAAATCTACTAAGTAAGATTGAAAGCTATGTACTGGCCTCATAGTGATCTGCAAAAATCATCGATTATGACTGCATCACAGTGATTAATATAAATCGATGGGGTCGCTTTTTGAAAAACGTTTTGAGCCAATAAACTGCTACCTGTGATTCGTACTGCCCATATTGAGCGCTGTAGACCCTTGAAATTAGCAATTCCGCAAAAATTGTTCGAATATTTCGATTTTTTGGGGAAAGGGGGGGGGGTATTCTGGGTCATTAAATGCAAACTGTTGCGTATTCTTAGACAGCGATTGTGAACGATGGAGATTTTGCTGGTTTTCTTTTAGAGGTTTTAGTTGGTAGTTGCTTCAAGGCGTATCATTCCATTACACATAAACTAGAACGTATTTTCTTAAGAGCTCATCGTTTGCAAAAGAAAACGCTGTATATGACGCTGAACAATGACTGTAACATTTCAGTAAGAATATTACTGCTGGCTGCTAGAAGTGATGTATTTTGATACAGAGGACCCATGTCTAAGAATATTACAATATATTCTTGAAATTTTTTGCCATTATTTCTCAATGAAAATACTACCTAAAGCAATATCATACGAATGGTTCGACTTTACAAGGAATACAATCCAAACGCAAAAAAAAAAAAAAATTACAAAAGCAACGACATAGCCTACTATCCTTAGCAAATGTTATCGGTCATTACAGCCAATCATCCAGCAGTTTCACCAACGCATTCACTTCGAGGCAATGATCTGATGTCTCTTGTCGCACATAGTGGTGTTGCCACCAATTGCTCAGTGAATCTACCACCTTCAGCACGATCAAACGGTGGTCTTGTTCAACGACGTCTACCAAAGATTCCACCAATAAATCTTTCATTCGATCAGAAGTCATACGCGGATGATGTGAATACTCCTCGAGTAGTACCATACGATCATCGATATATTGTTGCGAATAGAAAGTTTGTCGTCTTTTTATCGTATTCGCATTCGTTCTTATGAACGGAAATTTCTTTTTTTTTTCATTTTTTCTAACAACCCACAATACAAACGACATGCAATAATGAATTTGTTGATTTTGTTGATGAGCGTTTAGACAGTGGCGAGATTATTTTCGCAACAGAAATGTGGTACACCTTTTAGATGAGTACACTTTCAGAAGAAGGACATTTTACTGTATTTGCTTCAATAGAAACCCACGGGTTTCTGTTTTTGTGAGTCTTCGAATAGGAGCTGATAATGAACACGAACATCTGCTTAAAAATGAACTTCTAACGGTCCACTTATATTTAATCGCGATTTATTTGCTTCATACAGCTTATGGATTAATGAACACTAAAGGCGTAGACTGCAATGTGGGGATTCGTTTTGATCAAGCACTTTAGGATTTCTTTTTTATTAAAACAAACATTTTCGGCGAGCAGTTTACATCCGAGAGAAGAGCCTCATGTGACAATTTTCGATTATAGAGTGGCCTATATTTAGCAGGTATGGTATGTGAGGTCATAAAATTGGCTAGTAAGGTTGATATAAAATCCAACCAACAGAATGAAAATGCCGATAAAAATGGGGCAACGCACAAAGCAATCTCGTATTTCCTTTTCATCTTTTATCTATATGGAAATCTATTCGAACGAAGTTGTGCAAGTAAGGAAATCGTAAAAACGATGCAATAGAAGTTATATAAGTACAGAGGTTGAAAACTGTGGATCATATTGTCGATTTCGCCTAGACGGAAATTATATTACGAAATGTTTTATATGCGAAACTCCAAAATACTCAGGCTACATCCGATGAAAGAGACAAAATAAACGGACCGACATTTCGAAACTAGCTATTAACCTGAGACATGAGGGTACATATTATTTAATGAATATGACTTGTGGAAATTTGCACTTTTATTTTATATATTTTAGATATCTATAGTAGTATTAAAGGCAAGCACATTGTACTCTTATATGCAATATGTGAGTGGAATGCACTACAGTATACCACTGGATGTGGATGAGGATGAGGAATGGTATGAGCGTCGTGAGGCGAATCATGTGCGACATGACGAGAGGTGGACGAACGATGGGATGCCCGAGAGAGGCCTCCGAGAACCTTTCCTTCTCGCACGGAGCCAAGCTCTAGCCATTGCTGGTGTACCACCTGATATGAGCGATGCGTTCGAAGGCACATACAGGTAACGTCAGCATTTGCTTTTCTAATTCCACTGAAATTAATAAGGAAAGTATGGTCGGTAAAAAATGAAATTTCAGAGACTGCTGGTTAGGAAAAGAGGAGCAGGGAGAGTAGGGGGAGGATTTCTTTCACAGTTTCTTATTTATTTCAGATGAAACACGACTGATCTAATGAAAGACATCTATTTTCCATTTAAGAAATGTGCCTCAATTGAACAAAAAATGCGATCACTTATAATCTATTCTTATATTGAGCGAAATAATCTGTTCTTATATTGAGCGAAATCCCAACAGCCTTGAATATTAACGCGGTTTTGACTGCGAAATGCGTGATGCCATTGCTCTGTCAGTGGAACAGGCATTCAGCATCAAAGGTTCTTTAGCTCACACGTTTGAAAGCGTATACGGAATGCTCATCATTATCCTTGAAGAATACATGGTTCATAGGAAGGTACCACTTTTATGTTGAATGTGTTCGCTTGAGTACATTTGAAAGCCTACAATACTGATTATCGAAATGATATCAGTCACTGATCATTGCCACCTATATAGGATGACACTGTTCACAGTTGACAGCTTGCTCGTGGGAAGGAAGTGGGGGAGAAGAAAGGCAAGGTGCAAGAAAGCATTGAGAGCCAGAACTTGTTGCTCCAATACCACTATGATTGCAGACCCGCCCCAGATGGTAAATCAGTACGTTTACCATTTTCGAGCAGACCGGTACTGAGGCCCGCTGAATCAAACGAAGAAGGCCTCACGGAACGGCTAGTCGGTGAGGCACTCGGTCTGGGCAGGTACATGGACGAACGAGTTGTTGAAGCGGCTCGCCGAGAAATCGCAGAAGGTTTACTCTTCACATACTCCACAACTTCAAACCACTTATGGGATTCTTGCTTTCTTTCGAGTAATATTCAAAACACAATGCATTTCAAAGAATGTGCAAATGGAAGAGTTGGATGGACGTTGTTGTATGCAGACGCAATTCCTGCTACAGCACATGCAATACATTTTAGAGGTAGCAAGGGAAGAAACGTTGCCATGATTTACTCTATTCAGAAGTGGTACTGTGGTACTACGCTCTTCAAAAATGAGTATCCTTCAAAATTTGACCAGTAATTCGAACACATGACCGGTTGATAGTGTTCGGTCTTATTTTTCGGTTTCCGCCCATGTTGCCCAAGTATGTACGATATGAAATAGTCATGTTGGGGATGAAATGATGAAAAAAATATCGTCCACTGCAAAGCAATTTTAAGTGATTCACTTTTAAGCCTATTCGCTCGAAGAATCTGAGCTGGAGAGCGCAGCTGTAGCGTTAACGGACGCGCGATATTTGGAACACTTGGGTATGGAACGGTCGGAGGTTCGCGACTTCAACCGTTATTCCGCGTCGGCATTATTACGTCCGGCACCCTCACAGGAAACCCACGAAGACGATCTCCTGCTCGTCACCACGTTGTAGTCAACAACGTTTTCACAAGCCTCTCTAATGTGCACAAACCACGCCACTCAATATGCCTTCACTTTATACCTGGTCACATACTCATCCTTTCGTGCATCTCTTTTTTGACGGCTCACTTGAACACCTCAGCACGGTTCCACGAATCTCAGAAAATTATATAAAAGATATTCGGCATTATTTATTCGCTCGTCATTTACTTGCAACATAAGCAGAACAATTAACTCTGAACAAATTTCACATAGGCACACATTGATCTCGACATGTTGCGACCGACGGAAGCCTTGCTTGAAGATCATCTCCACAAAAATTTGGTTGTAAGTCTGGAGAACCATGTAACTGCTCCGGTTTATCGAAAGCCATGAATTGGCCACCAAGTTGTAATTTAACAGATAATCGTGGTATCGTTTCTAATCGATATATATCCTAGTCAAATATGCGGCTGACAGTGAGCTTTTGCGTCATACAAATCAGCAAGAAAGCTTTATTTCTTTTATAAATTCTTCTCAACAAAGGAATTCAGAAAGGAACGAACATTTTATTAAGTTTTCTATGACGATCAATCCAGAAAACTATGAAGCTCTCTTCACATTGACAAAACACATCGAAAGTTTCCAAAAAGGACATTTGTAACTTACAACCTCGAAAACAAAATGAAAATAGATTAGAAAATAATACCGAATAAATATGCAAATATGCCACTGTAAAAAGCAAAAAAAAAATTTCAACCGTTGAAGTCAAATAACGCCATTGTCGAATATTCATATATTGCTGAGGTTGTGGGAAAGCGAATGCTGCCGGAGATGCGTCGAGTGGCGGAGTTTATGCACCGAATTGCAACCCATTAAACAAGTGCCCTTTGTTGTTCACTTGGTGAGCGCCATGGAGGATTTGAGATGTTTATATTTGTGTTTGCAAAAAAGAAAAAAATATATAATTGTCTCCAAATGTGTTGCGAATGGTGCTATAATTTTTTTTTTATTTCATTGTTTTATATTACAAAAAAAAAACATTGATAAAGAAACAATATAGAAATTGTTCTTATCTCACGTTAATAAGCTCATCAATAATGCCTATATTTGGCAATTTCCTGTTAGATAATTTAAAAAAAAAGATTCATTGAATATTGAATGATACTATTATTATTTTTTGCATATTTCATGAAACGTTTCAACAATACGACAGACTTTAGTAATGCTTGTTGAGGGATGTTAATAATACTGGAAATTCTTTTCCCTAAAGGGTGTCGAGTAATTAGACATTGCAATTGTGAACGGGGGTGTCGAATTGCAAATCAGTAGTTGATGCATTGCAATCGATTGATGCATTGCAAATCACTAATTGATGCATTGCATTTGATTGAGCTCAAAGTTTAGTGAGATGGAAATTTTTAATTTCATTGGTTGAACTTAAATTTTAAATGACTATTTTGGGCGTTATCACGGTTCTATATTCTGCTATTGTTACGCCTCATTTGGTGATTTCTTGTTGATATGTCGAAGAGAATATGATAAATTTTGGGAAATTTCGTGAACACTGTAAAGATGAGAGAAATATTGAGAAAATTCATAAACAACTTGAACGATGTGCTTTAATTCGATAATTTTATCGAGAAACGAAATAAAAATTTCAAAAATTATATATATATATATATCGCAAAGGTGAATTTCCCATTATTATAAGCGAAAAAAAGTGTACACACTGCAGAGAACGGATTTGGTGGAGGGAGAAGGGAGGGGAAGAGAGGTGAGGGGGGAAATGAGAAGAGAATGCCACCATTCGGCATTTCGGATCACATAAATCTCACAGAGTTTTCGTTGAGAATATAAGTTCTCGTTGAGAATTTCAACCTGCTTCCAGTAGGGAACGGTAACTTTGCAATATTACGCACAAACTTCATAGTAATACGTCAGACTATGCAACATACCATGGATAAAGACATTGTTGTTTGCGATATTTGGTGCTATTCTTCAAGTACCATAAGATATGCCAAATTTTTAACGACACCTACAAGTTTGCTATCGACAATTCTTCTATGTATGAAGTTCATGACTAGCGCATTAACTGGCAATGGCAGGGATGAGTAATTATATTCCCATGCGCTAGGGTAATTATCATAGCCGGTGAAAAGATTTACTAGCACGACTTCAACGCTTGCATTTTTGCTTCTTCCTAAGTGGAATTGAAAGTATTAGTGTAACTTTCATCATTGGTTTCATTATTCTCTGAGATTATTTAAAAAAGCTCATGTTCTAGATCCATTTTGAGTGTGAAAATTATCATATGAGTTACAGCAAACCTCTCTATAGCTGGGAATAGATCAAATATCATAAACTGCAGAAGTAAGCGTTGTTATACATATATATATATATATATATATATATATATATATATATATATATATATATATATATATATATATATATCAGCATACCTATTATTTCATAATCGCAAAAAATTGTAACAATTGGCCGACTTGTTCGTTGAACCGACTGCTTGCAAATTTCTATGTTTAAGTGCTCATGAGTGATGAAGTTCCTCCTATAGCTCTTTTCATACCAAGGAACTCAACAACCCTAGCTTAAGCTGTTTCGGAAGTATTCGTTTTTTAAATGTAAATTTATCAAGCAACAAATTATTGTATTATGATGAGAACTGAATATGTCAGAATTGCCTGCAACTTAAATATAACAGCACTAATAGGAGCACTGAAAGGTTCCCTCAATACTGAAATATTGAGCAATCGTTTTATTTACTGCGCAATTGAAATGTCGATCTCAATCCTGCAAGGTAAAACCGTTTCCACTGCCTCTCGTAAATTGGCGTATTTAAAAACCAAATCCTGACACTTTCCTTGAATATTAGAGAAAGTCACGTTGCTGTGACTGTGCCAACAGAAACTCTTTACTATTTCGACGCTGACATCAGAAATCGGCGCAATCTCTGGTTTGCTTGGCTAGATAGGAGTACGTACGGTTGCTTAACTGCGTCGATGGACTTTTTCGATCAGCCTTGTAAATATATGCATTCTCCAAGGATGCACGCACTCATGTCTGCTTCCTGGTCATCTTTGTTGGTAAGTCTCTCTTTTAACGGCCTCTGTAGGTGAAATACGTCCTCATGATTCATGTAGGTGGCAATGCGTTTAGAAAAGAACTTTGATCTCTTAAACTTCTTAACTGACCTCCGCTACATTACAGCAGATTTGTGCAGCACCTGTTTCATAGTAGTTCTAAAAATCCTGCACGGTCAGCATCGTGCTGAAAGCCGAAGATCTTCATGGATAGAGGTAGATTCCTGCATTGCGGGCTTTAGGATCCCTCTTGTATGCTGCATTGCTGCCAGGATGGGCGCTCATCGTGGGTAACCAATCTCTGGCGTCTAGGATCGGATAAAGAGACGTAACCCTCTGCACGGTTAAAATAAGTGCTTTTTCAAAGGCACCTTGACTACGACGCTAAAAGACCTGACGGCTTCCTGTCGAACAAAACGCATAATGCGGAAGAATTTCCAAAAGATAATAATTCTTCAGCATTAAATAAGCAACTGATAAATAAGATAAAAAATTAAAAAAAGTACACTTCAATATTATGCAAAAGTTTTTAGCAAAAATGATAATCTTACATTCATTGAATTTGAATTTCCCCAAAACAATGAAAAACAAAGTATTGATGAGATTGGAAAGAGTATGTTTCCATGACAATCGCCCTTTAATGAATTACAATTTTTAAGAGCTTATTATATTTCAATCGTTCCCGTTCGTAGATTATATAAATAAAAAGAATAGGATATAAGCATGAGGCGCTGATTTCAATAAGTATTCAAAAATAGTATAAATAAAACCTTATGTTAATATTTATAATAATAATTAAAATGCTATTTGCGGCATAGAATGTAGTGGAAACAATGGGAATGTCAACAAGATTGTTACGTTAAAAAAATTGGCATTCGGAAATAAACGATCGACGATTACAAAGATATATCGATACGTTTACAGTGGTCTAATTGATTCGTTAATTCGAAGAGTGAGAAAATATTATGCGGCAATGCTTCTTGGGCACTACAATTATACAGTTCATTGATGATCGCTAACACGTTTAAAATAATGAAATCCAGCGTTTTCCTCACGGCGGATGCAACGATCATAGAGTACGAGTCCATTTTCATAGAGCTGATTGCTCCCTAAACGTTTAACACGACGATAGATATAAGAATATTTCGGCTTTCATCAGGCTGTATGTGCAATATTGTAACTTGCCAAATTAGTAAAGATCTGTTTCGTAACAAGATGAACTCGAACTGATAATGTCAATGATAAAGGTGGAGTTTCAGTTGTAAACATTGTTGAGAATGGTGCAATCGCTGAAAACCACTATGGAAATTCAACACTACTATCAACGAATTTCTCCCACTTGCATCCTTGCAGTTTGGGTTATGCTGGAAAATTCATAATAGCAATACATAAGCAATATCGATCAAATCAAAGCGTAGATAAGTCGATTGTTCCATTGCTGTCTTGGAATTCTTTCCAATTCGTCGCGAGATTATCCGTTTTCATAAGTGTGAGTAGAATGAAGCAATTCCCACTTGCCGGTTCCATAACCTTAAATGCAAAAAAATCGCTATCTCAACCAACGGTGAAAAAACCCGACGTTTAGAGCGCTAAAAAATCGCTATCTCACAGACAAAATGTAGAATTTTAAGGCTGAAAAAAATAAAGGAAGAAATAACGACTGTACGGCAACCTAGCGGGAAATGTGTGTTGCAAAATTTGGTTGCCAGAATAACTTTGCGGAATCTGAAAGCTCACAGCAAAATATTTAGACATTTTCTGCACTATGTCTCACATACTGCCCCCTCCCTTATCAAGTAATGACTGAGTAAATCCGTCACTTATACTAGCCAAATGAAAGTGAGTCATTTCAACTTGAATGATAGGAGGACTGCCTCAGTGAAGGTACGAAAGAAAGGATGACTTGGACTTTCTCATAAGATAACAGAAGTAATGTATTTTCCCAACAATATCACCATCGCTCAGGTAATGAAACTCACCTCGAATTCGGCCGAGTCAGGATTAACACTGGAGGGAAATTTGCGAATACTGCACGCATAGGTGTCGACACGATTTGCGTTACCCTTCTTTCGCCTTTTTCGTTCACTTTGAACGTCAATTGAGAATTGTAATGATGAAGATGTGAGATTGAAACTCGTAAATGTTGCATTCGAGCACAATCGCGATGGATCCGATGGTTTTTTGAATGCACTAACCAATGAGGAAAAGAAACTATGCCGCTTGCGTAAACCCGCTATTCTGAAAGTTAATTTGAGAAACGTTGATTTTAGAATATTGCCGCTCACATTTTTCAAACAATCGATGCTTGAAAAGATTATATTTTACTTTAGAGTTATTTGTATCCGATTGAAATCGGCTGATTAAACAATAAAATTGAAAAATTCATGACGACGATTACAATCAGAAACTCTTTTTTTTGCGGCAAAGCAATCCACCATTTACGGATTGCCGGCCATAGAACTCAGCAGTTGATGTGTGAAAGAGAAAAAGCGACACTTGTGAGATAGGCAGATCTTTGGAAAATAGTATGGAAGAATTTCAACTTTACAGTTAAAACAAACAGGAAGGAAGAGGCGGAATGCGTCTCTTGTCCGCCTGCGCGAATGAGTAGCAACGTTTATGCCTTTCCAATTTACCGAGGCAGTAAAACATCCGTAGCTTCGCTCTCATCAGCTAAGCCATCAGCTAGACGATAAGGCCGTCTATCTCAGCAAGGTTTGATCATCTACACTACCAAAAGCTTACTACAACATCAGCAAAGCCTTATCATTCACATCAGCAAAGCCTTATCACTCACATCATTACAGCCCTATCACCTCCATCAACAAAGTCCTATCACCTCCACCAATAAAGCCTTGTCACCTACAATAGTAATGTTCGTTCAGAATATAAGGCGAAACTGTGGAAGCTGATTGCCGCCTCTTTTGAATTACAGAAGAATTTTCAGGTAGCAATTTTGAACAATGCAATTGTCGCAATCAGAAAAAAACTCCCCCACTGTGCACTTGCAGCGAAATTGCATAGGCCACGTTGACGTTGAGAGTGCGCTTAAACCAAGCAAAAACTATCACCAAATGATGCATAAAAACGATCGCTCACAAGCAAAGACGAGAAAGTGATGAGTATACTTTCGAACCGGAAATATTTGATGTTCTCGTCTCTTGTGTGTATCGTTGATACTTTTCTTGCTCTGCCAAAAGTACAGTTGAAACGTGTGCACACACAAAAGCATACCACGGGTTACGTATCCGTACCTTTCCTATTATTGTGGCTGCCATTTTCGATGTATAAAATTTGCTTCAGGTTAGCTGCTCTGTTTATTCATTATAGAGAACGTTTTCTTTGAAATTATTAAAACTTTGAGCTGTATTGTCGATTTTTCATTTTCTCCTTTAAGAAATGGAAGCTACTAAAAGTGATTGCACTTAAAAAATATGAACGTTGCTTCTTGGTTTTGGATCGGCCACAAACTCTAAGTAAAAACCTGTAAAACACTTATTCCCTGTTGCCGGATCATTGTAAGTTCTGAGAAAATCCTATTTAAGATTTGTTTTTTATTGCCAAATCAGTTGCAAAGTGCATGCAAACCTCAAAGTTTTTCATAAACGTTTTGCACGCAACGGCTTTCAAAATTTCGATCTACTGTAAAACTTCTGATAACGTCATATCATCTATGATTATTTAACTTTTATTAAATCAATGTCCACTGTAATATTTAAAATTGAAGATATTTCAAGGAAACTGGGCTGGTTTAAACAAGAAAGAAACGTAAATAATGAAAAAACCTGAGGATGAGATCGACCTTTGTGCCTGTATCACGCGATACGGAAACTCCCACCGTTCGGGTGGCCGAATTCGACGAATCAGACACGTCACTTTCACTCATTGGTCATTAGGTCATCAGCATTTTTGCATCTCGTTATGTTCCCTATAAAATTCGCAACATTCAATGAAAAAAAAATAATAATAACAATAAAAAACGCACGTTGATGTGGTTGGCAATAAACGTCCACCGCAATTTTCATGTCATTATCAGCTCCTACTTTTTTCCCTCATAGCAATGAACATTAAAATGCTGCTGAAGTCTTAATTGCGCTTTTTATGCATGAAACAAATGTTCAGCGGAAACATTTTACTGAAAAACATATAAATAAATTAAATGGCATCAAATATTTTAGCAATGATTTTCAACAATCGTTGTCAAAATCAATTATTTTGGGGGAAATCGCTCGTATAACAAAAATTCAGATAGCACAAGGATGGAAGAGGAATGGGTGTTTAAAACGATAAAAAGATGTTCAAATCTCTTTCACATGAATATTCGGTGGGCTATCAATTTGGGAAACTATTAACTGTCTATTCCAGTTTTTGAACTGTCTATTGCTGGATGAAGCCCGCTGATACAGCATAACGGAAATGAAATGCCGAAAATATCAGCAATAACGGTGGTTTCCTTATGAAGGACTTCTCGCTTGAGAAGTAATTTTATGAGTGAGAAAGCTTCCACTATGTTGGTTTACTTTTGAGATGTAAACGTCACGTGGGCTATAATTTACTATTATATAATAGATACAATACATAGACTTCATAATATGGAAGTCATCAGCAAAACAGTACATGGAATTTCTAAACGAGTATTTAGCATTACTAATGGCAGTCAATTCAGAAATACCTTCTTATGACTGACGAACATAAGCTGAAGAAACATACTATCAGCTTATGTTCTTCGCAAAAGATTACTATCTGCTACCATAAAAAGTTTCAGAAATGTAGCCGCTACCTGAATACTACAGTTTGCAAGCAATCAAACGCAGTCAGCAATATATCATAAAATGTAAAAAAAATTTGCCACTGAAGTGGCCGCAAGCTTATCTTTAGCATATCATTACCATCAATCAATAAACAATTTACTAAAAGTGGCTATCACCAAATGATCAGCATTAACATGCTCAAGTTTATCGTGTTTTTGAAGAAGAGCAATTATTATTCTGCCGATTTCGAATGAGAACGAAAACATATATATATATATATATATATATATATATATATATATATATATATATATATATATATATGCCAAAAATTATGCTGAAGAAAAGCGAGTGCATCAAAATAATTAAGAAATATTAGGGTGCTACTTAGCTGGTAACTGTACATTCTATAGAATCCTGAGTCACTACGTGACACATTTATTTTTCTTTCTTTATCATTTGGAAATCACGCTACAAAATTCACTTTGGTAAAGTGATTCGGCCATTCCACTTTTTTTTTCACCGACTGATTCAACCAGTGGACGGTAAGTGCTAAGAATTGGTAGAAATTTGTAGTGGCTGATTGGTGCAAAGCTAAGCCCAAATCTAAATGATTGCTGATAGTCAAAAATAGAGCACATGAGCGTTCCGTATTTTACAGACCGGGCACTAGAACGGCGAATAATATAGTATTATTAGATGGTGGTAATATACCACTATCTAATATCAATCATTGGTATTCTACGATATAGTTGTCATAACATATAGAGTGCTGCGGTAACCGCAATAATATACGGATAAATCGCTTCACCTGAAATACCGAATAAAACCTCACACATCCCATGCAATGTACCTGAACACCATTAAGCCGCTATGCTTCACCATAAGCTCAACCTAATTTCACTACATTTACATATTCCCTTTCTCAATTGCAAGCAGTAATACAAAATAGTGTGCTGAAACAGTCTAGCTGATTTTCAACGAATCGATCACTGAGCAAGTTTTCAAGTTGTTCGATAGCCTCTACATTCATATTGACAGCTTTCAGCAGTGTGTAATCTTCGATGTACATGTTTGCCACTTGAAGAACTCATTGTTTAAGAGTCGAAATGAGATCAGTTCAATAATATCGATAATGTCTATGAATCTAGCAATGAATGCAAATCCCTTCATTTTATAAATCAGTGATATGCTAGTGGCTTAAGTATGAGACGATTTAAGCAATAAAAAGTATATCGACGACGTTAAATTTTTCATTAACGATCCATTGCCTCTTCAGAAAACTTGTGGCCTCTTAGAGGATAGCAACTAAACGATGAAAGCGAACTGATCCTATATCTCAGAGGATTACATCCATAACGCGCTTATAAGATGGTCGGGAAACAAGTAAAAGTGTACATAGATGTTAGTTCCCTGGTCGGAAGTTAGTATCGACAAACGCATCGCAAAAATTTTTCACGCTGCACATTTCGGCTTGAAGAAAATATTTTTCTACTACAATTGCATACACTGGAAGCATTTAAACCCGATGTTACAGAAGTTTTTCAACCTGTCAGCGTTAATTGGCCAGATGTGTTGGAAAACCGCCGAGGATTTCCCACAAAAGCTGCAATCTTTTTCTTATTTCTTCCAGCAAACACCAATTAAAAACCTTTGCTTTATTAAATGTTCTTTGTCGTCATAATTCAATATTTGAAAAACCTCTTACAATTTTCCGAAGCAGTCAGATTCAAATGTTGAGGGAAGCGATCCGATAGCGCCAACCAACTGTCAGCTATGAAAATGCGAATGTTCAGAGTTGAAAAGTTCTCATACGTCCGTCGCCTCATCCTCCCTGTAGTTCTACCGTGACATCTTACTTTCTACTTTCTAATTTTCTTTTATTTCAAAAAAACCGAACCGCGCATATTAGTAGAGTAATCGATTGAAATCATTCACTCAACCTTTAATGATGACATTTATAATTTAATAAATATAGAGCAGTTGCATTATATATTTGTAAAACACGCCGCCCACATAGTTGCAGATCTATTTGAAAGTGCTGAAAAAATGCAAGCAGCACATTTACCCGAACGGGATTTCATTTTGCATCGGTCAAGCTATTGAAAAATAGAAAAAGGAATCTAATCTCCTGTAAGAGAAGAATTTCATCGATCAACTGGGTGATTGTATAAATATGTTTTCTGAATCGAAAAAAATAACTGGCCAATTATATGCAAATATTTACGAAATGATGAGGGATAATTTGAGCTTTCAAAAATAATAAAATGCGAAATGATAGCAAATTGAAAGGATGTGTATTGAACGTAAAAAAAAAAGCAAAGAATGATGTTTGAATGAGGAATATAATACTTCAAAATTGTATATGGATTGACGAAGCACCGAGCGGTACAACATCATAAATGGCAAAAAAAAACCGCATAACGCCTACATATAACTTCCTGCACTCTACACTTTCGTTACCATGACGAGAACATTTTTTTTTTTGGTGACAACAACTCGTAAGAAGAAAAAAACATGAAAACAACGATATTAAAACTTGTAAAAAAGTAAAAATAAAAAGCTTAGAAACAATCGTTTCGGTGTTCCCGAAGTGTGAATACTTCCGGCGCTGAAATAACCTAAGGCTAAATGTGAGAAAAATTCTATTCATTGCTTGCAGACGTTATCGATCGGCTCTTTTATAGCGCAAAACACTCTAAAACATTCAAATAAATCGATTACTAAAGAAAAATGCATAGATTTATATAGAACCTCGACAACGATTCCTTACAGATATTAGCATAAGTTGTAAATAAATCACAATGTCCATAAAGATGAGAAAAATTAAGACATAAGCAAATGGCGTAAAACCATTAGAAACACAAAATAGGTAACGTGAAATGTATTTGTATAAGAACGCTGCCTTTCCCAATGCATTTGAGGTTGCTTAAGTATGCAACTGAACTTGCAATGAGTACAGTAACCTCAAGTGAATACTCAACTCTTACGATAACCACAGTTATATAGTATTCTCACAAAGCAATTATAGTAGTGAAATGTGATCAAACCACTACAGTGATCAGCTAATTATATGATATTATGGTAGGGAAAGATCCCTGAAATAATCCCTCTAACATTTGCGGGTGGCATAAAATGAAAACTAGAAGAATCTTAGTTAAACGTCAGTTGGCATTCGAAAATCGAAGAACATTTGACGAAACGCTGCAATCCACCAAGCAAGTCTCCACTGAGATAAGGCGGAGGCAAAAGGCAGCAAAATAACGATGGTAAAAGAAGTATAAATGATTATAGAAGAAAAGGAGGTGAACGACGTGAAACAACAACGAAAGAGGATCAACAAATTGCCAAAAGCAAAGAGATGGACAGAGAGATCGGTTGAATTGGATGATGAAACGTGGCACGACGCTTGTACATCCATTATGCGTGGATCGAGCTTTGAGTGAGTAAACGTATGCTGCAAAATGGCCATGAAAGTGTGACGTTAATCGAGACCGTCAAGGTAGCCACGATGTACATGAGACCTATTTTCAGAGCTTTTTTGCCTGAACATTTACCAGGCTCCAAGCAGTTCTTTTCAGGCCATAACGATCGCAGAGGTGAAGGCAGATTCGACGTCGTGAGAGGAGATTGAACAAAACTATTTTTTGCGACGACTTGGTCTCCAATTTTTTCCCAAATGTTCGGCTAAGGAGATCTGAAAGCTGGACCACTTTCCGGTGCCGAAAACTGCTTTTTTTGCCTTGCAGAAGTATTTGCTCCGTACTATAAGCACTTTTCCCTCCGAATTCTCTGTCAAAGTTCTTCCATTAAATGGTTCACATCTCTCTTCTTCCCTCCTATCTTCTTGCTTTCCTCTCGCCGGAATCGCCGTCACAATTGTCTCGTAGCAAACTTGTCCTGCGCCAGAAGCCTTTCAAAGGAGCATTTTGTAAGCTAGTTATTTTCAAGTTTTTTTCTTATAGCCTCTGAAATTTCATAAAATTTCAGCAAGCAATGTGAATGCTTCAAAAAAGCAAAAGCAATGCCAATAATCGAACGCTCTGACTGTCCAGCTGTGGGTTAAACTTCAACGGAATAAAATCTCCTTCTCATTTGAAGAATACAACTTCATTCACCAATGACCAGGAAAACACGGCTGGTTATAACGCAGACAGATAGATCAAGCCGAAGCGTCTGTCTTAGGGATACCTTTTACGATATAGCGCTGACATGTCGTAGAAAAGAACATAAAAGAACCTGAAGGATTTTATGCTGAATTTCATTCGCTACATGCATACTCGATCTTGGCTCGTTGATTGCCCTTAACGCAATAATACCACCCACTATACTGCAATCATTTACGGTAGGACTCTTCTAAGCACATGTTGAGCTATGATGTGAATATAAATGTTCTTCGAGGTCGCCTATGGTATTTATTGTAGCAAAAAATTGGAAAAGCGCGCCAGGCAAGTTGGAAATGCGTCCGCATGTTTACAATTCAGCATGACCATGTTCGCCACATCACGCTTATAGGAAAACAAAAATTGATCGCTTTCTTTTTGCAGCGTTTTGTTAGCAAAAATCTTCGAACGACTGTTTCCCTCTTTTTAGTGATAAAAATAAACCGCTTCCCCTTCGAAAATATCTCTATTTAACAACTTTTTATGAGAAAGAAAAGACATTCGCAGTATTCGTAGTTAAAAGTAGCCTTAGTGAATCCCACTACGACGCGTCGCTCTTAGCAAAACGTTAAGCGAATATGCTTCGTACATAGGAAATAACTAATTTCCAGCAATAATAATTCCTCATTGTTTGAACCAACAAACTGCAAAATTTATATATGGGTTCAGAAATAACCCTATTACAATAAGAATTTTCTCAAGGAAGAATTTCGAGAAGAAAAAGCAACAAAAAATGGAAGAATAGAAGAAAGCTAAGTCTTAGAAGCAACAAACATGAGATACTGTGTAAGCAGTGGGTAACAAAAGAAAACTGAGTCGACTCAATCGGATTCAGATGTGCATTGAGGAAGGACGAACGACTTAATGAAAGCTAAATGACGATGTAGACACAAATAACAACGTGAAAGTAGTCTAGTTGCCAATGTTGTGAAAAAAAAAAAAAGCTAAATCGCTTCGCGTTCTACTATGACAACGCACAAATGTATGCCTCACTATTGGCACCGTATGAGTCATTCGTCAAATATGTGCAAAAAATTATTCCTTTGAGGAGTCAACTCTAAACACTATGCGAATGAACGGCCGTAGCAATATTAGATGCGTTGAATAATATGAGCGTATAAAACATGGAATCTATTAATAAAAATCCTCTTAGTCTGAACAGGTGGTTAATTTTAGAAGTATGCGGAGGTTTTGGGGGTGGGAGGGGGATTGGAAATACATGAATTGTCAAGGTGCTTTATCGTGCATATATGGAACTAGACGTCCGATTCCCCTCCCCTCCGCTCAAAAAAAAGTCAAACGTCGGAGTTATAGAATCGACGATGACGACATCTCAACCTTGACTGCCTATGAAATCCTATCCACGAATCCTTTCGGCAGCAGAGGAAGTCAATCTCTGATGCGAAAAAAAGTAGACATTTCTAAAAAGTGACAAATAAAAATTTGTCGGCGAAGGTGAGTGCAATAGCAATAAAAATCGTTAAATGCCATTGTGTTAATGACATACATCTGCTATACGCATATCGCCGCATCTATTTACAAAGCATATGGAGCCGCATCTATTGAAACGGAATTATCACAAGTGGGTGGGAATCCTAAACACTTTTGAACTTCAAGGAACTTTTTTTATTTGAACTTCTAGGATATTTTTCACGACGAATTATGTCCCATACTCAATAGCATTATTTCAATTGACGCTTGAATTGCAATTGATTAAACTTCCAATTTTTTAAAATCTTCCATCATTTTATTTTATTTTTTTCGTCTTTTCAATTGGTCATTCGGTCGATTTAGTCACAATTCATGCAATGCACTCTGCTATGTCTAAATGGAAGGCGAATAAAACACCGGCCTTCTTGTGGATTCGTATGAGATATTCCTTATCGCAAATACAACCTCGCCTCTTCTGCGCTACTCGCATATTTTTCCACAATGATCGCAGTGCTCAACACTTACAACTTACAATTTAGATGATCGATTTAAGCAAAGTAAAGGAGCTATAATATATCAGCAAGTGTCAATTTGAATATCTGCGCATAGAAATGATTAGATCTATCAGATTATCCACTGAGACACTAAACTATACTTGAGAAAGTGACATGCTTTGAGAATCGATGAAGACTATTCCATTCAAACTCTAATTTGCGATCCATTTCTATCTAAACACCAAATTAATTTTCGAGGACAATGAACTGCTTCGAACAAAAGTGATCGAAGAACGGCTATAAACTAGACCTTCTAAGTGAAGTCTGCAGAATCTCTATTCCAATACTTAATCATTTCACATAACATACATTAGCATCTGAATTATATTTCACTTCATATTTTAGCAATGATTGTGATGTTAAACGATTTAGTAACCAAGGTGCGTAAAATGTGAAAATCTTTTGGCTTATATAATACCTTCTGAATTTTATAAGCCGTAACGGCTTAAAGCGGCCAAAAATTATGGCCAACGGGTTGATGCAGTGTTAAGCTTAAACTCAGATCATAATTCACTGCCATAAATTGAAAACAATAAAAGGAAGCAAGCAACAAAAACTTCAGTGTTTTAAATGAATACTTATATGCCGCTCAGTGCCTATTGTATTCAGCGTTCACACCTGCGGACATTGAACAAGATGCGAGTGGCACGATCGTGGCAAATGCGTCATCCATCCGACGATTGATTCATATGAAGGATTATAGATAAGCGGCCTAAAACTACTGTGGCTGGAGCAATGCAATATTAAGCCTAATCATAGATCCTAGTTCATTGTATAAATACTAGCATCATACTAGATGTGCTTCAAACAATGCCGCAACATCGGAACCCGTAAAAAAATAAGAAAACATACTAGCATTTAAAGAAAAAAATCGTTAAAGCAAAGTTATAAAGCAAATTTCACATAAAGAAATTAGACGTTAACAGGTATAACACCAGGTTACTCCACTGAACTTGCATAAAGCCGAAGACGCCGACCAATATCATCAACACGAACTGCAGTCTGCGCAAAGCTGTGTGCTTGGTTGGTTGCTCCATTGGGCAACGATGTGGCAATCGGCAGAGAGACGTGACACAAGTGAAGAGTACTTCCTATTTCCGAGAGAAGCACGACATACAGAATGAATGACGCAGAAATAAACCACTCAACGCGGCGCTTCAATTCTAACAGACGGCGGTGACATTGAAGAGGAAAAACTAGAAGGGTAGCGAGACAGTTTCCGAGGTAGTTCGATAATAGCAGGGAGGCAGAGCAAAATTCGACAAGAAGGATTTACAGTTGAGAGGGTGCAGAATGGTGGATGACTCAGCGAAAGGAGAATCAATCATATCGCAGCGTCGCGCAACGGATGCAACTCTGTTTCAAGGCGACTGCGTACTACGTCAATGCAATTGGGGTGTATCGTGAAACAGTGGAGGGCGTAAGGCTGAATTATGCAAAGGCTGACAGGTGTGAATAAATCGATCCTTTATTCGATCACCAGAACATCCCTCATTAAGATGGAACGGCAGACGTAATGATTGGAGGACATGAGGAAGTCGTGCAGACGAATTCAAAGATTTTCGCATATTTGGACATCTCATGACCAGTGACGACGTTTGAGCAGCCCTTTGAGCAGCCCACGTTTGAGCAGCCCTCTGTCTCCGCAGGTAAACCTGACCACAACAACAACAAAAATGATAATGGGGTATTTTTGATGACCAATGAAAGCTTGTCCGCAGACGGGGACGAACCCGCGACCTCTCGCTTGCTGGCGAGTGCTCTACAGCTGAGCTGCCGCGGACGTTCTCAGATGTCCCGTGTTACGAACTCCCGTCAGTTCATGTGCGTACATTATACGACACTCCGGTGGACGCATTACGCCATGCACCAGAATTGAACTGACGTAGGGCATATATATATATATATATATATATATATATATATATATATATATATATATATATATATATATATATATATATATAATATATATATATAGGATGTTTTTGAGTAACTCAAAAACATCCAACATAAACAATAAAAACGTCTTTATTTTCTGAAAAAGCAGGAACACTTGTCCGGGAAAATAAATGTGCAAGGGAGCCATGAGAATACTTGCAGCGAAAGGCGTTTAAGATGTGCGTTTAAAACTGAAGAAAAGAGGAAAAGAATAGCAGAGATCGTAAGGAACAAGGAAATGTGGGAATGTAAACATAAATATGCGAAAATAAGCTAGGTAAATTTATAGCAAAGCAGCCGAGCAACGGATACTGCAGTCAGGTAGCACCGTTCTTCAGATCGCTTAAAAGTTACTGGCTATGACCACAAAATATTCCAAAGAAAAAAAATTTCAGGCAGGCTAAGAAAATGCCACTCGTCCCATAAGTTTTCAATTTCAGCATGAGTATCGGATGTGTCATTGTGCCAGAAGTCTTGACAAAGGGCTATAGACCATATCTGTTTGGAGATCGTTATCAATGACTTTATATTAGTCGTGATAGGATGTCATGAGGTGTGTGCGCATAGACTTTCCTTTAATAAAGCTGCGGTGATCATTGCTTATGATGCTAGAAAGGCTAAGACAAATCAAAATTGATTTTCGCAGGGGATTTCGAGCATCTTGTAAGATGAAGACATATGGCTAATGGGGCGATGATTGGAGACACGATTTTGAGAGGTTTTTTCGTTAATATTACCGCAAATGCAGTTTTCCAAGCATTTGGAATAATGCCCAGTAAGAGATTGTATAAGTAGAGAACACAAAGAATAGCAAAGGCCAGTCGCAGCTTTCTTGATGGATCGCGAAGGCATGACATTTGGTATTTATGACACGTTATCACAAAGTTTAGAAATTCGTTCGTTGCCTAGGCATTTTCCCCTCACTCAAATCCGGCATCGGTATTGCTGCTTGAAAAACTTGCCTAGTGTGTAAAACGGATAGAAGCACTTGGCTGCAGTCTCGGCATGCGTGTCTGGAAAATTCTGGTCATGGCAACAGCTTGGCCGAGAAAAAACTGGCCTCGACTCGGGCATCCACAGGAACGCCACTACGAGCTCTAGGGAAGAATAGCTCAGCTATGAGTTCGGGACCATCCAGTTCCAGCAAAAACTACCGCATGGCGGATTCTCAGAAATTCAAACACGGCGTTGTTGTCCCCAGGGGCTCCGAAAACTCTCTCTCAAAATCTTTACATAGTAAGAAATGACATACCGAGTCGAACAAACTCAAAGAGATCTAAGATGTTGTGAACGGAGAAATGATAGAGAGGTCTGAAATAAAAGTGTCCCGGGAAATAATTACAGCAGCGTTTACTGCTATTGCGTCAAGTTGAACTAAGCAATAGCCGCAAAGATTTTCTTCGGAAGCATTCCAGAGTGACCCCTGATGAAACCTTTGGAACTCGTTAAAAAAAAAAAGGAAAACGAGCATCTTGAGAAGATTGTGGTTTATTTTTGTGTGTGCTTTCTACATCCAAATTATGTTTTTTTTCTGGCTAGTAAACTAGTCTTGAGATAATTCAGTTATTACCGAATCCTTTGAAGTAATTTGGCGTTTTTGTTTCTTCCCTAATTCTTCATTTTTAAGCTATTAGTCAACTTTCGTAGATTTCGAAGTGGAGTGCAGTTAATTAGTTGTTCTTTCATTGCTTAGCTTTTCATGAGTTTCTTTAATATTAGCTCTTGTCACTTTCACTCTTCATGGCTCATTAGTTGTTGCCTTTTTTTCGTTTTTATGAATGAAGATGCTACTCTATATTCGCACAGGTTATTCGATATAAGCGACTGTATTTGTTGATTTCCACTCGACAAAATCTACCTTTCACTATCTGTGTGGCAACACAATGTGAAATTTGAGCATACAAAGTAAATTGAGTATCAAGAAAAAAAAACCATCTGTGAAAATTCCGCTAGTGAGATATCGGAAAGAATAAAAATATAAAAAATCATTTCGCTTGACGAATTTTGCACCGAACATTGATAACTTTTACATCTGCTATGAGTGGATGTATGAAAATAATCCCCAATAAAAAGCTATTTACTTCACAATATCAGATGTAGTAATTTAATAAAACGATATTTTTTTAATAAATAATAAAAGTTGAAAAAAAAAACAGAAGAACAGAGCAGAATTTTTTATATTAATGAGGAAGAATATAACAATTGAAATAATAATAAAAGCATATACTAGAAGCAATACGATATGGGTAAAAGAGAGATTCAAAGAAATGTGCCGTTGATGAGTACCTACTAAGATAAAATATAATTCTTGTTGAATATTAAATGATGCTAATTAAAGCTCGTAAAGCTGAGGTTAATCCTGCGTAAATGTTACTGCGTGCATAGATTATTATCGATTGGTCTTTTGTATCGGCAATATTGGTACGAGAGATGCATCGATGAATATGTGCACTTATTGATGTGGCATTGCTTAAAAAATCTCTTCTGCATACTGGTTTCCGGATTGCAGGATAACATTTCTTAGAAGACAAATTTCTGTTGATATAGAAGTCATAAAATCTTTGCATCGATCTACGAACTTTACGAGGGAAGAAAGGCTTTAACAGTGACGACTCTCATGTCCCTGCAGATAATGTTGCGGCGCATTTGACAGTAACCATTATTGCAAAGAGAGAGAACTCTTTGGCTTTAGAACGAATTGCTCTGTTTTATTTTATCTGTGAAAACATGTACTTCTCGAAATTTTAAGAATATATTTTGCATAAAGTGAGAGAAAGTTTACATTTATTCATCAATGGTGAAATAAGTTTTTAACTGAAAAATTTACGACACAATTTGATTCCATTTTCACTTTGAGCGAAATTTTCGTTATCGTGAAAGTCAGTAACTCTTTGGGATTTTAAAATGAGCGCAATTATTAGATTCCATTTCCACGACTCTGTTTGAAATGCAAAAAAAAACCTTGTAATATATAGTAGGCTTTTTTGATCAATTACTATTATTAAATAGACGTTGACGGGAGTCCTTGAACTCGAGGATTTCTATTCGACACCTTTCAGGTAATCAATTGTTCCTTCTCGACAAGGTCTGTCCTGCATCCGTCGAAGCCTTTATGTTGCGAAGTGAAAGGGCTTGTTCTGATCTATTTTTAAGCAACAATTTTTTTTTGCTCTTGATATAGAGCAAATAGTATTTATTACAATAGGTGAATCCCATGACATAAACATAGTAGCAGAAAATAACGATTCAATAAGCAAAACGGCCTAGCAGTTTAAATGTTCACCGCACTTATCTCCTCGTCAGCTTCATGGTGCTATATGCTTGTCTCAAATTGATTCTTCATTATTCAATATCGCTATATCTTATTTGATTCTCAAAGGAATGTTGCGCTTTCTTACTCACCGACAACTGAACCAAATCGGCTATAAATTTATCAATAGTATGGCTGCAGGTTTTTCGAAGAATCAAAAATTTCCCATTTCTTTCGTGGGTAATGTTAGCAAATCCAAAGTGCATTGATTGAAGACCACAAAGCTATGTAATATCCCATCATTGATCAATTTAGGCGATATTGAACAACTTAATGAGTTGTTTCATTCAAATGACATGCAAATGCGACAATTGGAATTTCGATTGTGCCGATATTTTCGTATATTTTTCAATTTCATCAAAAACTTCAACTTCCTATACTCTCATTGTTATGACCAAATTCATATACGAAAAAAGTGAATTCATACAAACGCGTTCAACAAAATAAAACAACGAATTTGCAGAAAATCGTAATATGGAGTCTTTTAGATTATCAGTGTAAAACATATTCTTACAAGCCAACCTTAGGAACAAATTGCGGATCGAGAAAAGAAAAGTTTGTGGGTAATTCGAAAATATATCCACTGCCAGTGACGTTTAGACTTGCTTGCTTACCATGAATAGAAAAAAATTTTTTTTCTATGTGAACGAAACTTATATAAGCATTCAGGATTATATAGGAGAATCACACACATCTACATGTATGGTTTACGCGTATTTTACATAATATCACAGACGGCAGTATTTCGTGATTGATCGTTCCTTCGCTGCTGTCGTGCGGCTTTCGCTTCTGCCTCTGTTTGAGTTGCAACTGGCGCTTCAACTACAATTATATCCGCTTCCATATCGGTTTTCGTGAGTTGCATTCCGAGTATTTCGGCAGCCAGCTGTCTGCAAGAGATATTCACTCGACTCGTTGGAGCCCAAAGGAAAACAGAACTGCAACATGCAATGCACAATTGGAGGAGGGGTGCTTCGATTTTGTTACCGTCCCTTACCTATAAAATTTACTTGCTTTGTTGACGCATAAACATTTGTCTACGAGTCATTTTCTAAAGTGCACAGTTATTGAAACGAGTGATCTCTCGGAGATACTTGTGTTCATTGTTCCAACTCAAACAACACATCGATAGAGTTGTCTTTTACGAGTTTCTTTCGAAAGCATTCAGCTTTTCACATTGTTCACTACTCTATAAACTGATAGTTGCGGAAAAATCCGATTGTATCACTCTCATCTATCCAAATTGTTTGCTATTCTTTAGTTCTTTGGGCTGTTTCGTTAATGAATAAAAAGTACATCTGAAATAAGTACATCAAAATAAATTTTATTAATAGTCTGAAACAATCAATAAGCAAAACGATCGTTAGGGCACTAAACTCATTTCTCTGTTTACCGGCCGTTGAATCATCAGTCGGCTGAATATTTTGAATAAAATTATGTAGCTATAAAGTGAATATACATTTTAAACAATTATTCACCGAACGAGCCGATATGCGCTTTTGCATTGCCGCTTATCACGCTTGAATGTTTCATAAATTAGCAAAAGCTAATAAAAAACGCTATAATGCATTCATATATCAATGCATGTGACTATTTGACCATATCTTTGACGAAAGGAATAATCCTTCTTTTTCTTTCAGCGCTTTGGTCACGGATCAGTCTTTCCCAATGCCATCTAATCGGTCTTAAAAATTACT
Source organism: Baylisascaris procyonis (assembly GCA_037389465.1). Lineage (NCBI taxonomy): Eukaryota > Metazoa > Nematoda > Chromadorea > Rhabditida > Ascarididae > Baylisascaris > Baylisascaris procyonis. Next base: position 2,955,493 of record JAZARR010000032.1, on the reverse strand, counting down.
TAATCGACTTCACATTGCACGAAGCTTAAGTGAGATGTTCCAATAACAACCATGGATACTAGATGGATTGAATTATCGAGTTTTCTCATCCAGCTTTAATCACTCTCAAATTAGAACTGTCGAATAGACGGACAGATGTGCATTCACTTACATGCGGATAGATATGGTACCGTTATAGTGCGTTTTGTAAATATCAATTTACAACAACATTCACAACGCTTAAAATGACATACTCAGTAATGCTCCATCTGAAAGAAAGCAGTTACGCATATTTCAATTTGAAGTTATTTTCGATTGGTTGTAGAATAGAATCTAACATGCAAATTTTAGGGTGTCCACAGATGCTATAAAATTAATAAATTGCGACAAAGTCTATAGTGGCGATGAAGGTGGTTTAGTGATGCACTGATCGCATTGTTTCACCGCCGAATCTTTTTGAGATTACAAGTTGAAATAACCGAGTAAATAGACGCACAGGTGTGCACACACATAAACGCTCAGAAAGACGGAGCAATCATAATCGTATTCGTATAACAAAATTTGCAAACTATAATTGAAATGTTTTTGCATTGATCTTCAAAATTTTTCTAGGAAGATCAAGCTTAAGTTCACGGACATTACATTCTTTTCCACTTTATAATATGTCAGATTAAAGAACAAAGGAGTTCTTGTGTGTTAATTATATGAGAACTGACTTTAAGGAATTTCATGCTATTTTCTTAAATTCTGGCAGTAGTTGGGACATTGAAGTCTCTGCTAATGCCGATGGAAAAAATTTTATATATTTGTTCATATACGCTGGAAAACTGTTAATACACACTGTTTATATACGCAGATGGTAAAAAAATTATAAGAAAAATATATATATATATATATATATATATATATATATATATATATATATATATATATATATATATATAGCGTCCCTAAAGCTTTCTTAGGAAGAAATTGGATGCTCACGGTTGTTGAGAAGAAGCGGACAGTTTATACATCTTACAGCAGCACTGCACTATGGCATCAGCATGCTATTAGTACTAACGGAAACCATAGGTCTATAAGGAAAGTGACATAAAAACAATAAACAACAGCAAACGTTTAACAACGCCAACCCAACCATTGATCATTTTCACCCTTTTGCTTACAGCTGGCTTTATGTTATTTCACTGCAAGCTTCATTCATTAAACTGCACTATATATCATAGCGCAAAAAATATATATCTACTTATTTGGGAAGCATTGCTGTCCAAATGTTTACCGGAAATCAATGGGCTAGATATTATGTTTTATCTGAATAAGGCAGATGCACCTGCTAACGAATGAGGAATTACCAATATTAATGAAATGTTACAACGACTAAACATTCCTCAGATTGCATATTGCGATGTGTTTAACTTTTCTATTTTCATAAAAATCCATGATTCCACGGAAATCTCAATTTTCAATATCGATATGAGTTTTTCAGAAATTTCATTGAAAAATTGCTCTAAATAATTCCCAGTGAGAGCAAAATAACAACGACTTTCCTATTGAACATTTCAATTAGTTCAGATACATTGACTCTGTTTTTGTACCTCACTAATATCACAAAGATTTTATTTATAGCCGACTTTATTTATAGCCCTTGAGGCATATTACATAATGCCGCATTCATTTGGCGTATTGCTTTGAATACATCGCATGCAAATGATTATATACCCCTCATCACACTTTTTCATCACGAAAAAATATCCTGAAGAAAAAAATCGGAATATTCAAAAGTTTACAAACCTGAACATCAACGTAACACTATCGCCTGTTTTTGCCGAAACATAATGACTAGTCATTCCATGTTGTTCGGCAAATTTCGTATGTCTTTCAATGCGAACAGCTCGTCGATGTTCCAAATCTGTTTTATTGCCAACTAAAGAGAGTTGCGCGGGCTGAAAATTATTCATAAACAAACTGATTCATAAATTTCAAGCTCACATCGATACAATATGAGCTATCAATGATTATAACAGTGAGAGGATGTTCTTTTCTCTTTTGTTGCTTTTTGAAGATTAAAAGAGTTATAGTTATTGAATTTCTCTTTAAATGAATTCGAATTGATATCCTCCTGAATATTCGTTCATAGAAAATAGATGACCGGAAATGTTCACTTACATAAAACAATAATCCCAAAAAGAATTCTCTCAACATTTTTATGACTGATCAATGTAAACAATCGTAAAATTACGATCACCTATCTATCATATTCCGCCATCAACGTGCACTTCTTCGTTTATGTATGATGAAACAATAAACTTGTTGATCGGCTTCCCTTTCTTGATATATTTAGCATTAAATGTCGAGAAAAGCGGAATGCGGAACGGCGACCGGATGCTTCATTCCGAGGAATCTTAATCTATGAAATTCCACTCCTCTGGGATCAGTTCTAACTCGTCTGAGAGCTAACAAGGCATGTGCTTATTGACTTGTGAGCAGCGGTAAAGAATTCTCTTTTGAAGTGGGAATTCAATTGTAAAAGCACTTACTTTCTCCTGAGTTTTTGTAATTTTCTTAATAATGTTGACCCAATCTTCAAGACTTTCAAAACTTGAGCTGTTTGTAACATCATATACAACCAATGCTCCATGTGCACCAAAAATATACTTCTGTAACATTGGGCTTGCTATGCTCTGTCCTCCGATATCCCATATCTGAAATTTATAGCTATATTACATTTAATGGAAATCACTTAAATTATTAATGAAATACGAATGATTTGACGCATGAAACGACAAAATTTATTTAGATATTGCTGCACTTTTAAGAGAGAAATGACGGTCCAAAAATTAACTAAAAGAAGAGCGTTGAAATGATTTAACACAGCCTTACAATGGGACACATAAATATACTCCAATCCACATAAAGTTAATTCCTCTTATTTTATATTGCATGTATATTGATAGTGGTAAAGGTCAATTAACACAAAATTGATTTGATATGGTGAATGTATTTGTAATGATAAAAGAGTGTGCTATAACTTCGAAACGAAACCGATTTGTAACATCATCTTCAAACGTAATTTACCCACCCTATTTCACTATAACAAAATCGGTAGACTCAATATTTTAGAGAAAATATTTGACGTGTCGTATTGAACATTTCCGCGCAATCGAAGTCAACAATTGACGAAAATTGAGGAATTAAAGAACGATGTCAAAGAAGTTGGCATGATATTCGCTCTCATATCCTATTCAAATGACCAATCAATTTCGCCGAAGATTAGGAAAAAAAAATGGAATATTTTGAATGATGCATTCGTTACTCGATTCATCCGAGAACTCATTGTAATCTTCTTACGGATCCAATCAATATCAAACGAAATTCCATTAAACACGAAAATACATACAAGTCTTTTGGCAACTTTAGATACCTCTAGGTATTATCGAAGTTGATATCCATTACTTCAGCTTCAGTGGATTCCGAGTTTGAGCTATTGCTCAGGCAGAGATAGACATGCATGCACGCATGGATGCATGCATACACACAAACACATACAGTCATGACGTCACCGCTATGCGCTTTTGCAAAGGAAACGTTTTGAAAGTGTATTGAAGGTAAATTGAGAGGGGACCGCCGAAGATCACATGAGATGCCTTTTTGCATTCGCCTTATCAAGCCAACCAGTTCTATGAATTATCAACAATTGAAACAGCCTGAACGAAGATACATTATCGCCTTAACTCAATTGATCGCTCGTATAAATGTCCCACAAAAGTTCCGCTTTGAAAAGCAAAATTAACCCCCATTCGGTGCATGAAACTGCTTAGCACACTGCAATGTGTAGACATCGTTTCGAACTTGACGGGTCACCTTGGAAGACGGTCACATTGCATGGATCAACCACCTCTTCCCCACTCTTATTTTTCCCTGCCTCGTACTCACCCCACTTCCTCCTTCCTCAGTCCCACAAGTTTACTTAGATGCTTCAGGAGCTGAAACTGATAAAATAGACGCACACTCATACATATATTATTATAGGAAGAGATGTAAATTTATGAGGGCGCATAAAATCGACTCCAAATGAAAAGTATATCGAATACGGTTAGGCCACTATTAGTGTTTTGTTATGTTCAGCGTAATGGATGTCCATGACACCAATTTTGCCAACAATATTCGAGCTCTAATCAAAAGCTTCTTTAGAATCCAGTTAAGACCTCAAAGGGAATGGCATCATCGATTCTGAATATCGATTCTTGCGGTTGCTATGCCATTATTTTCGCTTCCTAGATTGGCTCAAAGCTTTTGAACAGATTCTACTCAAAGATTTTTTTCTCTCAAATTTCACAGCCCAATTCTTCAAGCAGTATAAACTGCCATCGATTTGGCACAAATGCAAATGCAACATTGATGCATATTTTTGAGAACATTCAATTATCTTCACTACTCTGACCGCTTCGATTGTGCAAGAAACATCTCTATGGTAGGCCAGCATTACAGCACAAAAATCACTTCAATCGAAATGCAGAAATTAGCTATTAAACCTCCTAATACATACATACATGCATGTTATACATAGCAGTGGCAAATGCCCGCCAGTGCTTATAATAAACATTCATACAAGTAGTCAGTCAATGCTTTGTAAAATTTGTTTCAATAGGATGTATTCTACAAGCCAAGCATAATTTAAATTTCAAACATGAGCATAGAAGTTACCTGTAGCAAGACTGAAACATTTCCAGGTAATAAGAGTCGTCTCGAGAAGAAATCCAAACCAACAGTCTGCAATTCTTACAAACGTGTTGAATTAAAAATCATTCATAATTGAAGTTTCGAAAATTCTACGATTTAAAATGTGAAAGAAACTTCTATGGTTATGTTGATCTCTCACTTTGTGCACAAATGTTGATTGTCTAGATTGACGCTGTTCGTGAAATCATTTATGTCGGATATAGCACCGAATAGCCAACCCAATATGTCTATTTGTGATCTAACAAAACAGTGATCAATTTTACTTTTACAATCGATTCTCGTTTATTGTTCTTCACATGTCATTGATCGACTTATGTGCTCTTGTGCCACCTCAGGCGATATCTGGGCCATTTGGAGGCATCTGATCATACTCGTGTTTGGGAGCGGTGGTGTTCCCCCATAAATTTCTTCTTCTACCTCTCTCGTACTATTGCATGTCGGCATAGACATACGGTTATCTGCTTCTGCCCTCTGCCTACACTCTGTCGCATCAACGCCGCCAATCTCACTAACAACAATTTAGAAAGGGTGATTTGCAACTATTCAATTCAAAAATAATGCATTCTGCAGCATTACTTTTCGACAATACTCCCAGAAACATGGCCCATGATCCTTCCACAAGGCAGTTGTAAAACAGTCTGCTGGTAGTGCTTTAATTATCCACGCTCCCAAATACTCAAACAGCTAGTATCTATTTATGAATGATTGGATTTTCAAACAACTCTTCTGCCGTTTGTTTTATTAGATAAGCTCAGTGTGAATTTTTGAACTTTTAAACTTATAGCTCCCTTGAACTTTGAATAGCTCTCAACACAACAATCTTCACTATTTCAACTGCACGTTTTAGACGCCAGCTAGGATGGTTTAAACAACATGGGATGAAAAAAAGCTGAAAGTCCAAGACCTTCGAGCGCTGAAGCAGGCTATATCGAATGAGTCAAATAACATAGGACACATCTAAATGGCAGCTTATCTAAATGTGAACTTACATAGCCTTATTTGCTGATAATAACCACGTTAGCATTCTTACCTAACCATGTATATAAACAGTGTTTCTGAGAGAATCAATGGGAATTTTTGCTGATTTTTTCCAAAAAAAACATCTTTGCCTACTAAACAAGATCATTTTTCCGTATTACAGATCTTGCATGCATCCCATATAAATACACGGCAAAAAATAATTTGTTTTTAAGGAACCTTAGAAGAGAGACCTATTATAAACTAACCTGTTGATATTGGCGACCGAAGTTATCTTGAGCAAAGCGCATACATAGAGAGGTTTTTCCACTTGCTCCATCCCCACAAACGACCACTTTAAGAACACGCTCCGAATGTTCATCATCATCCGAATCCATTATCTCACACGTCACAAAAAAATTATTCAAAATTCGAATTCAGCAGGCAAGCAATAGGCTTCTATGAAATTCGCATTTCACCGGTGAATAAAAGGTAGGAAGAAATATCAAATAGGGAACCAAATTTCAGTAAATATACTCTGATTTCGGAACCAGTGTGGTCAAGAAATTATTCGTAAGCGCATATGCGACATATGGTTTGCCGCTAACGCGACGCGTATGATCGCCATGACAACCATGTAATGACGATTCATGTCGTTTCGTTTCCGGTGAAAGATATCCGAGAAGTCCTGTAACGACTTCAAGACTCAGGTGTCATCGAGGAAAGAAAACGAGAAGATCACACGTGGAAACCAGGAAACGCCTCCACACGTAAAGAAATTTGGCTGTCACATTATTACAAGTTAATTATTCACCTAAACATATAGGAGCAAACAAAATCGTTGATCCTCCACTTGCGTCATTTTACCTATGCATTATTCTTCTAACACGTTATTGGCTAGTCGTAGCTACGCGTCAAATCAGTAGCTGAAACGAGTGGGAAAGCACATTAAGGAGGATGGCATGTCTCTCGTTTTCAATTCTGCATCAATCACTCGCCCAAATGTTCAGAAAAATAACAATATGAATAAAATTGAATTCAACTCTTTGTTTTTCAGAGGAAGCCATAAAAAGACAGGGGAGGGGTTGTGTCCAAATAGTCTGAGATATAGGCTTATCATTACATCTCAGCACCAACCAATTCAGATTTTAGAAGCTCAAAATTCTATTAGCTTTCTCGGTGATCCTCATAAAATGTCTGCAATTTCCCTGCCTATTCTTTCCGGCCTTGTTTAGTGAGTCAGTGTTCCACTTTCTCAGCTCGCCTGTGCTCGATGTTTCAAAAATACAGCTCTACTTTTCACTGGTTTAAAAGACATCGAGATTATCTTTCGTGTGTTTCGCATAAACGACGAACAGACGATTCAGCGAACTGTGGATTATATTTTATGCCTTCATCGACTACAAATGCCGCTTAGATAGTGACCAATGGACATGTGTGTATGTGTTTGTTAAATGTTGCAGTTTCTAGAGTCATAGTTGTTTCCTACTGCTTTAAGGTGATAAAATCTGCTCATCATAGCAATCGTTCGGTAAGAAAAAATTCGTTGAAATTTTCTTTCCTCATAACAATCTTGCACTTTATTTCTGATAAAATTTCAACTATTTTCGTTGTAGTGTGCTACGAATATTGAATATTGGATATGAGTTGTTGCTTTCAATTGAATATTGCGACCGTTGCTTATCGAACTCATACAACAATGCATACTTAAAAGTGATGATGCCACAAATGTTAAGAATTGGTCGTTATGAAGAAATTTTTCTATCTATCATAGGAAGGCTCGTCAGCATCCGATGGGCAAGAGACGAGCCTAAGCCCTAACCTTCACGTGACCGACCTGCAAGAAGGAGAGGCCGACCTAAAGACCACGGGAACCAACTGGACCAGAGAGGCATTGGGTCAGAGCAGGCGGAAGCGATATGAAGAGACATGTATTCATAATGAATGCTATGTTCATTGAAATAAATAAATAAATAAATAAATAAATTTTCCCCATAGGAATAAAATTTTAGATAAATTATTTCCAAGAGATGAGGCTTTCTTTCGAGAGAAATCTCTGTCATTCATTTCAGGAGCGCATGAGTTTTTAGGTCGGTACTTTTATGGCTGAGAAAAACAAGTGAGAAAACATTTCACTGAGATAGAAAAAATATAAGCTTGATGGATAGTGGATAGTTACACGAATAATAACCGCTCGTATTATTGTGCAAAATCAAGAATTTACTTCCTTCTACATGTGCGAATATCGAATGAAATTTTACCGTCATATTTTAGGTCATTAATAATTGTTATCTTAGTGTTTTCTTCAAAAAATCTCTACAGAATTTTCATAAAATTCTACATCAGAAAACAACTAAATGAACTTCATAAACAAACGTAGAGTAAAAAGAATGCAAAAGTTTCGTTCATCAACTCCATTTGTTATTCGAATAAACAAGGAATTTTTTCGAATGTGAAGAAAATTCTATACATTAGCGAAATTTGCTGCCTAAAAGAAATAGCAAGAGAAATTTTTTTTCTCACTTGGAAAAATTCGATGAAAACTACTAGAGTATTTTTTAGCGAACATAAATACAAAAAAAAAAAATGATTAAGTTTTCTAATTTCAATAAAGCTCCAAAAGACAGATTATGCAAATTTGGCAACTCTATGTTATATGCAACGGTGAATATTGCTACATTAGCTTACATAGTTTGTCGATATTATTGCCGAATCGTCGTATAATTAACGCCGCCTCTTAGCGTTGCGACTAAGTGGGTACAGCAAAGGTTTGTTGTTTCAGCTTTCTTTTTTTTCTGGTAAATGTTCATGTTGACATTCAAATCGAGTTCTCATCACTATAAAATATGTTCCTATGGTTAGCCAACTCTGTGAAGATCACAAAAACTCGATTGCTACTTTAAGCATCATCTCAATTGGAATGCATCATTCAATTTTGAAGGAGAAAAGAGAATTTTTTTTTTCAAAATTTTGTGGTGATTTTTAGGTTTTCTTTCATATAAAATCTCTAGCGAAATCTTCATTTTCTCCTCATTGGAAATTTCCTCGCGTCTCTTTCGCTTGTTTATTCGACAGCTAAAATGAATTCAATTAATACATCAAAATACTTTTGAATAATAAATTCCTTTCTAGCATTTAGATTACATTTTTTTTTTACAAAATATAAACGCAACGATAATAAATGGTTGATGTTAAGATCGATCGAAAAATATGCCCTATTGTTGTCGTTGTGCGAGACAAGAAGAATGTTGCTGCTATTGCATCGTCCCTTCCGTGCATTTGGGTAAACATAAAAATGGAGCAATGCGTTGTGTGTGTTTTATTTACGCAATACGAATCCCCCCCACTTTCGCGTCCGGATATGCACTTTTCAACGGCTGAAATATGCCATTGCTTATGATTTTGCGTTCGAGATGTCCGCTTTGCATGATATCTCAAAGAAACCACTAAAAATATCAACTTTTTTTTCATTGTTTTTATGAGTAATGCTTTATTGATATAACCGATGGCATGATTGAGTATAGATAGGTACAGATGTTTTATTTAGTACAATGAAGAATATATTTGCCAATAATATTAGTCGGAAATTCATGGTGGTATCTGTTTTAATAGTATTTGCTAGTTGTGAGCCTCTTAAAGATTCAATTCTGCACAGGAATCAAAATAGATATTTAGATGCAAATAGAAGGTCTTTGCTATATACTTTTAATTAACGGTACCGAAAAAGGATGGGGCTTAGGAGGGGTGTTTTATAAGCTTTTGGCACATTATCTCTCATTCTTGGCCGCCTCCAATACCTGTTTTGGGAGCTATTATGGCCAATTTTCATTTATCCTAACCATTGCAGATATATTTGTGTGCCGAGTGAAATTTTTATGAATCTAACTCTCTAGCTTAATTACTTTGCTTGCTTAGACGAACAATGATGGTCTTTTTAACGTTACTTTTATTTTTACGACCATCAACACAGAATTTCCGGTCGCCGAATAAAGCAGTACCGCATCTCAATATCCATCTTTCATTACCAAGCGATGATTGCTTCGTTTGCGTCTCTATTTTTCAGAGAAAAAAGTGCAATTTAGGAACTTTGGGAAGTCTGCCTTGTCTGCCAATATAACTCGTGATCTACTATATCTTAATGAAATGAAATTTAAGTGTAGCTCACCTATACGCCATTATATGAAAGGCATCCAAAAATTCCCTAATCAATCTCCAACCATGTTGTTGCTTTTCAATTTCTTACTTTAATTGCTCATTGCTGACTCGATTACATGTGGCAACGATTATTTTCCACCTAAGATTCGATGACAGAATTAAACGAAACTATCAACTAATTGCAAATCATTTACCGATGACCTCTCTTTGAAGCACTTCGGTGCCCATCCACCTAACCACTTTATTGCCTATTAAAATTGGTCCTTTATTGAACCTCCTTTTTAACTCCAGTGGTTAAGATTTTTGGTAATTGACATTTGCAATAGCAAATCAACGTACTTCACATGATCGATACTCCGATTCTTTCGTCTCTTTTCAGAAATTCAACGACGGAGGCGCAAAGTCGAACATCCGAAAAACGCCAAATTATATCCCTACCTTAAGACAGTTCGTCAGTAATGACGTTCGTTGCAGGACTATTTCTCCTGTGATACTGAATATGGATCTTGTATATCGTTGATACCGCCGTGGCAAAAAAAAAATGCTCTAACTTAGAAACTAAACCAGAGATCTCTATAGGCAGCCAGTAAACAAATAGCATAGTTTGGCATTTGACGTCCTCCGTTGTCCTCTGACTGCCTCGAGGCATTTTCGGGGACGATTTTTGACCTGTGCGTTCCAAAGATCAATCGGTTCAATACACGCAAAGGTCGCATTAGATTTTAGTGCAGTGAATAAATCGATTTCAATTTTACAAACTTTCCCTTCCAGCGTGCAGATTTGGCAAAGCATTGTCATGATCTGTTAATTGCGATGAAAAAATGGAAGAAATAAATTCTTCCGTTTAGCATTCGAAATTCAACTGCTCAAATGCATCACATTCGAACGACTAAGCAATAAAAACATCCTTAAAAATATATTTGCCACATTATCCAACATAACTATCGTTATAATGTCACAATGGATGTGTTATTTTTGATAATCGAAATACAAAAAGAGTACAAAGTTATCGAAGAATTTAGCCATTCAAAAGTGTATATCGCTATGGCAATCCGTTGTGCTAAAATTTCACCGCAAAACTAATACAACTATGCACTCGTTCACCTGTGCAACACATTTAGCGTATTCCGTATATTTGCCTATTGCATCGCCATTGCTTTATGCGATCCATCTGTTTAACATTGCGCATTTGAGATTTTCGCATAAAGTGATTTCATAAAAGAAAATATGCAATATAATAATCCAGCATGATCATCAAAGAAAAATTTGGCGATCGAAAGCCTGCCAATACGATAGGAAATTTTACTGATGAAAAATTCATGTTGCAAGGTTCCGATAAAACTGCAGTGCGGATTTTTGATTCAAAAATTTTCAACAACTATCCCACACATTTCAAAGATTCTCATTTTAACATTTATAACGTAGAGAGGAATTATTGATGGAAAGGCTCTAATAAAGCGCATGTTAAATCTTCCTCAAAAGTTTGGATTTCAGGATACGATGATCGATATTCCAGGAGGATCAACTTAAAAATCCTTGATTCAAAATTTTAATATCTCAGTTCCCTAACGTAAATGACGACGAATGAAAACTGAAGAAGCATGTGAAAGTTTCAAGCATTAAAAGCTAAACACATATGCTACAAATAATTTAGCCGTAATTCCACAACAATAAATGATCATGAAATTTATTTACCAATTCGTTGATTTGGAAGATCAATTCGTCGATTTTGACATGCTTTCACAATTCATTTAGCAACAATACTGATTTGTCGAACGGTGGAAAAAATAAATGAAAGAATAAAATATTCATCTATTTCCAGGAGGAAAGTCACTCGAAATTCCCTATTTAATTAAAATCAATTTATGAACAGCACCGAGAATTTTATTCTATTAGACAATAAAATGACCCGGCCGCCTATTATCCATTCACTTTTAGCCCAGAACCCACTTCTAAATTTCTTCATTTTATAGTGTTATTATTCGTGCTTGAAACAGTTAGCCCAGCTGCCAATAAGCTCCTCGAGCACAACGCACACCACAGGATGTAGCAGTTTCTTAGGAGTTGTTTCGATCTTTGAACTGAAACGACTACAGACAATCTAGGCGCCGATTGTGTTTACAATCCTGCAGTGAACTATTTTCGAAAGCAAGGGGTACATCTGAATATTTCAACCTGAAATAAGCAACTAAAAGAGCGCTTTCTAATGCGCTAATGCCGCCGATTCGCATTGTACTTAATGAAATCTGACGAAACGATTCACTTCTGTATTTTTATTACATTTTTTTTACAACGAACAATACAACATATCAAACTATAAATAATTAATAACAACTCAAACAATAATGAAGGAACTTTGAAAAATTCATTCACAGCTTTCTACTCCCTAGGAATCAGTGTTTACCAGGTTTTTATTTCAGATTCAAGTAGCCACAACATAGCACGGGATATGGGAATCACCATTTAACCGGAAAATAAATCATTTCGGAGCTGATCACTCACGACTGGTCACCTACCGAATTTAACCCACATACATATAAATTGGGGCTCATGTTGAACAGTGGAAAGCAGGGAACCCACATTATCAACTAACCGCATTGCTTAAAGGACGTATTTTAACGATGCAAAAATCAAGAGTTAAGATTGATTGCCAACGAACATATTTAAATAAGAGGTAACAGAAAATGTCATATCAGAAACGTTACTCATTCGACAATAACTAAACAATAGTAAACGGTTGAGGTTATTTTATACAGATAGAAAATTTGAGAGAACTCTAAAAACAATGAAGAGCAAAAAAAAACGATCATCTTGAGGCGATGAGGATCCTGTAACGCAATCACATAGATGAAACCCGATGAAGAATATATTTTTTTTCTCAAAAAAAAAATAAATAAATAAAAAAAATTGTTCAATAGACGATAAGAAAAACTCATTACTACTTTATGAAGGCAATGATATTTTATGATTTACTTGGATATACGCATTATAAGCATCATAGCCCTAATCTATTAATAAATCCACATTAATAACTGCATCCCTCTCGAGTGATCTTAAAATTTTACGATATAAAGGTTCTTAAGCCAAATTACGATTTCATTAATATTTATTTAAGTAGGATTAGCAAATTTAATCTCATTGAAAAAATTATTTGTATTCATAGTCCTTAAGTTGGCTTCATCGATTCGCCTCTACATGCGGAATCTTTTTGCGGATGAAAATTAGAAAACAAAGGTTTCATTGTTATCGAAAATTCGGAAAAAAATTGACGAATCATTGAAAATTGTTGAGTGGTTCTCATATGAGATAAGTAACAAAATGGCAATCTATCTTAATATGGACAACAATTTCAACATTTAGAAAAATTTTCTCCAAACGTAGAATGAAATTTTTTCAACTTCGATGATCTTTAATGAACATTTCAGAAAAAAAAAATCTTTTTTGCAAGTCAGAAAAAAATCTTTTTTTTTTTTTGCAAATCAGAATGCCAATAACTCAATCTACTTTCCACTTTTCAATACTATCTTTACTATGCATATTACCTGCGAAAATTATCAGTGTTTTTGATTCCCAACTTTCGCTTTTTTTTTATCTGCATGAATTAGGATGTTATAGTTGTGATAAATGAAATACAAATGACTAGGAATTTAATTAACTTATACTCGCTACAGCGTTAATTCAGGGATATTCCCATCAATTATCAGCTCAATTGAAATAAAAAGTGATCACTTATGCCCCCATTAAAGTAGCAATAAGTAAACTTTCAGCTAACAATATCATAGAGGCATGAGAACAACATGACGAATGAGTGGGCATATAATGAGAGGGGAAATGCGGTATGCCTTCTATAGTGATACAACATCATTAACAATCTTCGTCAACAACTAACTTTGGGCTTGTTTCCTCTTCTTTGATGAACATATCCAACGCTTTCTGTGAGACACTGCAATTTAGATTTTGAAGTGGCGAAGATGGTGAAACGCCATCAATAATTGTTGCTTTGTTTATAAGATTGACTTCAGATGTCACTGAGTCCATATTCGTAGGTGCATTTGTAACGATACCAAGATCGTTGAGTTTTTCATCGGCATTCATCGTTTTACTTCGATTCAAAGCCTCATCTGCGGCGACAAGACTAGCCGCCGATGCAGCCGCTGTTGATAGTAAATTCAATGGATTTTCGAGTTTTGGTGTTGTTGGAGTACTTCTAGAGGCATGTGCACGTTGTGGACGACGTCGATAGAATTCTGAATCATCAACTGTCCAAACGGCACCTTTCACATTTTGCTCGACCCGTGCAAAGCATTTGTGAAGCGAGAGATTATGCCGTACTGCATTCTGAAATAATTCTCACTTATTATAAGTAAAAGCAAAGTGTTGGATGCAGTTGTACTATAAGCCTTCATATCAGAAAATGTGATGGAACGAAGCAAGAACTCCAGCAACGCTTAATCTAGTCCTTCAGGCATATATGAAACAATATATATATATATATATATATATATATATATATATATATATATATATATGTAAACGACAAATGATATATCTTGAAAGCTTAGTTTATCAGTTTATCAGGTAGACGCATCTACGCATCCCCATCTCGCCTATTTGTCTAATCAAGACTGATTTTTCTGCATAACGCAATTGTCAATAACCTTGTGTTCTCCATATTCATAAAGAAACTAAAAAAATTACAAAAAATGAAACATTAAACGCAACTAAGACATCATTTACTGCCGTTTCTGACTATAAAAAAAGCGTACCACATAAATGACTAGGGGAAGTCTATCATTACATCGATTATTTTCACTATAATTAACGCAAGCTTCAAAGAACGCAAACAACATTTAAGGCGCTCAAACATCTCAATCGTCTTACTTATATCCCATAATCGATAACAGATTCTATTAATAGCAGATTCGTTATTTTCTCCATAAGGAAAAATTCCTCTCAATGAATGACTAAACGAAAACTAATCTGCCATCAACGGAGGGAAATTGCTAATGAAAGCTGGATGGAAGAAGGGGAAAGGAGAGGAAGGAGAAGGTCGATTTTTCACACGTAGGCCGCAATATACAGAATTATATCGACTAGAATCTCTCTGCATATCGCGTAAATAACCCAAACTTCAAATTACGAAAGTTTGTGCCTGCCTGCCATCTCGCGGAAAAAATTTCAACGTATTTTACTACAGTATTTCGTTGAATAAAAGCCATCTTTCAACATGAATCACTCTAGAAACTTCATATTATCCACCTCCCATGATCTATTAAAAAAAAAAAAATCTCATATTAATAAAAGTATTATGTACAGACCCCTAATTCCCTTAAATGTACGGAACCTTAATTTTTGTACCTCTTATGCACAGACTCCTGTAGCTCACATTCCCCAAAAATTACGATTATTCTTCTTGGTGTATTCAAAGTTTGCGAGTGAATCAATCGAAAACCTGCTATTACAACACATATGCGTACTACAGTAATCCAATGTGGCAAATGGCAACGATTCCTCATATAGCTGACATTACCGTTTCTATTTCCCATTAGATAATTAAATAAGAGAAAAAACAAATCAAAGTTGCAAACCTTATATGCTAAAATCTCTTTTTTTTTACATTCTAATTAATAATATACAAAACTCACATGAATTTTAAATCGATTTTTTAATGTTTGATTCAAAATTTATGCTCGAAATAATGATTTCATTTTTATTTTTTGAAAAATTTCGCATAATCCATATTTTGAACTCCTTTCTCATATTTTACTATCATATTCATCCTACATATTATCGTATTTAATGATAATTGTAACGTTATGGCTATTGGTTGCTCATGCAATTTCAATGAAGTTTTGCTTAGTGACCTTCAATTTTACCGCTAGATGAGTAAAAAAATTTGAATATTGTTCATATTTGCTCATCTAATTTGCCTAATATTCGAGCGCTTCCCCAATTGCCAAAAAACAATTGATGAGTTTCTAAAAATCATTGTTATGGAGCTTCAAAAAAAGTGGCAAAATGAGAGCAGAAATTGTTGCACAGTTTTGAGGATGATATAGACAATTACTGTTATTCGGGTAAGACAAATGGGATAGCGTAAATTACTCAGCGGACGATTTGCACAAACTACATTTAATGTGTCAATAACAAAAAAAAATTCGATTTCGTCAGTTTGCATTTTGATTTTCTTAATCATCACCTTCGTTTTTTGTTTTTTTTGAATGTGGAAAACATTGACAATTAGTTTTCATCAGTGGCAATTCGAGAAAAAGATCATTTCCTCTTAGTAATAACGAAAAACTACAATGACAAATACACAGCACAACGAAATATTCGACGAATTTTGTAGTAAAAATCCATTTTCAGCAAATTTTGCAGTAGAAATGCATCTATCAAAGCTGACAAACATTTTTTATCACCTGCTGAGTCTTTTTATGCGCTATTGCCAGACTGTAATAATGTCATCGCTTATATGTCTATCCATGTCCACCTGCCTATCCGATGGTTTCATCTGACCAATTACCCATCCTATACCTTCTTATGCGGTGATTTTTGCATATTTATGGGCCTCTAAATCCTTTCATATGAATGTGTGAGAAGATTTTGCACCAATCCGATTACATTATGAATAAATCGAAGTGTAAAAAAATCGAATCATTCGCATAAAGGAAGTGTACAAATGAATATCACATCCAACAGTTGCTCAAGCTTGCTCATTACTTCATTGTGCTTGCTCACTCAATAATAGTCGCAAAAATGCAATAAAATTGAATAATTCTTTTCAATTTCTGCATGAAAAATGAGAAAAAATCATGACGAAAGAGACCTATGAAATAGATTATGCAAACGGAAATATAAAAATGAATAGATGGACATTGTAGTTCACTTCAGTGCTTATGGATCAAGCACTAAAGCCTCAACTGCTTGGTAAAAGTTAATAAGTTTGAGCTAGCAAACGATCTAAAGAAATAATTCGTTAAATGAACCTCACTATAGAATTTGATCAACACTCTCAAGTGATGACGAGTAATTCTTACAAACAATCGCTCTTATACTCTTCAAATGCTCATAAGTGCAAACAGAAGGCATTTGGAGCAGGAAAAATTACCACAAAGTGCTACGTCTTCCAAAAAAGATGAAATTTTACTCTTATTGAAAATATATTTTTAATTGAAACCCAATCACAAACAGTCCAGAGTATGCGACGCTCAAATATTTTATTCTGATGAGACTTAAGAGTTTGGATTCGTCTGATCTCTCCCCATTAAGCAAGATCTCACGACGACGAATCGGAAGCAACAAATGCGACAAAACGTTTCACTAGAAAGCAGTTGGGTGTCGGAGGGAATGAAATTGGGAGTCTGTGACTTTGATGAGAGCGCGTTCCACTCTGCATAGGTCGAAAGCTCCGATAAGTTGAAATCCATGCGATGAGGCTCAAAAACCCTTAACATTCCATCGTTCACTATTGCTTGACAGTTCGAGATCGAGCTCGAAAACTTCAACATCACTTATTCCCTTTTCGAACACATTTGTTAATAACAAAACCCCCTCGTTGTGACTCGAAGACAAAATAATGGTACGCCTATGAGGTGTTTACATGAACGGCAACGCGTGGCGACGCGCATGTTTGTCCGACGGTGACGTGAATCTAAACACAACGACAGGCACTTGTTGTTGCGCTAACGCGTCGCGCAACAAAACAAACAACTCATTTTGTGACACACACATGCACACCTGTGACGACCTTATGATGAGCAATTCACATTCCAGGTGAGATGGTTATGCCAATTCGAAATTTTTATACAATTATTGCAGATGATTGTGCATTAAGCGAATGACGAACGAAGAAAGGTCAACCAGTCATGAGGTCACCTCATGTAGGTGATCAAGCTTGTATTTATACAGGGGTTGCAATTATTTAAACGGGTCATAAACTGCCTCCCCTTTAAGCCTAAACGGTTTCATATAGGGAATGCAGATGCCAGTGGCTGCCCAATCTTATATGCGCATCTATGATATAAGGTTTCCGTTACCGTACAATCAATCGTCATATACAATATTATTAAAAAGAGTAAGTTTGAGTAAAAATAAACATAGTTTTGGATTTTAAAATTTGCTTTCACAGGTATTTTACTACCCATAGACAGTTTGAATCAGCTCACCATCATTGAGACGTTGGCTACTTTGTTTTTTTTTTCTCCATATACCACCCATACATATGGAGCTCTATTAAAGTGCACCGTCTACTATTACCATGTCAACTTCCATTACCAGCGTATTCATTGTTAAATGAAAACAGCCATATATTTCGATAACCTATGGGCATAATAATGAAGAAAATTGTAGTAGAAAATTTGAAAGAGGGCTAAAAAGTGAGTGCGCAGAATTAGGCAAAAAGATTTGCGCCCACAAACTGCAACGGTGTTCCATACGAATTGTTGCAGTATTAGGATCATCGGCTAAGCGTAATTTGGCAATTCGATATTTGCAAAAAATTGCAAATGCAACGGTGTTGCATTTGTAATTCTACATGCTTTCTTATTCGCTGAAAGAATTAAATTTATTCGTCTCAATGCAAAATTTACCATAATCTAAGTGGAGAACGAATTTGAAATGGCGTGAATAAATGCCACATGATAGCTACGAAACACAAATGCTTCCTGTTGTGATAACGCCGTCAGCATAAGCATTTGTCCCTTGCCAGTTGTGCACATCTAATCAATAATAGTGCAAGTCCTACATAAACATCATATACACTCCAGTGGAAATTAAACAACAAATGGTGGTGATTTATGATACAACAACTCTCAGACGTTATCCAGTAGAATCTCTTACTGCACCTCTCGAACATGGTCAAGTACGAAACCTTCCCCTTCGCGTAACTGAACACATTACGCCGCTGACACTAATATGAAATAAACACTAACGCTGTTGAGGTCGTAATGCTAGGAAACCACGAGGTCTTATCACGACCTCACCCTGGTCACTTTTCTCTCCAGTCGAAAAATCGAGGGGACCTCTCTCCCTCGTTCCTTTCCTCACCCCTCTGGCGTGGAACAATGACTTTGTTAGGGTCGTGAGAGACCTCGTAGGAACGGCTCTTCATAATATTTCAGTATCCCAGGCCTAGCTTTCCTTTACAAGGCGGATGGCGGAAAGACCTTGCTTGTAAAAAGCGAGGGGAGCGAGGAAGGCGAAGAAAAAAACCATCCTATCTTCATGCTGCCAAGGACCGATAAAAGACCTTAGCCGGCAGAGATCCACATCTATTCTTGCATGCATGCACGAGCAGAATATGACTACGAGTAATATGCGTGATGTGTAAACTTTAACTTCTAACAAGATCTTAGTGCGCAATATATATATAAATATTATTGTGCTCCTTCAATCAAAAACCACATCCGCAACTAGCAGCAGAATATAGTTTTCAGGTTGAGAGAATCAACTCATTTGTTCTACTTAAAATAGGCGGAAACGGTTATCGGGAGTGGGGCGGAAACGGTTATCGAGAATGGCGACTAATACAAAGTTCGCCTACTCTAGTACGATGAGGAAGTTTAGAATCTCGAATGGTATTTTTTAGGTAGTAGATAATAATAACGTAGTAGAACTACTTGCCCAACAAACAAGCCGATGGTTTAGCTACCTATTTTATAGCAAGCATCAATTGAAGACTAAAGGAAGCGCAAAAAAAAAGTACACAGACGCATGACTCAAACAGACCCTCACTATTACGCTGTACAAAAAAGTACACAGACCCTCACTATTACGTTGTATTGCAACAATAGCAACTACACTTCGTATCGCCATTTCTCGCATTCGGCTACATCGAGGCACTTATGTGTTTCACGGAGACAATCTTTCTTTTAAAAAAAATGCTTGCTATCCAGTGAACTGCCAGATTCCTTAAGACCATTTCAGAAGTCAGAATTCTTTGGCTGTAATAGAAAATACAACAAGAAGCAGAAATTGGAAACGAAACACAACTTTCCACTGCACAGCAATAAGTGACCACTGATGACCACAACAAAAGATTACAATCGAAATCGTATTAATGCTAAAGTAGCGATTGCTAGTGTTTCTTTGTCAATTACAACATTCACAATTGTTTGCATCGTCAGCATAATTCCTCAATCACGGATAAAACGTTTGCTTTTCATCATGTGTTCAGTTTTATGATAAATATAATAAATTTATTGTGTACGTTTTTCCATATTAAACCCTCTGCAATTAACTAGTGAGGTCTCCGATATTCAAGCATTTTAGATAGAACACTTAGTGGAAGAATACAAATGGGTAAGTAATTATAAAACGTAACTGGAAAAAAACGAGATAATTCTTAAGCAGCATGAAAAAGAAATTACGCTCAATGAAGAAACAGTTCTTTTATTGTTTTTGTAATTGAATGTGACAAAAATTTGATAACCAAAACTCTCATCACAATCAAGCAAAAATCTAGCTTCAGAAGTGCAATTGAAAAGCGGATGCATTCGAAACAAAAGTTTTCCTCGGCGCCAACTGCATATCGCTTTCAAAGGATAACCCCGTCCTTTCAACTTCCTCTACCTCGTTGACATTTGAAACACCGATGAAGAGGTAGATAACGCATTCAAGCATAAAATATTTGAAACTATAATCTAAGAAATGCTCTAAATAATAACTGAAAGATGAATGAATATATAAAAAGAGAGGAAACAGTACCTTCCAAGTTGCAGCATTTCGTCGGAAGTAAGCGAATGTTTCGGTAAACCACTGATAGATTTCATTGAGCGTTAATTGACAATCCTTAGACTCCATAATAGCTTGCCGAATCAAGGAAGCGTAAGTATATGGTGGGCGCACATCGTGCGTACGATAAAATTCTCGATTACGTGATATATCGGCGGATATAGGTAGGACAGCTTTATCGCTAATCCTTCGCCGTGGTGTTGCCTGAACCCGATGCTCTTCTGCGCTCGCAAGTGAGGTATTCGGCAACGAAGATGTCGGCATTAATGGAGGCTGAAATCATTCTTTAATTGATAGATCTAAGTGATGAAAAAAAAAAAAGAAATCCTAAATTTCAGTGACCCGACCAATTAACTACTAAAATATTTGGGCATCCACCTCTTAATCTCCAATCCTACCTTCCCCCTCCCCCCCTCCCCATCCGAAATGTAGCAAATGGCGACGCGGCTACATTTCCATCTAATCTCCCCGAATTCCACGTTAACATCCATTACTAATAGCCCTATCGGATAATGCACGATTAGAGGCTTTAATCAATATGTACTAGCAGACTTAGAGTTGAGTCTTTATTTCATGCAAAAACGAACGAATATTCAAATTAAAATATATGCTAAACATCATAGGCTATTAATGGAAGAAACAATGCTTTAAAAGGTTCTTCATTTATGAGTAATTGATAGACTTCAGTTATTATATTAGCTTTCTGGAAGAAAAAATTCATAGAGGGATGAAAGAGGAAAAAACGCACGCATATGGAGTAGTAATTAGGTTAAGCATAAGAAAAAAATGCCCATGGAAACAATTAAGTTGAATAATTTTCAAGTTTTACAAGGTACATAAACCGATATTATTATTGATACGTAAAATGCAAGTTAAAAGGCTAAGAGGAAACGAAACAAGCGTTAATGAGTAATATAATTATGTTCGAATTTAAATATCCCATGTAATTTCCCAAGGAAATTTTGCTTTATCAGATCTTTCGCGTAGAGCAAATCATCTCATAGTATCTCCTCTAATTCATTAAAAAGGGGAAATAACCAAACCAACCATATCGGATCTCTATTTATAATTGGAAGATTCAAACAATTTCCTCTCCCTTTTTCGATGCAATCATCGATGAACAAAATCGATGGGAGTAAGCTGTGAGAGAAGAAATGCCGACTAAACAACTACGAACTATAAAAAAAGTAAGAAATAAAAAAGAAAAGCAAGGGGCTTGCCGTATCACTGAGACAATTTTTCAGTCTATTTCTTATTCTCCAATGAGTACAGTAAACTTCTTTGAATGGTTACGTAACTGCTTCCCTTACTTCAGGTTTCCACTGAACCATATAGCTCCAAACTCATGTCTTTTGTCCACCCTTATATGCGGAATTCATACAACCGTCTGTTTTGCTAGCTACCGTATCGCATTTCCTAGTGCAATGTATTCTCGCAAAACTGATCAATGCATAAAAATGTCCATTGCGAAGCGAACAGCACTCTCCCATCAAACAACGTCAACACAACTTCAGCACTACTCGTTTCGCTATTTTAATGCATAAGTGCTACGATAAAGTGACGGTAGAAAAGTGCATCTCATCTATAAACCACTATGTTATAGGCATTTATTTCAAAATATTTCAAAGCTGCTATAGCAAACATGAGTGCATCTGAATAATTACCTGAAGCGCTATGAGCAGTGAAATGCTTCCTACTACACCTTGATTGGAAATTGAATCACGATGAAACAATTCTGCAATTGCTTTCTAAGCGAAAATATAACCTAATTCATGCCAAAGATTTATGCGGCTAATCGAATGTATTTTATAAGTTCAAATGAATTCATCACATTGAATTTTATGAGTTATCTTTAAACATATTTAAGGTTCCACACTGTCCATTAGGAAGAAAACTGTCTAACATATGCAGAAGTCGACTAAAGAAGAAGCATCCCCTCTGCATTGACCAAAAGGTTTCAGTAGAAATCATTAGATGACGAGTAAGCTCTGGCGCAAATGACCGCAGCATTTAGTAAGCTGTCGAATCAGTTTCTTGATTCCTCTATGAGATGTTCACAAGCGATGATGATATCGTGATTAACATTTCCTTTTCACAAGTAATTGATCTATTGATTGAATTTTACTTCCACATAGGCGATGTTGTATAGTTGCGTTTGTAAATCTCATTATGACAACTTCATGCTCATTAATATAAAGCTATGCATCTCTCCTCCAGTTTCATTCGGTGAATTAACGGAGCTATAGCTTCAACAAGCGGCGGATTTGGCTCATGCTCATATCATTGATAAGAAACTTTGCTGGGAAAAATTTTCAACTTCGAAAGCCGATTGCAGTCAATTAAGGCAACTAAATATTTTCCACGCATTTTTCAGTCGGTTGAGCTATACGATTCAACTACCGATCGGATCGAAGAAACTAATCTCCTATAAGGAATTCAAATTTAAAAAATTTTAACTCACAGTCATATCATTTAAAACACACGTGTTTAATTAACGGTACTTTTATGAAATGTAAATTTTACAAAGAAAACTCATAATGAATCATTTTCGGTTACGCAATTTTAATAGTGAGCTAATTATCATAACGCTATAATTGAAAACTAGAAATATGCAATCGTTAGTTGTATCAGCCACTTTTGAAATTCTAATATCTGTGAAACATTCTTGATAGGCATATATTTCGAAAGCATATAAAAATGTCTAATATAAATTACATTTATGGAAATTTCTTTCAAAGCATTTTCGTAAATGCGAAATTCTTTAGAAAAAAATTCCTCGAATATGCGCTCCACTTGAATCTCTCAAAATCCTACATTCATTTCTCATCCCTCACAATTATTTGCATAGATATGCTATCTAATGAACGCATTAAATAAGACTTATCGTTTCTATTCATGTTATGCATAAAAAGAAATGTTATCCTCCATAAAATCATTTCAAATTAAATCATCTTAAAGTTGAAGTCAAATCAAGCGCATCCTTATTTAGTCAAACTTCTTATTTCTTCGACGCTCTCAATATGCATAGGTTTTCAAGTGCGTAATCAAACGTTTTGAAGAACGTAACATTTCTTCAACTTTACTTTATAAACTTATCACTAAATGATTGGATAAGTTGATGTTCGGAAAACTGATAACGTTATAGCCTTGCATTGATGATGTAAAAGCAGAGAAAATTATCAAGGAACATATTTTTTTCCACGTTAGCAATAATGTTTTCGTTCCACTATCGAAATAAATACTCTTTTTTTCTGCTACATTGTTGAAATTTTTTGTTTCTTTTAGAAGCACAATAAAAATCAGATGATATTTTAGTGAAATAAAGAATTGCTTGATTATTCCATTTCATTTTGCTAAGTTCATTAAAGGCGTTGCACTAAAATGAGAGAGGAACAAGAGAAGTTCACGGTGTTTTACAATGATCTGCCCAATTGAAAGACGTGCTGTTAGTATTGTTGTGTGGGATCTGTGAAAGATGACGATTTTATTTGCAAGCTGAATGTGCGAGTTGATCGGCTAACTGAATGCAGATCGGCTGGCTGAATGCACGTTACCTACGTGAACAATACTATTGAGATCGGTTGCCAACAAAAATACACACCTATGGATGCGGGAAACAAACTGCCATTCCACTAGAAATGTGAACGCTTGCAGCTTACATATATGTCTATGTGTTGTGTCGACTATGAGAATGAATGATGCAAATCGATACGCATTACAGCATTGCTATTACTCGTTATTCATTGGCATAGATAGACACAAACATCGCAACAGCAACACTGCAATGTATGATTGTTGATGCGCTATAGACAACGTAAAAAGAGTTGCAATGAGGAAAGGTGGCAATGAATAAACAATGAAAGAAATCCAGAAAATATGGACCTAAACATGTAACGTGGATAAATCCTATATACTCAATTTTGACAGTCGTATTTCTTGACTAGCCATAAATACGCGTAAATATGACTCACTGATATCATCCAAATCTCTGCAACTTCTGTATTACTTTATTTTTGCAACATTCCACATGAATATTCCATCATGAATACTAGTACTTTTACTTATCAATTTAATTAGATATCGCAGCTTTGATAACGCTTCAACAAAAAAATTAATAAAAAAAAAAAAAGAAACTAGTGGTTACAAAATAAAACATTTTTGCTACGAAATGATGTGAGCATATTGCAAACGCCCCAACACTTGTGTGTGTAACATAAAGAATTTCCATCATCGCTATGCTTTTGCACTGAAGTAAAATCCTGTGTCATAACATGGTAGCGACATCTATATATCTAGACTAGATGATAAGCTTCTTTTTTTTTTTTTTAAATCGTAATAACTATGGTGGCAAAAACTCTTAAACAGCTATCAGTAGGTGTCATATGTGTTCGAATGCCTACGTCATAGCACAACCGTCTGCATCGCAAAGGTGTAATAACAATTACAACAATAAGAAGTGCAAATGAGCAATTCAGACTAGCCTCTTAACAACACGAGCAAGAAAACCAAAAACGTTTCAAGAATGCACGTATTCTACATCACATATTTTTTACCAACACTATAGTAATGCCTTATGATCTATGGATATTGACCTCGGCGCCTCATTTTGAAATTCCCGAATAAACTCATTAACTGATGGAAAAAAATTAACACTAATAGTCTATTTTATAAGATAATGAAAACGATAATGAATTCTTTCGAACAATCAATTAATTGTTCGACTAGCGGAAACGTTCTATCTTTGTGACTGAGGAAAATTCGGCAATAAAAACTAAAACAAACTTAAGGAAATATTTGTGCATGAATTTTGCATATTCTTGTAATGTTCAGGAATGTTTCTATGCCTCAACGTTTGACTGTCTATTTTCCATCTCTAAATTACCAACACAGAAAATCTGAGTGATGAAATTTGCTGACTGCTTATGAATTGAAATTTGTTAATTTTTAAACTTAGTTTCATCTCGTTTTTCCTTCTCTCTTCCATTTATAGTCTCATTTTGTACAATTACAAACTTTCCCATCCATATTGCAATTGAAATTCTTAATATCCCACGCGGAATTACAACCTTTTCTATTTCTGCTGCTATTACACTAACTTAAAGACGATATTAAGAGAAAGAACTTCGTGACAATTTTTATGCCGCTATTGATGCAACATAAAATTTCTAGTGCAAATTTAGAAAATCTATTTAAATTTGGTTTAAATTGGCAAATTCTGGTTGAATTTTAGTGCGAAAATTGATGAAAGTGGTCGTGTTGCAAAGAAGCGTATTATTATTCGATATGATCGTATTTTTGATCACCTAGCTAAACGATCTTCCACACCTCTGTTTAACGCGACGCTTAATTTTTTTTGTGATTAGTGGAAAATTTCAGCAGTTTTTTTTTTAAAGTTAGAAATATAAAAATTATAGTGGAATTAAGTGTTAATCATTGTTCGAAGCTTATCCATAAAAAAGCATTTAACTATTACGTGAATTAATCTATAGATCGTATTCATTACTACTATATATCAGAAGTGAAAAACGACAAATTTCGTCGTTTTTTTCCGTGGCATCAAATAAGAAAGATTTTTTTTTTCAAGACCAATAGAAAATTTTATTTTCAATATTTCCGGTGTGATGAGAAATTTTTCCGTTATGTGCCAAAGATTTCAAAATTGAGATTATCCCCTCAAAAAATATTTTCCCTCTCAGCAAACAATATCTACCCAAAATTGAAATCTTTGCTAAATATATTCTCTCGTCATTCCTTTGAAAATGTAAACAGACGGGATAAACGAAAAAAATTGTGTTTTGAAATGTGCTATGCCGAACTATAATTGATTTTTGCATGGAAACACTCGAAACTCAATAGGCAAAAAATCGACGCAATAGCTGCAATTTACCCACATACACAGGAAACGTATTATAAATGCGACAAAAAAAACGGAAAAGCATGTTTGGGATGATGGCGCGATATGTGCTTTTGTGCTTCGGCTCAACTGATTTAACGTATTGCCTAATATTCTAGGAAAAACTAAAGTAAAACGTCAAATGTCAAACGATTTGCTTCGCTATGACAGCAGTCTGTGGCAGAACAAATTTAAAGCGGCATCCTGGAAATTTTAGTGAGCTGAAGATTCAGGAGCTTAGATGACCATAAGCCTAAGTACCAAAGAAGAGGCCCAACCTACGTCGGAGCGCTTAAGTAACTGAAATTACGATACGCTTCAACAGTTGAATGTAGCTATTGGATCGTGTCGAAATTAAATGAAACCGTTGAATGGTTTACCAATACACGCGAAAAGCTATGAGCATAGACATATTCAGACACATATATGCAAACATAGAGGTAGCCCAGAGATATCCAAATAAGACGATGCGATAATATGCGCTTGCAAAATTCTCCTGCACCAAATGGTAGCAACACTGGTCGAAGATTGTTTCAGAAATGAGCTGGCAATGAGCTGTATTTTGCAGTTATCGAATGTTTTAGCCACTCAAGTAAACCGATCGTTTAAAATTCTTCATGAGACCAAGACGACTAGAAAATAGCTGTTTATGCCTATTAGTAAGTTCCTTCTCAGAAGAACTGATGTGGAACACACCGAAATGAGCCGATTCAGCAAAAATTACCACGCCATCTCGACGCAACCTCATATCATTACTACTACGTTGCGATAATTTTTGAAGAGGAATAAACGGTTTTACAAATAAAAATAAAAAGTATAAAGCCCATCGCCGCAAAATGAGACAAACCTGTTCCGGTAATGGCTCGGTTTTCGGCTCAATGATAGCTGGAGAAGTAAGCGGAGTTTCTTGTGGCACATTACCAAGGGATGGTGTTGTTGTATCAGGAGATTGCTTCATATGTAAGTGCTGCATCATCGCCTGAAGCCGTGTCCTCTCCTTGGAAAGCCGATGCTCAAGACTGTCAACAAGTTCGATCTGAGCACGACACTGCTGAGCGGCACGTTCGTCCAACGTATGCACCGCCGTTAGGTGGTGAATGAATGCGGCGAAGTTCTCGCATGGTGTATCGCATTGTGGCCATGCACATAAATTATGCTGCAAGAAAATATAACCTCTAAGATTTACTGATAGATATAACGAAGTAAGCCTTACACAATAATGATAACCCACATAACAGATTATTAAATGGTAATAGCAAACACTAACCTACATAATGAACTAATGCAATAACTCGTCAAAAGGCCAATCGAAGAATGCAGCATGACTGCTGATACTAGAATACCCTTTACGATCACATATGGGGCATCTTTTCTCAACGTATTTTAGAATGTCGAAATGGAATCTAATCATGCACCAAGCGTGGCACCTTATGAAGATATCGAGTTTGCGATGAGTGCGCCTAACCACGGAGCATTTCAAACCTGTGAATTATAAAGCCTATGGCGATTAAATTTATGAGCATAATCGGCACCACGCATCAACTTGCAATTTCAATCCCAACCATCCCCCATTTCGCTATGTCGCTGTCTTTTGAACACTCAAGAGCCCTACAAGATATAATGAACCGTGATTGGCAAGAGGGTTGAACACGATCCAAAAACTACGTGCATCCTGTATTAAACAAACCAACGCTGATTAGATAATTCTAAAAACCTGTGAACACCTCATGAAAATTCCGCCGTACCAAATGTGTTGATTATAAGCTACTCTCATAAGCTATATAATCAACAAAGGCTTTTCATCTCAACGTAGTCTCGCTGAATGGCGGCGGAACAATTTCCCACTCAGTATGTCACCAAAACGACCGAAAAAAACTCTTCGGAAATAAAATATGGAAAAAAAAACCTGAAATAATAAAAAGTGCATAAAAAAAGAAAATTAAATGATCTGATAGTCGTAATTTCTCTGCGTTCTATAGAATTACTTCACATAAGTGACAAAAAAAAAAGAGCATTACAATAGCCAACAATGTACACTTATAAGAGAGTTGTTGAATTCGTCGGATGTTTTCAAATTTCTCGATATATAGTAGAACTACTATTGACAGCAACGATCACTACACATATTCATATTGATAAACAATCGTATCGAACATAACTCAAATAGTGCAAATAAATTCGATGATCATAAAACGATGAACAACATAACGACAACCTCATTACTATCAATGAATGTATTTTAATTGTTTATATATATATATTTCCATACTAGTTTGGCTCATATTATGGCAGTACTGTAGAACAAATAAACATCTGTCGATTGGTTAATCACGTATCGCTACCGCCTTTATATATGAGCGAAATTATCAAAAATAGTGATTATTAAAAAATGCAAATAATTAGACATGATCATCTAAGGATCGTCGATCGAAGTTGTAGTAATCGAAATACAATGAATATAAAATGCGATTTAACAATTTATAAAGGTAGTAAGTAGAAAATATCCGCGATATAATGGCAATAAATATTTTCAACGAAGTAATATCCACTAGTTGTATTTAGAAAATTTGCATAAATAAAAACATTTGAATAAATTCGGTGTACTTGATGACGGCAAAATAAGTGACTTCTGTAACGGTCGACTTTTTATGATGACTAAGAATATAACAGGGAGGCCAACTCATTCAAAACGGAGCGTGTTGTATAATCACCAAGATGAATGCGCCAGCGCAATAAGACATTTATATTGAAAAATGCTTGCGGGGGTTCAAATAATCGCACTCGCAACAGCAGCAAAAATATGCTTCGAAATCTGAGTGTAGTTGTATCATCTCAACGATTGTTTTCTTCTAAATTAACCAAACTAGAAAATTTTAATGGCTGCTACCGAATTAAGGTAAAGGTTATGAGGTTTTGAAAGTTAAAAATTAAACACAACGTTGTAAAACCAGGATTGCAGTTTAGGTTTGCAGATGAATCGGTAATTACCGGATGATCATAGAAACTCAGCTTCCATGAACAATGCACTGGAATTATGACCAAAGCTAAAAAAACCCTGAGAACATTCAGCGATGATCCAGAAATGGATATTGTGCGATCTGGGAAGGAATTTCTGTCTAAATTACCTCTTAAGAATAGATTTTACGCCCATTACTATATACAAATTATCTTTTACTGAAAACTTGTCGATATTTCAAAAATGAAGGTATCATCTAATTCTGTGAAATAGTAACGAAATGTCGCAAGCTTGCATTTAATTCGATCTCTTACATAAAAATTCTAAGTTCTTTTTCAATATGTTATTCGCAGAAAAATTTCAACCTCTAACTAATTAGATCTGCTTCATAAGACAAATTCCGCAAATTCAACGTTGTTGAAAAATATTCAATGCGTCACTGGGTGAAAATTTCTAGTAAAAAAACAAATGAAAGAGACGTTCACTTTATGCCCTCGTTCATCCCATTCATTTGACGAACCAGTTTCACTGATTATCAAAACAAAAAATAAAAACATACAGGACAATGCATTCATTTTTTTTTTTAAACGATCAAACATTCATATAAACCTTCGAAGAGAAATTCATTCTTATTTGATCCGATCTATGCAAAATACCCAATGAGAATATTGCAAAATTTTGGCTACCTTCAAAGCGCTATTATTTATCTATAGAGTACTACTACTGAAGTTGATAGAATAATATAAAGATATAAGATCCTAGTCTATGGCTTATATTCCATCGATGAACTTTCATAAGCTTAATTTTAGTGGTTTGCAAGCTGCGTCTAGCAGATATACAAATAGAAAGAAGTGCATACATATACGCACATAGACAACACTCGATTATGACAATATTCTTCCGAAGTAGATCTGTAAAAAGGGCATAACAATGGTCGTTTATACTCATGAAGCTAATAACGGATTTCATGGGGAAAATATTGGAGCAGATAAACGTTGCAAATATATCAATCGCTCGTATGCACTCACTCAAACCTCTAAATAATTTGGTAATCATCAAATATTATAGTTGCTCTCATATATGTATGCTTATACTGCAATTACCGTAATACTTGGAATATTAGCACCTCCCCCTTTTTCCAAAATAAACAGTTTCTCGAGTAATATTTCTTTCTCCAAAATTTTTCCAAAAAAAAAAAAAAAAAACAACAACAAGAACAACCAATCTCCGCCCCACTACAACCTTGTAATTCATTAAGTCAACCTTCACTTACTGATTATGAAAACATAATCCGAAATTTATTTGTGCGTAATAGCATTGCAATTTCATTAGGTATTTATTAATTTGCACGAAACTCTCACATAAATCAATAAAAGCTATTGCAATTAGCAGCAAGTGCAAATTTTACAATCTTAGCCATTCGATGCAATAAAAATATGAACTTATCTGCAATAAATTTTCACTTGCAAATTTCACAAGACCATTTAGATGTAAAGAAATGAGATCGTAAATAATTTCGAGAATGGTTCATAGCATTCCACGACAGATTTTCCATTCATTTTTCATTTCTACATAATAAAAGAATAATTTTACATTTTTAATTCATTCGCTATATTTCTATTACCCTATATGACATATATTTATCTATCTGCGTATAGAATTTAAACAGTATGTAAACTTGTATAGTAAAAACTGAAAGAACTGAAAGAACTTAATAAAATACATATGTACATATGAAAAAGGAGAAACTAACCAATGAAGAAAAAATTATATGCCTATACAATAAATGATAAAATTCTCCACCAAGGAACTATGCAATGTAAGCGACTTTTACAACGTAACAGGAGAGGGCAATTGGCTCCCTGAAACAAATACCACATTTTCCGAGTTGCCCCAAAAATACGTACGACTATAAAAAGCTTCATAAAAAATATTCCCTGCACAATCATAGTTGATCGCCTCTAAGCGAATTTCGCGACCCTATTCGGATGTCCATAATCATCAAGAAGAGACTAATCAACCTCCCTCCTCCCCTCTCCATCCACCCTCGGGAGATCGCAAAAATATTCGAGAAGCAGATATAGATATAGAGTTTAGACTGTAATTGTTGCAAAAGCTTCAGTGGCTCTAAACTAAACTACCAAATAGAGCAAAAGATATAAATCGTGATGAATTTTTTACAAATATGCGCAAGAACCACAAAAAACTAAACAACAACAAGGGATTGCTTAATTATACACTTCGGTAACAAATCAAACGGCGCATTTAAATGACTGTGTTTCTGAGCGAAATTACATATTAAACCTGCAGCATCATTAAACGAAAATAGTCCCCAATCTGTCGGAAAGAAATTGACATAACAAGTTTAATCTATAGTCATAACCAATTGAGGTTGAAACCTTTGATTAAGAAAAACATAAAACCATATAAATCCAACATCGTCTAGAAGATGACTCGGTTAAATTTGTAAAAAAAAATTTTGAGATAATCCTTTTTAAAAATTTTGAAATCACTATAGCAGTAGATTTCGCCTAAACATATCTGAGACGTTTCCCTTCTTGAATGAAACTATTGAACTTTTTTTGAAATAACCTTCATTCAAGGAGAAAAATTGAACGCATTGAATCCAATATATGAAAAAAAAAGAAGAGAACATTTCATAGACAGCTAGAAGATAACAGTTCAAGAAATAATGAGTGTAGCAGATATATTAGAGATCGTGAAGATTGTATGAAAGAAAAAAAAACAACAACAACGAAGAAACATAGATTTTCAATGTGCTCATAGATATAGAATCGAATAGAAGGAATTTATTGATGAGACAGACAACGAAATGAACTGAAAAACATCACTAAAGAATTATTGGTAGGGAACAAATGTGCTGAATATGTCGTGGACAACAAGAAAATAATTTGCGCACCAACAACGATCGGCATCGTTGTCGTATATGCAACACATCGACCAAATCTCTGCTTGATAGGCGCATGAAATCAAATTTGTTAGTGATTACATATCCATCGACCACACTATCGACGTTAATAATATCAACAAATAGGTCGACTTTAGGTAAAATGAGATGAAAAAATATCCGCTCACCATTTGAGTGATTTTTGATTAATCCATACCCCTCATCCATACTAAATGTCATCTAAATTTGTACCCTAATAGCTCCTGTTTCCCTATATAGGTTGGAAATTTTTGCATTTTTTTTTCACTATTAATTAAGATTTTTTGAAGAATTTTGATGTTGAATGAGAATTTCTTTTTCATTGGTTTCTTCGATAAAATTATCTCAAATTTCTAATTTTAGTGTCAAATTTCAACTGTCTTCTTTTTTTTAAAATATTTTTCCCAATCATAATCGAATAAGAAATATATTACCATTAAAATGACGAATATAAAATATCATCGAAAAAAATGGCAATAGGACAAAGTTACAAGTTTGAATTTCGAATTAGTACTGCGAATATGACAGATGATTTTGAATTACCGATAAAATAAATTATAGGTAAATGCAGCCACGATTTTCCATGTGTTTATAAAATTCACGAGTTTCTTTTTTTCAGCCGACTTTGGGACGAACGATCATGCAATGTCTCTTCTTTTGATATGAAAAAGAAAGAAAGAATGACTTTAAGATCGTGGATGAGGACTTAATCTCGTTGAAAAAAAAAAAACGGAATTTCTTCCTAAGAAACTATTAAAATTTAGCACAAACATTTGACGAGAAGTTTGATAGCCGGATTTCACGTATCATATAATCAAAATTCTTTTTTTTTTCGGTAAATTATGGTGAGTAATTCAATTTGATAAAACAACAACAAAATCGGTACAGCCAATTAGACAACTTCTATATTCACAACAATATTCACACAAGCTTTGACACCCATTAAGTCGTAGCGGAAAGGTCTCAAAAAGAAATGTTGTGTGAGTTCAATCTGTTAGATAAAGAAGAATGAATTGCGACAAACTGCTGCACCTCGGATTCCCATCTGTTAATAAGCAATGAAGAGAACTTTGTGTGTTAAAAAAAAAAAAAAAAAACTACCTACATAGATAACAATTCCCTTCCGAAGATAGCACATTATAGTTCGAACTACAGCAGCTACTAGCACCTATCACATTTGTTTCGACTCCCAGAGTAGTTCTTGATGAAAACCTAGGCGAATAATAACCTTTAGCAATTATTTACTTGTTAGTCATAATATAAGTAGAGTATACCGCAATGAGGACTAATAGTGCATGTGGATATCATGCCCGAAATACATTACAAGTAAAAATGATTCTTAAACGTTCCACGCCATGAACGATCACCTATATGTCAACGGCAAATGCACTGGACATTCACAGAGAGGAAATAAAGCATCAAAACAAGTGATTCGTATCGGTATTACAATAGACCAATAAACGTCGGCTGCAAAATTCGATAAAGATGGGGAAATTATTAACAACTGAGGAAATGTTTTATTTCCTCATAATTCAATAGAGAAGTGCAAAATGCAAAATTCCATTTCAACTATGGGTAATCAAACAAATCAACAACACGCAAATTCATTGCTAATGTCAACTACAACGCATCATAAACAATGCTTTTAAGGTGTTGTTGAGAGGAATTTAGAGGATCGGAAATAATTGACTTCCTTTTACGAGATGCAATAACGCCAATTAATATGAACTTGAACTACATTTATATGCGTTGAACATATGCAGTAGAAAAGTGAGCAGATCTGTAGTAAAGATAACACATTAAAAACGATAATCGATGAGTAGACAATCATGGACCGACATATACCTCCCAAACAATCGTATTTAATAAACAGTCGACAACGACAACAACTTCCACCGGCAATGGCATCGAGATTTACATGCTGTGCTTCTATTATCCGCATTTCTCAGGGAAAATCGACTTGATAAATTTATCGCTCCTCGTGAAAATCTGGTATAACTTTATATATATATATATATATATATATATATATATATATATATATATATATATATATACAATTTCATGTGCTCATATGTGTACTGTGACATGTAGTTCAGCTCGAATTTGACAATTCTGTGAGCTGTCAAAAAGTAGTAAGCACACGAAATAGCGCTCGAATTTTATAATTTCATCCAGTCCCTCGTGTAGAACCTTCTACAAAGGTTAGTTTTTTAGGTGTCAGATTGGTGTAACATGCGTGTGATTTTTTTTTTTAATATGTTCAAATTTTCGGAGTTCGTTGCAAGATTGACGATGTAGGTCGCATACTACACTATAAGTTAAACTCATCAAATTTCATAACTTTAGTCTCAAAGGATCTCAGGTGGAAATTATCCGACAGACAAATAAATAGAAACAAATTGCGAAATAAATGATATCCGGAAACCATAATAAATGAAATCCACAAACAATATCACTTTACCATCTAAAACGACAAAAGAATATGATAATGAACAGAATAGAGTTTATTTAAATCCTTCTACAAGAAGTTTCAATAACTTTTTTTAGACTTATACAAATAGTTTTATAATGACTTTCGCATCTATTTAAGTTTGAAGATTTTTAAAATTCTCATGAGTTCTCAGAGAATAAAACAGAAAACACTTAAAGCAATCACCCACTCTTAAAAATTTAACAAAATATTCGATAAAACAAAGTCTTTCCACCATTATTTAAGTCACTCACTTGCATACAAACATATTAAACAGCACTATTTTATATGAGCATATGTTAAAGTTTACACTATGAAGTGATGCAGATGTATGTGATGGTTACGAGCAGTGTAGATGGATGGTTCAGCTAAGCAAATGCAATTTTCTTAAGTGCGATAGCAAGAAGACGGAAGCAAAGGAGAGATTAAACTTTGAACGGATAATACGAACTCTGAGATCATTTTCGATGACATATAATGGAAGTAAAAATAGATATGAGAAACTAGTAAATATTATTTTCACTTACCTGATAGAGAGGATGAGTGAGCGGTTGACTTGTACCCGGTAATGCGGCCGCTAAATCAAGCGGAGGTGGTAATAATGCCGGTAAACCGAGCATAACATTTTGCCAAATTCGTTGCAAATCGTTTTGTGGAAGCAACTGTTGAGCGAGTCGCTCTTGTAGCGCGAGCAAGAACATTTGCTCTGCCTGCAAGAAAAAGAACTCAAACACATCTGAACGAAATGATCGTCAGGTAAATGGCAGAAAAAAAGAAGAAAACGTAATCTAACGAAATACGATAATGTGTAAAAGAACCTATTGACCTCTGTTAGATGATCTCTATTTTACTAAATAAAGTCTATAAATAAATTCATTAAAAAAAGGAAGAAAACATGCATCGAAACATTCAATTCTAATCGACGGTTTAAAAAAACCTCTAGTTTCTAAAAATGTTCCAACATATAAAACGATGAATGCGTCGAAAAAACGTTAAGTACGATGAGCAAAAATTCATGCAACCTTCTAACTACATAACGCATAGGAGGAAATTCAATGAATGTAATATTTGTTTTTACAAATATCATTACATTCAAGACAGATATATATTACTGGATTATTTTCACTGAACTTTTGCGACAAGTATTAGAGTATTTATGAGCGCAAAGAATTGTTTTCCATGCAACATGCGAAAGCTGCATATGGGATCAAAATTTGCATAATTAATGTGTTTCCGATTGTTATTCTCGTTCGCCTTTTCAAGTACCGCGGAATTGGTTTTTCCTTAAAACATTTGCATAGTGAATAAAATGCGGGTTTTTTCAACAGCTCATTAAGCGAACGTTTTGGTTGCTCACTAAGTTGAGAGCAATTTTCGACGCGTTTTCAGATGTGAACTGATGAAATCAAAAACATCTGAGAAAACAATAAACTCTTTGTGATCATATTCCTTGAAGCCGCCAAGGATTGAAGAAACGATTACAGTGCCCCTGACACGAGCGTCGAAATAACGCATATGCTTTCCGAGCGTTACAAAGGAACATTACAGTTTCAAATAACAAATATTAAAAAAAAAACACCGTTCCCTATTATCACGGCAGATATATTCGAAAAAAATTTATCCTTGCAGTAGAAAATCTTGCAAGTGGATGTTGCATCGGATCGGAATTCTCTGGATGCAATCAACATCCGCCATAGTTTTCGCAAAATATTACAATTTTGTTTAGACGTATGAAGATTTTCTCTCAACGTGGAGAGTAATATTGGTGATCACTACCAAGATTTTCGCAATTGATGGTACTCCACCATATCCACCACTTCCCAATTTCTTCTCTTCATCTCTCCTCCCTTCCTCCCTAAGTTTTTGTTATATAGCAATCAATTAAAAAGGCCTATAAGCTCATCTCATCGCTTAGGCTATATTCCATTATTGGTTTCCGCTCCTTAGCACTAAGTAATTATGTGCCACGCTTTTCTGAGGTTACATTCAGTGTTTACCTCTCATGAACGCATTTATCAGGATGGTAGCAGTTGGTCATTAAGCACAAAAAACAACACATGTAACTAAAAGTAGCACAAATGTTGAAATGCAAACCGATAAATAAGAAACGGAAAACAGTGGATGCATCAGCGAACGATCAACAATATCTGAAGGGCGTGGCCAATTCGATGGGATCAATGACGCAGGAAGAGGGTTGTTCACTCGACAATAAAAACACCCTTTAGGGTCAACAATGATCGCAACAACCGTTCGTTGGTTTATCGAGATGAAACGGGACAATCATTATCAAATGTTGCACTATTTGTTTGAGATGTATGAATCATTTCGAAAATGCAGCAATAGTGATCAAACCTGAATTTGTTCGTTTTGTTGCATGAGCACACCGTGAGCGAATGTTTCTTGTGTGGAATTCGCCGTTGTGCTGGATGGTGATGCCTGAAAATAAAAATTAAGAAAAAAAAAGAAAACCTCGTTTCTGAATCATGCAAATTAATGAGCGCTTCACCTCATAACGCTTTAGCGCTGGAAAAAAAAGAATTTATCCAATAACTTCAAGCATTAAAAGATCGAATAGATAGTTATGTTATTCGACCTGCTTATATCCTCCTTATTTAATATGGTCGGGATCGGTGAAATTTTAAATAACATTTGAAAGATTCAATAATTTATGCAAGCTTACTCTTTCATTAAAAAAAATTCTACCTAGCTGTGGTCTAAATAAATTGCAATCTTTCAGTTGCAACAATCGGAAACTCTCTAACCCATCGGAAATCAGAAGACTGGCAGGTCAAATAACAAAAGATGCCCATACAGCAACACAAAAAAAATAGAATCTTCAAAATCGATGCAATGCCTACAGCGCAAAAGTATACAAACATCAATGATAGATCACTAGTAGATAAGAGAATATATTTCTCAACAATAACATTCTTTTTTTTATGCACGTGATGCAAAAAATATTGCTAACATGATAAATTACGGTAAGTGATAAATTACGGTCTCATTTGATAGAACGAGACATAGAATGTTGTGTTGATCTACAGATCGTAATGATCTATAAAAAATCGATTCCATGCCAATAGTATTGCGATAGAGATCGATGAACATTGAATGATTTTGGTTTTTTTTTAAAACTGAAATTGCTTCAACTAGTGATTGGACACAAATTCGAGTTGTTTTATTCGTAATGAAGAGATATAATAAACTTCATAAAGATGAAAGCATAACCGTCCTTTTAAAAGGTAACGGATTAATCTGAGCGAATATGAATATAAATAAGAAATAAGATAGGGGATTGTGATAAATCGAGGATAGGCAGATGTTTTTTTTTTCTTTTTTTTTCGATATTGAAAAACACGCACCGATTCCATCGAGAAAAGGGGAAGAGAGACGATCGAGAGAGCGCTCTCTAGAAGTCGGGCCGACGAATGCGATGCAGAGGCACATAGGCCTTGTTTACTCGGCTGTTTACCCGGTGTATAAATGTAAACAGACGAGAGATCACGCGAAATGGGCAGATCACAGAGAGACGCTGCTTCTTTGCACCTCTGCGTTTTGATGCTCTTTCATAGCGCTATTTCTCTTGTTAGTTGTCTATCGATGACATTTTTCCTCCAAGACCTACATGTACTTTGCATGCACAGCGGCCGAACGTTACCTCATCGAACGTTTGCGGGATTTGTGTGTGTGTGTGTGTGTGTGTGTGTATGTGTGTGTGTGCGGGCGTGTGTTTGTGTATGTGTGTGTGTTTGTGTGCGTGCGTGTGTTTGTGTATGTATGTGTTTGTGTGTGGTGCTTCGCGTCGTGTAAGTGGGTGCATATGTCAGAAGACACACAAAAGTTATGTCTATCGGACGTGTTGTGTTGTTGATAGGATGCAATGCCGCATGCTGCCCGACGGCGGCGAATCAGTGCGGTATTCAAGCGTGCGCTCACTAAAACTATAG
Source organism: Baylisascaris procyonis (assembly GCA_037389465.1). Classification (NCBI taxonomy): domain Eukaryota; kingdom Metazoa; phylum Nematoda; class Chromadorea; order Rhabditida; family Ascarididae; genus Baylisascaris; species Baylisascaris procyonis. The sequence goes on along the minus strand of JAZARR010000032.1, from coordinate 2,916,715 downwards.
AGATGTGGGGCCCGTTCGCGTTGAGTGGCTGCATTAATTCACATAGTAAGTGTAAACGGCTAGCTATTCGCCTCTATTTTCCTCGTTGTTGATACTCGACGAGCGCATTCGATTTATGCTTGAAGCCAGCCGACTGGCTGCATATATCTCCGCATCGATGTGTCACCTCACTCTAACCTCAATGTTGCAATTAATTGCTATTGCATTTACAGCAAGATGGAATGAATGCGCCGAGTAAATAATTTTGCAACGACATAGTCCAAAGAAACGACAATTACGCTTACAATTTTTTGATATCTAAAAAGCGCCGGAAGTAATACGAGAGCATTCTTCAATTTATCGTATCTTAAACACTTGTTTCAATGTGATAAAGAAGCCAGATGACATCCGTCGTGAAACACTATCTTGAAAGTTGAACACTTTGAAACGGAGGCGCCGTATTTGGTCAGTCAATCGTGAAAAAAAAAAAAAAAAAAAACAAAAAAAACACAAGGCATCCTTCACGTCTTGTTACTTATTAAAACAAAATTTCACCTTCTAGTTAAATAAATTCCGAACTTTCATTAAGCAATTACTTCGTTGTCCATAAAAACGATGTATGAAGTAAACAAGCAATAAAAAACGATAGATGAATATCTGCTAACATTCGCATTACACTTACACCAACCAACTATTTCCATTAGTTATGAAAACGAAGAGAAAAACTCTATAAAATCATGCTATAATATTTCAACTCCTTCAATTATCAGCATAATTTCCCTCAAAGATTTTCTTCTTGTTTAACATTATTGCTCCAAAAAAAAAAAAAAAAAAAGAAAAAAACCATAATATAAAAGGCTATGATTTTTTCGCCATTATTGCCTATCATTAGTTATAATTTCTGTTAATATAACATTGCCGATTGGCGAATAATCAACGTGAAAAATGACAAATGAGATCGGTTATCCCAAGATGTATATTATACCCTCTAAATCTAATCAATAATCAACGTGAAAAGTGACAAATGAGATCAGTTATCCCAAGATGTATATTATACCCTCTAAATCTCATAACGTAGGTTTTAGTGCTCCACAGGTTGAAACTATGCAGACAAACAGACAAACTGTGCAGACAAGCAGACATATATGCACATACATTGGCGCAGTTACATTTAAACAGCAATTTTGCAAGAATAAATAAAATAAGTTAGATGTGATATGACTTGCTAAAATTTTTTTTAAAACCTATTACTGTAAAATGAGCTTTCAATGCGAAAAAGTTTTTTTTTTATCTTTATTATAAATTTTTATTTATTTTCTATCGAGAAAGTTGCATCCTCAACTAGGAATTGTTAAAATTCACCATTTCCTTTGTTGTCGAGCAGTTTTAAATTCAATAGCAGCTGTAATCATATTTCGTTTGAAAAAATTTTCCTCAAAGAGAATTTCCACTTTTGATTTTGTGTATTTGCTTTTGAATAATAAAAACATGAGATGTTATTTATTTGTCACGGAATCATATGAAGAAATAAGAGTAATTCAATTGCATATTCTATGAAGAAGTGCAATATTGCTCATCATGGAAGTAACACGTCAAGCTTTTCCAGATGAAATCAAAAAGCGTTTGTACGCATAATTTATCGAAGAAATCTATCGGTTTAGTTCACTGAAACATCGATTAGCGTCAAATCGGACATGGATGCTGTTTGTGGTATCCGCTATAAATGAACTATATAATTCAATGAAAAATAAAGCACACATTTATTTATTTATTTATTCATTTATTTATTTATTTATTTATTTATTTATTTATTATTTATTCATTTGTTTACTTATTTATTTGTTTATTTATTCATTCACTCATTCGTTTATATTTATTAATATCTATATTTATTTATATTTTATTTATATTTTACTTGTATTCATATTTATATTTCCATTTATATTTATATTAATATTTATTTATCATCACATTTATATTATTAGAGCAAAGCAAACAAAATTGCATCTGTAATGAATAACAAAATGACCTATTCGAAATCTCTACGAATAATGAATGCGTTTTTCCGGTTGCTCAAGGCAATAATCAATTTTGCGTTTTGTTATAACTTCTCACATTTGGTAACGCTCATGAAATTACTTTTTTTGCGAATATTTCACCCAAAATTTATTGATTTTCTGGAATATTTTTTCTTAGTTGACCTATCATCACTGGATAACATCCAACAAATCATTCAATATCCAGAAATTGAGCTCTGAAGTTTAGTTGATGAAATCGTCCAAACGAACACAAGTTTATCCACAAGTTTAGCTCTGAATTTTATTCAGTTAAATTCGGTTAGTTGAGCTATTTGGATTTGGTAAAAAAAGAAGTATAATTTTTTCCTACGGGATAGCCTAAAGGTATAAGATGAAATGGTTATCTTTGAATATTGTTAGATGCTCGCTTCCTTATTACGATGGAACAAATAATAATGGCATCAATATCCGTATGTCACCACAATTTAATCACTTAGCTGAGAATTGAGATAGAAGGTGGAGGAAAAACTTGAAAATTTATACTCTAAGATATTGAACTTCTGCAATAGACAGACAGACTTTGCTTTGAAGAGATAGGAAGGGCAAAGTGAATTGTAGTAGAATAATAGTGCTTACTGTTTACCACAAAGGTATTATTGCCTATATGAAGTACATACTGATATAATGCATTAATACAGTGAACAAATTAGTTGAAAAATAATCACTGATAATATAAGTTTATCAATGATATCATTGAAGCATAGTTAAGAAAAATATCCGAATTAATTAATGAAAAGTTTTGAGCTTTCGAATTGCTAAGAAATCAAATCGGATGAACCCGAACAAGAAACTTTTTTTTTATTTTGACCTCTTTCCCATTCAAAATATCCCGTGAAATGAAAATGAATTTTAAAAATTCCCAATCAAATTTTGAAATTTTAAATTCAAATTTAAAATTTAAATTTAAAAAATGAAGATCAAATGAATTTTCCATTTAAAATGAATTCCATTTAAAATATTTCCCTTTTTTTCTTGTAAAATTTTTATTTCAATGCTTAATGTTTTCATTATTTGAAATTATCAAAAAAAAACTATTTTCGGCTATCAAATTATTCAAACTTTTTTCCAATCATTAATTTAAGTTAACGTGAAATAAAATATATTCTTAAATAATTACTACGTGAAAAAAATATTTATAAATAAATCTCTTTTGAAGCAATCAACGTCTATTGTTCGAATAACAACTTTTTTATTTTACTTTCTCTCATCTTTCAAAAAGTGCTTTTTTTCTCTTCGGTAAATTTATATTGTCTGTATTAAGCAGAGATGTCCCTTTCATTTCGATTAATAACGACGTGGGTATAATCACTTAGATAGTGCGAAGAACGAAAAGAAATACAGTGTAAGTAGTGAGTGGAAGAAATAGAAAAATATAGCTGTCGTTAATTTTTTGATTAATTAGTGAAAATCAAAAAAGTGCCAATATGTGATGAATAAATCTTATAAATCGTGGTTATTCTTCATTTGAGAAAAGGATTTTCGATTAGGAAGGAAGATTCCGTTAGGGAGCGATTTCTCTAGGTGGATAACCCAATGAGCACGATCATGGAGAGAAAAGTTGAAGAATTACCTCCCGAAGTAATTTGTGAACTTCAAATCACATTAATTCCAATAATTATCAATCATCGTTTGGTATTGCTTTCTGCGCGGTCGGTCTAAAGAGGACTCCGACCAGACTATCTGGCTTCGTTCTACCGAGTCACTCCAACCAAGGGCCTCATAGGGATGAAGGGGTGGAGCAAGTCAGAACTCTCTTCTTGAGTGGAACAGCGATGAATCGACTCGTCAATATCCGATGGGCAGGAGACGAGCCTAAGCCCTAACCTTCACGCTACCTTATAACTTCACTTAAGCGGAAGTGGAAGCGATCTGGAGAGATATTTATTCGTAATGAATGTTTTGTCGATTAAAGTAAATAAAGTAAATAAAGTAGCAATACATATAGTATCCACATAAAAGCCGTCAGGTGAGCTTCTTAATGACAATTTATAATTACGCACTTAAAGAGAAGAAAAGATTTTCAATGCTTTCTTCGAATTCCACCTATGTCAATTTGTTAATTTATGCTCATTCGAACAATAATTGTTGACGATGAAAAGAAGCCGAATTATTTTCATAAATATTTACTGCTTTATTAAAATGCGTTGCTGATCGATATGAAAAGATAAATAAGGTGGAATATTCGTAAACAACGTTGAGGATAAACATAAGAAGAAAATTTTCATTTCGAGCATTTACCAAAAGCATTAGAAAAGTAGAAGAAACGGCCCATATCCCTATGGGAGGTATACCACTTTATAGATGAGAAAAAATGCTTCAAAAGAGTTTCTTAAGATTTTGTTTTACGCATAAGCATAAACATATTTTGTGCAGATTCTGTTCTATTTGTCCAATTCTTCGTTCGCCTATAAGTTCATATATTAAAATCACAAGATTCATTGCATTGCTTTGAATGCGACTAGCAGACTGGAGAGCTAGATTTTTTCTGGGTTTTGATGCAGGAATCAGCCATCTATTGTTTGATCCAACCAATTTAGAAGCGTTCCAATTCTCCGCCTACTTCAAACTTACGGATACCTGGCTAGGAAATAAGCTTTTATTGTAAGACTCATTCGATTCAACAAAAATGAAAAATTAGCACGACTATGCAAAAATTGTTGTGACTGCACTTACGCAAGGGATGCTCATTTGCCATCATCGCTCTATTACTGCGGTAAATCCTCAATGAAATGTGATTGTCGGTTTTGCAGGTTGTCAACTTCAAGGATATTTGTACTGATCGCCGCCATGTTTTAAAATCCATACTTCCAAGGAAACAGCTAAGTGAATAATGCTTTTCAATCATTCACATGTCTGCTTTGATCTATCAAAACATGTTGATGGAGTTCTTGCCCCATTGCTGAACTCGTTTCATGGGTACAGCAGTCATATTTCAAAAAACACGCCCTGTGGATCATAAAAAATGATAAACATGCCGTTGATGATAGTTTATTTATGATAGTTTATACTTTATAATTTATGATAATTTATACCAATTTCAATTACTGTCCTTTAGAAGGAGGTTATTGATGCTCTCTGTGGAAAAGAAAGTAATGGCAGCCTTCATTTCAAGCAAGCATTTTGAACTTCGGACAGTTTCAAAATGCAAAGATCGTCGATTCGATCAATACGATCCGCAGTGTTCGATGAGCTGCCCTGATAAGTCACTTCCTTATGAGAACACTTAATTCTCAACAACGAAAGAAGCTTTTCAGTCTACAATGAAATGTTGGATTGGTTTAGAAACCTCCTACCCCCTCCTTCCCCGTATCTATCGGGAACGTATAGAGACCGTCCCCAACTTACGATGATTAGACCTAGCACTTTTTTGATTTTGGAAGCAATGCGCGCTCAATGGAGCATTCAGTGAATCAGATGAGATATTCAGCAGCATTTCACAAAAATTACGATGATTAGACCTATTTTGCCTAACCCTAGGCAAACGCATATGTTCTGAGCACAATACAGATAGAATAGGCTTAAGCTATGAAGTTGTTTAGGTATAATAAATGTATTTTTGGCGTGCAAGTTTTATCGGGATCAAACCCCAACGAAAATAGAGAAGAATATATATGTAGATGGTCAGCGCCTCATGATCAAGCAGATTTCAGTCTTGCCTCCGCTTAAATGATAACAGTTGTTTACTACGTGCTTCTATTTTGGATTTTACATTTATCAGCTTATCATATATACAGAATTATCCGCACAATATAGATGCTATATGGCTAAAGCAAAAAATGGTGATGACCGGAAGCCCTCGCAGCAACTCCGTTGGCTTGGTTATCCACATGGAAAGCAGACAGTAGCAAGTTCGGGTTTCATCAATAAACAAAGTCCATATTTCACCTTCGCAACGCGCTCATTTCTTGTCGAATTGGAAATGTCAACTTTAATTACCATCAAAAAATGACTTCTCTACGAAAATATTTTCAAATAGAGGCGTTAGAATCACAATGAGTGAAGCAAAATGTTCATAAGAAGTAATGCACCAGCAGGCAAGCAAACCCTATTCGAGAATATTCATGACGATCGACTCAGAAACTGTGTCCAATTTAAGATTCATAGGCAAAAAATGCAGTAGGCAGTGCTATGATATGCTAGTTGCTTTATGTTAAAAGCATCCCATTTTCTAAACCAATCCGACAAATTTCTTCTCCTTATACTGTCATGTTTTTGAGCTTATAACGAATTCCATCTCATTGAAGACGTTTGCGGTCGGATGTGTCTGGATGCATTGATTATTAATTCCCCTTTAAAGGAAACATCAGTGAGTATTCGCCTCTATTTATTAGCGTTATATCGCATCGATAGATCGACAATCACCGAAATATGGTTGAGTTGTGCATTTATTTCCGTGCCAATTCAATGCATCAGGTTTTTTTTCAAAAACCCACATATGCACCCACCCTCTCCCTATCACAGATCCAGACCGGCACTCACTCGGAATAGGAAGAATAGACACTACTTATTCGCCATGGTATCATTTGCGTTTTTGAACCCATACTATCGGTCGACGTAAAAACGGAAGCTAAAAAGTTCTATGAAGGATAATACCTCAACCATGACATTCAATATTACAAAGTGTATGATTGCCTGCCAAAGGTGATTTCATTTGGCTGCTTTCTTTTATCCACCACCACTGCAAAGATCCGAAACTACAGTAAATGTGCACATGTGGTCTCGATGATCTAAAATTCGAAAGATAATTGATTTGCGTGAACGAAATTCACCTACATCAAGAATTGGAAACCGTGAAATATTAGACGAAGCTGAGAAATTGAGCTCTGTGGCCAACCTCATTGAAGCAGATCAAAGATGACTGAGAGTGACTTATAAGGTTTAGTGAGAGTAACTCATGAGATAAGGGAGCTTATGAGACGGCTCGAAATGACCGGCTAAAACTTTTTTTGGCCAAAATTTCACCACTGTTGGAAGATCACTATTACGTAGATAGAATTCATTACTTTTTTCGTTTGCTAACGTTTCTAATGAACGACAAGTTGGAATTCTCTCATAAAGAGATAAACATATGCATAGCGACAATATAATATTTATTGAGAGTATTATTTTAAGAAAATATATGAAGACAATAAAATATACATTTAAAAAAAAGCTATTCACACAGTGTTTTCATAAATGCGTAAAATTATCAACATTGAAATTTGTTTCTAACCACATTGTATAATAGGACCAGCTTGATGCGGTCTAAGTTTCTTAAAAATTTTACATTTCTTTAAGCATCAATGATTAATGCAGAAAATGATCAACTGCAATAATATTGACTGGAGTAAGCAGATCATCTTACAGGGAACTCGGGAGTGTTTACTCGTGAAATTTCATTGTTATAATATTTGTGATTGGTGTGCTGAAAATATTACATAGACAGATGAACGTTCATAGAACCGAATATGATATCAACATCGTGTATGTTTGTTGAACTTCTGTAAAACTTCATTATCTCGCTTATGGATATCACATGTTTCTCGATGCTGCCATCAAAATGCGCATACTTTCCATATACTCATTTATTTGTATATGTTTAGTTATTTTCATATGTCCTAAATCTGTCATATGTGCGTATGCCGTAGCAGCACTTTTATCTCACGAGTCATAAACGGCTGCCATAATAAAATCAAGAGAAAATGGTCATAATTCAACGAGGTCTGCCTATATTTGAAAATCTGACAGGACTTTCCAAAGGTTATAAACACTTGGAAAACAGCAGTAGATTATGGCTTGTATCTATCTCAATGCTATATAAGGATAAAGGTTTGTGAGTTCAAATTGCTGCCTAGGTATGGACGCATGTGTAAGTGAAGCGTGAAAAGATGAAATCGCTACAATGCGCTTTCGCAAAATTTTGCATTAAAAGTATGCAAAATGGCTGATTGTGAAAAAAAATGTAACAAAAAGGAATATTTTGTTATAGAAGTTGGTATGATACGTGTTTTGCAAAACCGTCAAATGAGTCAACCATTATTTTGTATGTGCATTCAAAAACAATCGAATAACATCATACATACTTTATCATCAGTGCGCTGAACCGGTTGCCCAAATTCTGAAGTAAACATTCGTTTTTCCGCTTATTCTTAGTGGACTATATGATGAACCTCACAAGCGAATTTTATACTGCTCCAGACTGCCATTAACTCAGAAAAAACGACGAGTTAGATCGAAATTAGACATGGAACTTCCTCTCTCACAACCCCCTCCTCCTACGCTCCTTCCAGCAGATTCACAAGCATGAAACTTCGATGACGTGTTTTCCTCGCTCATATGTTGAAATATAAAAATATTATTTATACATATATCGGGGGATGATTATAAAAACATAAACACATGCGTATGTATACGTACACATACATGCACATATAAACATCCCCCCCACAAACAAACACGCGCATGCACATCAACACAAGAGAAAACGTCGCAATGCCGATATTATGTATATTTTATATTACTCCAGAGTGTCACTAATTCAGAAAAACAATAAGTTAAAGAGAAATTAGGCAATCTTCCTGTCCCCAACTTCCTCCTCCTCCCCTCGCCCTGTATAGCCATAGATATCAAACTTCGATGACGTATATATATATATATATATATATATATATATATATATATATATATATATATATATATATATATATATATATATATATATATATATATCGTAAAAAGTGTACAAAATGGCGTATATTGACTAAACAATTTAGATAGAGAAATGCAAAATGAGCTACTTATTCGAAATAGTGACAACTACGTCTCAGTAATGTTTGAATGCATTGGTGTCAGATATCATTTACAGCTTTTCGCTGTTTTTATGCTTTCAGCCAAAAGAAAAGGTTAGTGGGGAGCGCCATCATATCAACAAAAAACATTCAACCCGGAAGTAAGAGTTATATGAAATTTCATTGCAAGACAAATTTCATTCGAAAGGTTACATAAATAAATTTCCTCCTCTTAGAAGTAAACGTTGCAATCGTTTAGAGAATTATCGCCAACACGAGTCGAACTTTGCATTAGTGTTTGTTCTTGTATTTCAATTCTTTAAAGATACCTAAGGGAATTATATATTTTCATTGTTTATATGATAGCATCATAAATGTTAATTGCAAACCCATATGAATCTAATTGTTTGAAATGATGGAAAAATTGTTGATTGCGAAAACGATGTCTGCGAGGTGATTCGTTGAAAAATGGATAAATAAATGTTATGGGAAGTGCAAAATTTAAAATCAAACATCACAATTAATCGATAGGAATTGTTGTTGTGATTTGCTTACAAAATATGAAGCTATTCATGATTTGCACGCAAATCTCATAATCAATGGAATAAAAAAAAAAAAAAAAGTGATCGGAAAAATGGCAGTACTTATTTGATTGCATTTATTTCAAATTGTATTAATGAATATTTGCAATATGCAAATAAAATAGATTCAATAGAATGTTTCCACTCTATGCAATGAAAAAAAAAGAAACATAAAATTAGGTGTGAATAATTTGTGGATGATAGAAATTTTGCAAAAAAATTTAAATATTTGAAAAAGTAGCAGAAATCTTTTCAAGAAAATTTCCAACTGAGTTCTTTGCTAACTTAAGCGGTCACATTTTTATGGTAAGAGGCGAGGCCTCTCAGAATGTTTTTCCGGCCATTTAACACCTCGCACAAAAATAGAACTTCGTTCCTCAAATATCACCAAGCAATGTCAAAATCTCCAGCAGAGCATTTTTTTTGCATGAAATCCATCGATTCGAAAGATCCCCTAAGAATGAGTTTCTTTTCTACGGTAAACTTTGCAAATTGCAGAGCGAATTGGAATTTTGCAAATTTTAGCTGCTATTTATAGTTGGTAAAAAATAAATGGCGGAAGAATGTTGGAATGAAATATGGCGTTGTTAAAGTTTAGATCATAGCAACACTTAGTTGCATCATTGCATGTCTTAAAATTTTTATGTTGAAACTAAAAGAGACACCCACACCCATATGATGGACTGTTCTTCTTTTTTTTTTTTAATTCTGTTGCAATGTGCAACAGATACACTCATAAAGGTATGAAATACACATGTGCACCCTTACACATATCAGACATTATTGCAGACATGACACAGACAAATATACATACGCAATACACATACGCACATACGCACATACTCGCAGACACACAGACACACATACAGACACAGAGAAACGAAAACATGATAGCTAGCTCTTTTTTTTTTTTTCAAATAGCGTCACTCTCAACGAAGTGACGTAATTCCGCTAACGGTCCGAGAAAAATATGCAAGGATGCATTCAAACTGAAGCAATTGGTAGAAGTATATTCTTCTCGAAAAATGCCCTCAGGGTCGACTGCAATCATTTTGACCTCTACCGAATCAGTAAAAGCATCTCTCCAAGTGGAGAAAAACACTAATTTGCATAACGCTCATAAGGCTTTGATGAATATAATTTGATGGCTTTGATTTGATGAATATATATATATATATATATATATATATATATATATATATATATATATATATATATATATATGCCGTTCTCTATTTGTGACAATTTCAACTGAGAAAACACTAAGCTAGCGTAATAGGGTGTAGTTGGCGCTAATCGCACCATAGGTCACTCGTTCATCGAATTTCAAGCTGAATCATCAACTTAGCGAAAACTTGCAAAGATTCAAAGGTGAGTGAAAAAGTTACAAAACCGAAAATTTTTTCTTCCACCTTGTTCGATAGACAAACTGGTCGCATTCTACATTCATTTTGGTTTTGAAGAGAAACGAAAAAATATGATGCTGTAAGAAATGTCATGATATGTTTGTTTATATATTACTCTTCATAAGATTAACCAGTTCGATATTTTAGTTTCATGTTTTTTGCAAACAAATAATACATGCAAAATAGAACGTTCGAAATCTAAGTGATGCTTCCGCTTATGCAAATTTTTCATAAAAGATCGTCTTCTTTTTGAATTTCAAAGCAATTCAAAAAGTGAAAAGCAATTTTTTAGCATCTCGAATCACCTATAAGATTTCTGAAATGTATAGTAAGCATCAAATCTTTTTGATCTACATTTCGTAGTTTTTTAATTTGATCCACATTTCGTAGTCATTCACATGATCTACATTATAATCATCGAATTTCGTAGTTTCAATTTCATTGTTTCTAAACTGAAATTTTCCACGCAGATGTGGAAGCACTCACGTAGAAGCACTCAGAAATGCGATATCAATAGAAGGCATTTTGCATATGCAAATTTGCAAAAAAAAGTAGAGAAATATAAAGAAGTTTCAGGTATAAAGCCATTATTACGTTTCAGGTATAAAGCCATCATATTTCGCTTAAATCCGATCAATTTTAACATAAAATCAAAATATAAAGAAGTTTTCAAACATTATCGAAGGAGCAATCAATGAAAATGTCTCCAATATGAACTCATTAAAGGATGCGTTGTTATTATCGAATACCGTTGCAGAATTTTGTAGCTGTCAGGTAGAATTTAATGCGGCTGTCAGAATACACTTTGCAATAGAAAATTTGCAAAATAGCGCAAAAAAAATTTTTTTTTAATGAAAATTTTTCACTGAATGAATGAAACATTCAAAAATAAACATATCGCTATCTATGTGTTACGATAGACGTGTTCATATATAATGGAGTTGACTGTTTTCTTAAGTGCGATCATAAAAACGGCTATTAGAATCATTTCGGCACACTTCCGGAAATGCTGTTTTCTCGGGAATTAATAAAACGGATATATTTTATAGCTCCGTATAGTAATCTACCCTCGAAGGTAATCTAAAATCATCCTATATAGAATGTTTATTTTTGGATTTTTTATTAGAAAGTAATTGCTTTCTTAAATCACTAAATAAATCATAAGATGAAACAACAAAAATTCCCATTCAAACCATCACATCCGACTTGACAAAGCAGAAACATTGATCAAAAAAGTTTAGAAGAGATCACCCTCGAAGACTAGAGTAATTTCATGCAAATTTTTACTAATAACTTGTAGTAATTTTTCCGCATTAAGCAAATAATTTCCTGAAAAGGAATTTCTTCGAGAAAGATTGGTCAGCATTATTGGAAAACTCCAATAGAATAGCTCAATTTGCACTGTTTTCTTCTATCATTCATCAGTCAACAACCGTTCAATCAAAAGGCTCTTTCAATGAAAGTTTTACCCTGTATTCCATGACATCATAATTCTATTTAATTTCTATACTTTCAATTATAATATGCTCTTTCATTGCTTCGTACTAGATAATATAATGACTGAAATTACCAAACTTAAAAGTATTCTTATAGTAACTTCATTCAGCAATGAAAATACGCATTGATTTTTACGGACATAAAAAGTGAAGCATAAGCACAGTTGAGGCTAATATGCAACGCTTTAACTATGTGCTGCATAAAACGCAGCTGAAACATACAACTGTTAAGCTGTTCACTAAGTTTATATCATTAGCCTATAAATCGTATGCACAGAATAAGCGTAATTACGATAGTCTGAACAGCTGTCAGTAAGGAGATGGTTAGTCATATTGCAATCCAACCGCAGATAGCTAAAATATGAACTCATATCATAACTGTGTGAAATCATTCATATTCATTAAGGCTACAGTACTAGCATGGGAAATCGGTGAATGATACGATAAAAGTCAATCTGCATGAAGCAATGGCGCACCATAATGATATTCAATGAGGTATGGCCCAAGTTTAAGCTACAGGACTGTCTCCAAAAATATGGGGCGATTCCGAACCATTATACATCGTTATTCCAAGCGAAGTGATGTTTTATGTTTTTCGAATTCAATAATGAGCATCATGTAGACATAATGTGCATCTTACGTAAGTACAAAGGAAAAGAACAACGACCACATAACTACTGCAGAAGTTTTAAAAAGGAATTGAATGGATATGCGGAAGAGTTAGCAAAGGTAACACGGAAAAATAGATGCAATGAAAAGTGAAAGCAATAATAACAACATAACGCTGTCAACAAGGGTATAGTGAGAGATGCCTATGAAAACAAGTTTACACGAAGCTATCAAGGGGACAACTCACAGCTGTCATCACATCACGTGCTATTTTCAATTCGAGCCAACTAAACAGCCAGCCGGCCAACCAGTGAGGAGGTGATACTAAATGCGTGTGTGTGTGTGTGTTGCTATCGACCTAAACAAACGCAATGCCGCGCATGAATACAGGCATTATTTGATGTGGTGTACTTATATTGGAAAGCACACAACGCAACAAAATTGCCAATATAAATAACCGAAGAGCAAAACGAAATTGCTTAGATCAACTAGCCAGTTTAAACGAATACCATTTGATAATTATACGATTAACTTAAAGAGAACCATTGACTTCTGTACATAAGTTCAAGAATTTGCGGGCTATGGTTGACCTATAGATTGGCCGAACACGATTCGATGGGTCTTTGAATAATGTTTAAAAGAGTAGAACAGTTTGCGGCTACAATAATGCAGACCTTGCAGCATTTTGTTCTTACTGATTCATATTGTACAATGGATCTTCCAAATGTCTTCTTGCAGCCAACTCTCAATACACAACGTTTATATCTCATCTTGTCTATCTCCTTCAGATGATCTATATCGCAGTTCATGTGTTTTATACGGTATTACCAATTACAGTATCTATTTGCATAAATGAATAAAATATCGAGCAGAAATGAATTTGAGGACCATAAGACGCGAGGAAAGAAGCAAATGAACTGCAGGTAATGTGTCATGCGTCGTTTAGTTTGTTGCAATGAATATTTGCATAAAAGTGATTCTACTGCGTTCACGGAAACTGCATCGAATACCGGATTGCACAAAAGTGATTGCAATCGTTCTGGAAGAATCCTATCTATCGATTTTCTCACCTCAACGTTTTTTTCAAGAAAAATTGAACAGTGGAAATGCTTAGAGGTAATAGTTCTTTATAATATGAATTTAATGGGATCACTGATTGTAACGACGTGACAACAACATTTTCTATTTTCTTTTCTTCTTCTTTTCAACTATGTCATATGCTTTTAGTTCCATATCTCGTACCTTGCATCCTGTGAAAAACACCAATGAAAATTGCCCAGCGGAGTCCTTCCCTCAGAAAGAGGCCGATATTCGTCGACTTATTACTTTCTAAAAAATTCAAAAAAAAATACTGATTTGCCAATATTTATATCACTTCCTCTCATGGCGTTTCCTTCGAGTAATATAATCGAGTGAATAGAAATATCTTTTCTTCTGGTGTTCAGAGTATCATTTATATCTACTAATCATGTGGAGACTATTTTAATTTCAAAAAAAAAATATATATATATATTGAAAAGAGTTGCATAATTAACTGTATTTTTCATTACTCTTGAATATATACGAACTAAAAAAAAATTGAATCCGCGTTTTCAAAGTTTCTTCATTTCTCTTGCAAATGAAGAAAGAAATGACTTTTATTGATAATCAAAATGATTAAAGTTGAATAATACGATTAAAGAATGCTAAATCATTTATTTCATATTCTTTCTTTGAATTTTGGTTGAAAAAAATTCTCTAAAATATGAAATTAAAATTTTCAATGCGAATTTATTCCATTAATTTTTTTCTTCTTTTTTTTTCATCCGAATTGTTATGATAAATAATTGCAATATGCAAATTTTTGTTTAAAAATAGAATCTTAATAACTTGAATAAGTATTTAGCAGCATAGAGATGTAAAAATGAAAAATCCTTTTTTTTTTAATATTAAATGTTTGAAAAAAAAAATTGTATGGAAAATTCGTTTCGATAAGTGAACAACATCGATTAGAATGGGTTTATTTAGATGATGCGTTGATCAACGATCAACTGATATGGTTACACATAAAATTGCTAAGATCGGTCGGGCAATCACCTGATTCCACTCAGCTATTTAGTTATTTCTCATTTTCAGCTTATCGTTTGAAACATTTGATGTGTGACACCCTAATCAAACACTTCTCGTCAACAAGAAAATATCAGTGATCGTTGATAGTCTTATTGAGGTTCTTTATACTTGTCATTTAAAAAATATTCACAAAAAAAGAGATATTAGAATATACATAAATGGATAAAAATTGAACGCAAACGTATTTCATTAAGCATTCATCGTAATTCATAGTCAACCAAATATATTCCCGACTATAAATTTTAATATCCGTGAATATTCATCTATAAACATCTACAATATTACGGTACTTTATACTGTATGGTACAATCCATCTTTTATAAAACAACTTTTTCCACTTTGTCATGAATGTCCAAGAGTCCACCTTCAATCGCATCATGGACGATGTTCGATTATGAGTGATGTTGATTGCTTGTTTACATGTCTTAGTTCCGTCTGTGTTCCGCTACATATCTTGCACCGTTGTATTTGCTTCAAGTTTTGATTGCTTCATGAATGAAAAGTGAAAATCAACTATGCATTTTTCTATTCATCTCACCGCGTTCAATAATATTTGCCACTTATTTTTTACTAACGTCGAAAATTTACAATAGAATGGAACACGGCCCACAAAAACGTGGAAATAGCAACGTTCGCAAGCCCGTATCCTAACGGCCTTCATAATACGAACTTTCCTGATGCAGCTGATCGCGCACCAGCCAATCCCAAATATTACCTTCGTAAAACCTCATGCAATCTGATACAAAACTATGCAATAAGCTCTTAGATTTCGTCATCCTTAAAACAAAAATAAGAAGCGACTATTGCAGAGGGAGCTTAATTTATTTGTAATGTTTTCGAGAAGCTATCACAACGCAATTGCTAAAATATATTTCAGATTGTCCTTTCGAATTCATGCAGCCAATTCCATCCATAAATTCCTAGATGGCATACCACTTTATCCTAATCAACCATATCGAATATGAAGAATGTCTAACTGTCTAATTTTTGCTACTTGCAATTCTGAGAAGAAATAACAGTCTGATTCATGCAGCAGCTAACTCAATCTCGTTATATCATCTCTATATCTGCTGCCCGCAAGATTTGGGCTCATACTTGTGCCCACAAGCGTTGACACATTCCGAGGCTCTAGCCGAGCAGTCTCGACCGCTGAACCTTAACACTCCATGAAACGGTGGAGAATCTAGTGTACGAGGAGGCGCCTCCAGGATTCTCAAGATGCTGAAGGACTCGAGGTGCTTCCGGGATATCGAAAAGCTCCAATGCTCCGGGCCGCTCAGAGGACACAAGCCCTAAGTTACTTACGTGAATCTCGAAGCTCCGACCGCCCGAAGACTGACGATGCACTTGATCTCAAAAATCCTGTCTCCGAAGCTTCAGAATCCTTGGAAGCTTTCAACCAAGCTAAAAATTCAGAAGATGCATTGCCCTGAGTCTGTCTCTGTTGAAAGTGTGCTTGGCTTCTGTGTTCTTAGATGCAGTCTAAAACATTCGGAGTTAAAATGCAATCAAAATTCAAAGTCGGAGGACTCTTACAAAGGTGAGGTGAGAGCAACGTGATATCTTGTATAGGATAGCCCAAAAGACAATGTTTTCTAGTTCTGCTTATACAGTTTCGGACATAATACTGTAGTAAGTGACCTGATACCTTCATAGGCTGTTTCTTTTAAATGCAGTCGTTTGTTATAAACGTGCTTTGGGGATTTTGCTCGTCACTAAATCCAAATGTTAAGGTTATTGAATGTATATAGAAAGTATCCGTAAGGATATCATTATTTATTTCTTTCTAATATTGTTATTCCTGATGCTATATTTTATTTTTAATTCCATATTCTTTTATTATATTGTATTTATTTGAGATATTATTCACTGTAATTCTTTTTTTTTTTTTTTTTTGTAAATCCTGATACAAGGAAAGCGAATATATAGGTAGACGAGAGGTAAAAACAGAGACTACGGTGGAAATTTTGTCAACAACATGTCAACAATAGCGACCACCGGAAATAAGTGGATGTTCAATATATGGGATCGATAAAGTACAGAAATCCGGATGAATCAACCGGCACTTGTTAGATGACACGCTATAGGAGAGTTAACAATATTATTAGAACGATATCCACAAGTTGAAGACGACACTGGTAATTGTGTAGCATAATTTTTTTGCAACAGGTTTTCATGAGTTGAAATATCGACTATTGAGATGGATATGAAATTAAAATGGTGCTAAGAATGAAGTGATGGAAGAAATGTGAAAAATTTTTTAACGAACGATTGAATTGAATTCCAGTATTAGACATTGCGGTGATTTCATATTAGAGACTTTCAATTTTACAGCATTGTCTCATCTACGTGGATAAAGATAAATTTAGCCAAAAATGATATATAATGGAAATGCTTCTGAATGTTTTCTGCTAATTTAACACTTGAAATCAATTGAGGTGACCATTGAATGATGGAATAATTGCAAAAAAAGAGTCAACAATGAAAGTGAACAATAATAGCCTTATATAGATATTCAATAGGATTGTATCGCAAATTCTGAAAGGTTTTAAACGGCATTTCAGCAACGATGGAATGTTCCAACTCCAATGCAAAGCAGTATAAATTGGAATGCCGAGAGAACAGATATCCTGAGCTCTGTAGGAATGGCAACAGACCTTAGCCTAAAGCAGATGGTGCCATACCTTCCTGATTTTAAACTGGTTTCTTGCTGCAGACCAAGTCAAAGGCCTTTTCATCGTTAGTATATACAATTTCTGGATGTGATTTCGCAATCAAGGCAGATACCCAGATGCCTAAACTACTGAATAGCTTATTGCAGTGAAAAGTCATATGGAGACATTTTTGGACTCCTTCAATGTGTGACATACATTCATTTCGAGCCATAACAAATTAACGCAAGAGATACAAGGCTTGGTGATGTGCTTTCCAGGTTTATAAAGCGCATATATGGGTGAACTTATGATTGATTCTGATAATGCTTTCGATGAGCTCTGAAATAAGCTTAACCTTGTTTTTTAAACTTAAACATGCTTCAACGTCACGTAGCGTTGAATGTTTTACACGAGTGACATAGCGTACTCACTCATAAAGTGAGCGCTCTAGGGTCGACGCACTTAGCCACAAGCGCAAGCGCACGAGAGAGACGGAGAGAGACCGCGCGTGTCTTCAGCCAGCGATGCGGTACTGGTCACTAGGAAATAACTCGTCGCATTAAGGAAGATTTGAAAAGCGAATTTGAACACATTTTAAAGAGCATTAAGAACTCTATCAGAATCAAAAATAATCTGAGATAAAAACGAGAACTTTTCTATAAGACCAATTTCTTATATGACGTGCATTTGACTAAATTTGCAGGGTTGAAATACATGCGATACAGAGAGAGATTCGCATTGTTGATTTTCTTTCGGTCAGTAGCCGAACGGTCAGTAGCCGGCCGAAGGAGTTGGCTACCAACCGAAAATCTGTCCACCTCTTTGTTATGATAGAAAAATACTTCCATCATTTCCTATAATTTCATGTGGATAATCACTTAAAGAAGTTATTAACAGATATTTTTCTTATACATTATGGTTACAGTCTCGGTTTCAAAGAACGATCACTTTTTTTCGTTTTATCGCGCCCAATTGAGTTATGAGTTGCACAGTGTTTTATGATCTACAAGATGGGAACAAACCCGCATTTATCGATTAAATGCCTCATAAGCAAGAAGAGCGGTGCGATCGTTTGAGGCATCTTTTATATATTTTGAGTGAGGCGACGCGCGACTACGTTTGTTTTATTTAAGAGTCTACATGTTTTATGGTTTATAATTTATGTTGTACCAGTTTACAGGTAGGTAATTTGATTAAGATTCGTTATGTCGGGGCATTCTCACGTGGCGATTAGGAAGAAAAGAACTATAAATTTGCAATTCACTGATGATGCATTTCACTTTGTAATACGGGAGCACTGGGTTTGTGGCGAAGGGGAGGAGAACGTTTTAATTATTCTTTCGATGTTTCCTCCCATCATCAATATTAAAGGGCTTTTTGAAAGAATTTTACGGTGATCTTAAGTGAGAAATGCGATTTCAGAATCGTATAGTGATAATGTAGCCTCGTTGACTAGATAGTTATGAAAGATGAAATGGCTTAATCAAGGAACAACGTTTGAGCCTTTTTGTACGCATTTAGCAACTTTTCGCAAAAGTGCATCGTGTCTGTGCGTGCATACGTCTGTGTGTGTCTGTGTCTGTATCTGTGTCCGCGTCTGCTTCTCTGTTGGCTACTTTCAATCTGCAAGCTACAGAATTTGGTTGGCAACATTTGTTGCGTATAGTTTACACCAAAGAAACGAGGCTTCAAAATTTGCCGCTTTCCAGTTGAGCATCTAACGCGTTAATTTTTTGTTGTATAATAGTGATGACTGATTAGCGTGATATTTTACATATAGCCAGAAAGAAACCAAATGGAATTCTTTTTTATGAATTTGTACAATCACTCAGTTTCATGGGCGGAACTAATGGCATCTTTTTTGAACGGTTAACTAACCTGGTAGATGGGTTGGGGGGGGGGAGGAGGCTTGGTAGGTGGAAATGAAAAAGCGGATATTATCAAAGTCGCTTTTGCAATTCGTCAATTCATTCCTGATATCAGGATTTTCTTTCAGACGTTATTGAGTGTTAACATTAAGGCTTCCATAATATTTGTTTCACATATCTGTTTAATATTGATGGGCAAAGATTGATGAAGTACTTAGTAGTTTGATTCATGAGGAAAACTCATGATGTATGGAAATTCCTGGAAGTTTCGTTGAGGATTTCTTCTGATTTTTCAGAGTTTAACTACCTGCACATTTAGTTGAATAATTTTAATTTCCTTTTCTCTTTATTAATTTCTCACAACTGATCGAACATCGTATCTTGTCCATTTATTCAGCTTTTATTATGCCCAATTTGGCACTGTGATATTCTCTTTTTCTTGCATTTCCTTTTGCTATTAGTTCCCTATTAGTTGTTCTTCGATGACGATCAGACTCGGCGATCCCTATTTCTGATATTTACATCATTCTTAAAATGTCCTTATGGGCGTCTTCGTATTCACTTTTGTCTTTACCTTTCCTGCCGGGAAAATTTTGTCTGAGAAGAGTTACATCTCTAAGTTCTACATCTTACTGCCAAATGTTGTTGATATGTGTATTAGAGTGCTAAGGAGGAACACGTTATTTATATTTATTTATTTGTTGTCTTGTATTGCCTCCAACATTTTGTTTCATTTGCTTTATTGAAAGTCTGTCTTTGTCAAAGAATGAAGGAAGATATAGGATGAGCAAAAAAAAAGAGTAAACAGCAAGCGAGACGTAAACGCCACGATGACCTAAAGATTGGAGAGTGCTTCCACTGCTTTGCCGTTGGACTTCCATTCGAGTTGATTGGAGAGTGCTTCCCCTGCTTCGTCCTTGGACTTCCATTCGAGTTTGCGACAAGTTTGATGGTTTATAATTATGGTCGATCGCTTATTTGTTGTGGCGTGCCGCTGAACGGAAATATGAACAATAATATGAAACGTTGTGACCACGCAACCCTGCAGATGTACTACGCGGACGGGAAAGCATGGTGCTGCCCAACGAATGTGGACTAAAGAAGAGTTTCAATGAAGGACTTGGCGGAGAAGGTGAAAGACGGAAGACGCGTGGATGACCGATGAATTGAACTATAGAAGAATGGGTCGGTGCAGTGAAGAGCGGTCACCAAGTCATTTAGGGTGGAGAGGCGCGCTGGGAATGACCACACAAATGTGGCGCAAGATAAGTTGCCTAAAATTTTTATTAGCAACTTCGAGAGCGCGAACTTGATAGAACGAGTCCTCGAAGCTCTCAATTTCTTCTTCTGAAGCAAAGGGCTCCACAAGAGAGATCAACATTTGGTGAATTGGATCTCTTGTGCCAAAGTAGAATCCGTCTTCTCCCCGTCATCTCTCCCGAGACTTCATGAAAAATTTGCTACCTTACAGAGTTCATAGAGTTTATTGAGTGCATTTACCTTATATAAATCACAGAATTCGGCATATGAACAGGGTCATTGACGAGATTGGTGGCGTTTGATTTTCTTTTCTGCACTCGATAATAACAAGTTTTTTTAGCCCTGCAGTTGTTATTTTCACATGGTTATCTTTTAGGCGGAAAGGTTTTCTTTCGGTTTAAAAAATTCATGAAATTTCGTAGAAATTTGAAGAGTTTTATCATCAATTCAACGGTCATGAAAATGAAGCCAATCTTATTAACTGCCACGTTCGTATGCCGATATTAATGATTAATTGAAATCAAATGATACTCAATGATCTCCGTAAGATCGCATGATTGGTCTTGGCAGATTGCTAAATGAAAATGTTGAGTGTGAAATCGTCTAAATTCATCTACATCCGAGCACCGCCGAATCGCTTTTCCTGAGCACCGACATTCTTGCTTTACTTAGGTGAATTCGAATTGCTATGGATCCACTCGCCTCTTATATATGCTCCCCTGTTATGACGTTATTCGAACGCAGAGGTGCATCAATCGTGCAACGAAGAGGAGCCTTTCGGCACTCATTTATTAATAGAGGTGCAGGTTTTGTAACATGTTCAATCACATTTTGCGCAACTTCAATGGCCTGAAATTGTTGAAATAATGAAGTGTGCATTGTGATGTGATTGCAAGTGCACAGTAGGAATATGCAGGAACCAAAAAAATATCCGCAGTGGATGGTTGTGTGTGATGTTAAACGGATTCGTAATACGATTCTTTAGGCTTATTTTGCTTTAGTTGAGTTGTCGAATATCTCGTTCAAGAAGAACGAACAAATTTTTGTGAGGAAGATTATTCGACAACGTTCTTCTCTATTATTAAAAAAAAACTGTTGAAATTATTTTTGAACCTGGTAAAGAGAGGTGCCATTATTTTTCTGAAAATAGTATTGCTATGATCGAAGCATAAAAGAACAAAAGGCCTCTCTAGAAAAAAAATTCGTTTTTACGCAGCCCAGGGATCGATAAATTTGTGGCGCAATAACATCCATATTATGGACGAGGATATTTGAGGCTTGAAATTGCAACATTTCATCCCCAAATTAGACTAGAAAAAGCACAGTGCAACCAATTATAAAGTTGAATCTCATAGTAGCTCAATAAAGTTGACATTTTACTCTGCACTACACGTCGCAAAATTTCTGCAATTATTCAGTGAACCATTGCGTCGGGGGATTTATGTGCGCCTTATTTTCTTTTTTTCTGCTTTGTGTACATTGCTGCTTATTATTTGTATTGAGATGCAGTTGTAAATTTCTTTACACCCTATAGCTATAATGAGACAGCTTCCTAATTAGTTTATTTTTTGCCGATGCAAATTCTGTATGATAATTTTCGGCAATCTGATAGATTGTTGGAGCCCTGCTATGGCTGGGCTCCAACAATATTACAACATCCCAAAAGCCGCTGAAAAGGAGTCATTGGGCGGAGATGCCAGCTCCTTAGCGGTGACCTGTAGAGACTCCATTTCATCGTTGAAGAGAGTCATTGGGCGTGACACCAACTCTTTAACGGTTGCCTATAATGACTCCACTCTGTTGATGAAGACGAGTCATTAAGGCCGTGCCATCACTCTACTGAGGGTCAGTGACCCCGTTGAGGTGTCGAAAAGGAGTCATTGGGCGATAATGCCAGCTCCTTAATGGTGGCCAGTAGGTTGTGTTCTGCTCTACAGGTGTCCTCCCAAGGAGTAGTCTGTATTGAGGAGTAAAGGTTTACAGCTGCATCCTTTGACATGTGATTCGTCATTCCACTGTGTGAAAAAAAAAGAAAATACGGCGCAAGTAGGGAGTCTTAGACCGTAGATGGTTCTGAATTATTGCATTATGAGGCTATTATGGATTTCCATATTCAGTCTGAGTCATTCCCGCAACAGATACGTGTATAAATCATAAATGCAAATCTAGTCTCAATGCACAATGTTGATGAGTAGGTAGAAGGGGGTGAGTATGTTGTTATTAATCGCCCTGGAGCTTCGGATTTATAATTGCTCGCATTGGATTTTCTAGGCTAAATTAGGAGTGAAATATTGCAATTTGAAGCCCAAAATATTCTCACCCATAACATAAATTTTTATTGTGCCACAAATTTATCGGGCATGGATGCGTCTCAGTGAGATATTCGATGCTTAGCTAGAGTAAATTAAAGCCGAATAAATGCATTAGAGATCTGTTTAGCATTACAAACAACCATCACTGCAGACTGTTTTCATTCCTATTGCTCATCTTTCATGCATCACAGTGCATACTTCATTTATTTCTTCCATTGCATGCCATTGTTGTTGCGCAAATTGTGACTGACATATCGCAAAACCTGCATTCCATTACTTAATGAGTTTCGAAGAGTTTCTTCGCTTTGCACGATTGGTGATTCCTTTGTGCTTCGGTTATGTCATCACGGTGAACTGTATATGAGAGGTGCGGGATTCATCAGTAATTCATGTTCACCTAAGCATTACAAGAATGCCAATATCCTCAGGTAAGAGCGATTTAGTGTGCGTATGTAGTTGAATTGGGCAAATTTTAACGCTCAACACTCTCTTTACATTTGCCAAACCTTTTTTAGGGTCTGGGGAGGGGGAGCGGAGGAATGGCGGTGAGGAACTCGTTTCTACTTTGAACCGTTTAATATATCTCCATGTTGGGGTGGGTTAAAATTTCAAAATTCTTATTTCATTTTGAATGCCTTGAAATTTTTGCTTGGATCTGGGTGATACGAAAAGAACAAGCTTTTCAAGTTTGAAAACTTTCTGTTATTTTTATGAGGAGGAAATAATTTTGGTCAATCGGTTGAATGTAGTGAGATATTTTCCAAGCGAATCATTCAACAAACCTTTGAGTGCTAAATTATTCTCGGGATGAATGCGGGAGAGATGTTTTTTTAATGTTTTTTTGTTTTTTTTTTGACCAGATTTGACCAGATTAAAAAAATGTTTTTTTTATCTGGTCAAGTTAAATCTTTACTGTCTTCGGTTTAATTTTGAGAAGTTTTTCCATTCGATTCAAAAACACGTCAGGGTAGGGTTCTTAGAAATACAAAGGAAATGCCGGTTAAGAAGAACATTTCATCGACCAATGTCGTATGTTCCTTTGCTGCCCGGTAGTAGAGGAGGCATCCATGAGATGTGGTCGATTTTCGGATTTATAGTAAATGAAGCATATAGAGGGAAGAGTGAAGGGACATCCTACTTGATTTCTGTGGTGGCCGAGTAGTTTTAATTTTTGCAAAAAAGCGTTTATGACCCATTCTGTAGTGATTGATATAAGCAGCAAAAGGTGTACACATTGAGGCTATATGATGCATAATTCAAAATGCATAATTCAGAAACTATTTTATTTCAGTGAAATCGTTCGTCGATTTCGGGTAACTGTGCTGACGTGATTATGGAAAAAACTGCGAGAAGCGATCTCGATCATCAAGCTTTAGAAATGCGTGAACCTCATTTTTTAAATGGTTAGTTCTTAATTATTGTTGCATATTCCGTTCACATTTTGTCGTTCGTTGTCTAAGATAACTTTTTTCTTCATCACTTCCATGATATATGATCCATGATATATGATTAACTAAATAAGAAAGCGATTTATTCACTTTGAATTTGGAAGATGATCTCTTCTAGGCATATTCTTGGCGGTTTCTCGCACGAAACTTCGCCATATTTGCTAAACAATAGCCAGCGCCATTCACCACAAGCATTATAAAAATTTCTACAGACATATGCTGAATTCCATAAATTGTTTTCCCTCGCTTTTTTTGAACTCTTGGGCGGCTGTTTTGCTTTTTTTTTTCAGCATGATCTCTTCCGTTATGAATGTTTAATCAATCCTCTTTTGAATTAATTTTGATTTATTATCTTCGTTTATTTGCATCATCGTTGTTTTAAAACTCTTAAGTCTTCTTTCAGTTACTTGGGTTTTGTGCTTCGATAACATGAACAATATTTTTGTATCACTTTGCTAGGCTTAGATTGCTTGAAACTTTTACTTTCGTTTCCTTCTACGAGCCTAATGGGCACTTCAAAGAAATGTTTCATTCCGAATTCGGAAATACTTGATGCTATGAAATTTTTGCTCTGATTGGAATAGATTTTGTGTCATTTGAAGTCAAGAAATCAAACTTTTGCTACTTTATTTTTAACTTATATTCAATTAGAAATAGCGAAAAGTTGGAAAAGAAATCAAACTATTTAGAAAAGGTTTTCAACCGTACAGAACCTACGAGTTCAAGTATTACAAGGTAGGAAACTTTTGGCAGGACATCATATTTGCAGCTTAGTTGACTTATGGTGCAAACACACGCCTACGTCTCAAATGGTGCTCTGTTTTTCCAGTGATATATCGAGTGCTCGTGGTTCGCCACAGTTTACGACAATGAGCAATGGATAAGGTCGCCGCCAAACTATTAAATTTTTTGATGAAGGATGTTTGCACGTTTGCTGTCTCTTTCAATCAGAGGTTCGCATTTGCCCTTTTTATCACTATCGAGCTTTCGATAATCATCACCGATAATTTCGTTTTATTTAATGTTTGTTCCCTATGTTTGTGGCAGAATGCAGGGTTGTGATAAAATATGGACGGGCTTACAGATAAGAGCTGAAATATGGGTACCATTTATACTTCATAAGATACGCCCCAGTAGACTTTGATTCTCGCTGAAAATTTCCATTATAAAATTTTTGAGGGTGTATAGTCAAGCGGTGTCTATAATTTTCTCTGAGTTTTTTCCCGAATTTATAGTCGATGAAGAAATTTTAAAGGTTCTCCTTCTATTCTTGAAGATGATGAATGTCGCGGGGATGTGAGTGTCATGGATAACTAAAAATGGAAGAAAAGAGAGCCGTCACCATGAAGTGTTTTGCGGCATTCGAAGAAGAAAGTACGACCCAAAGTGGGGCGTATGGCGGTTCTCATTTTTATGGGAACTTATTTGAGAGTTTTACGCTAGTCTATTTACATCGTTCCTTGTTAAAATATTTCAAATCCGTAATTTATAAAATTGGGGAAGAGTAATGGATTCTGAAAAAAATCTGCAGAGCTTAATTCTGGTTGTATTTTATTAGGCAGAAACTTTTTTTTTCGCTGAAAGGGAATGCTATTCTATTTCGGGTTACTTAGTCATTTCGTAAGTTGTCATTATTAAGCGCAGAGGTTTCTCATTAGCAAAGCGAGCTTTGGAATTTTAAAGTTGGTCTAAATGCGGTTCAGTTCCCTTGGAATTACTGGTTAACAACTTGATTTATATAAAACTGTAATGTTCGAGTTCACTTTTGTTTGGTGATCACTTGATGGAACGTTTATTGTGGTGCAAATGTTTCTCTTAAAAACGATCACAACGAATTTCGATGGCAACAAAAATATAGATGAGATCAAGGCAGTAGAGACGTAGCTCTTAGCTCATTTACTTCTTTATCATTTTGAAGGCGGAGTTCAAGAACGTGATCGTTGTTTTCTACTAAGGGGTGGGCTCATAGCAGTCCATCGTTTCGAATTCACTTCGAACACCTCAGAATAGATGAATTTTTTTCTATCTGGAATGCAAAAAGAAGTATCTCACAAAATTTCAGAATAGCGAATTCTCTGGATGTTTGAAGCGATGAAATGCCTGAAGAAGAAGGTAGCAGTGGTGAGAAGGCTGCGGAAAGTGACAGAGCAAATGGACATCGGTGGAAAGAGGTGTGATCTTAATTCGCATTATTGGGAGCTTATTGGCTGCATTTTTCGTGAAACTTGCTCTTAGCAGAGAATATAAATTTCATATGTTATTGGGAGCTTATTGGCTGCATTTTTCGTGAAACTTGCTCTTAGCAGAGAATGTAAGTTTCATATGTGAAGTCGGTCGTGAAATTTACTCAAAGTTAGTAACTTTGATAAATAATTGATAATACGTTTTATCAAAACAATGAACGCTTTTCGTAACACATTTGCCTGAAGGAAGCATATTTTCAATTAGGGGCTACTAGTAAAACATTTTTTTTTTCTAAATTAGTGGCTTTTTTCGATTACCTTCCTCGTAAAAATTTACCTTTCATACGATGAGCAGAGTTGAATGAAGGAGGCGATTGAGAGAAGTTACATTTGAACCTTGGTCCTTGATCTATTTCAGTCTCTAGTTTTCTTTCTCACGACAATGTAGCAGAAATGCGTGGAAAGTATATTATTAATATTTCACTTATTTTCTCGCTGGTCACAGAATCAACTCAAGAGGAAGACAGCTGTTGTATTTTAATTCTGTCATTTGATTCTGTATTAGGTAGATTAGCAGTTGGGACAATTTTTGAGGGCCTTGTTTACTTCTATGTCAGGTGCGCTCATCGACTGCAGTGAATGGCCTTGTTTTCTTCGTTTCAATGCTGAAAATAATTTAAACAAAATATTTTCTATTTCATCGGCTGTCACTAAGTTGCACAGAGCAATAAATTTCAATCATGTCAACTGTTTGAGTTAAGACGGTTTAAACGACTTTTGTTGTGGTGAATGAAATATCCATCACTCGAAATACTTTATTTTTCTGCGCCCGCCAGACGCTTCTTTAGCGGCAGTTTTGGTTACCAAGCAAACATCATTAGTAGAAGTAAGAATTTTTCAAGTTCTAAAATGTGTCGCCCCTTACACGAGGAAGGAGGTTGTTCGTCGTTCGAGGCAGAAGAATTGAAGAAAGTCATTCCAAATGATGCAAAAAAATGTCTTTTAATTTTTTTAAAGCAGTGGGATTATGTAAAAACAACCTTTTTAAACTACGTTCTTTTAGAGAACTGTATTTTTTAAATCTTTTATTTTCCAGTTCATTTGGAAAATAGTACGCGGCATATCTCTAAGTTTTCAGTGCGGAAATTTGAATGTTGCAAATACAGAGATTTAGTTAATGGTCGGACTTCACCGATTTCTATAGGGTGAAATGAGTAAGCATTTACATATGGCGAATTAGCATCGCATTTATTGCCGATTGTCATTCACGCATGCTTTTCATTTGCTTTTTGAAGCATTTCATCCTGTGACCTTATTGTTCGATGGGCTCTAAAGCGCTTTCCATGTGTTTTCAGGTTGGCCGGACTACCGACTAGGCGGTAGAATATTGAAATCTGGCGAAAGAAGCGGCCAGGGTGGTCTTCTCTGAGCGCTACGAGTCTATTGAATATGCAGAGAGCGAAACGATGATGGTTTCCCGCTTTATGTTTCTGTATTTTTCAATTGTATATGAGGCAAATATTTTTGCATTTTGTGCTTCTCTGAGGTTTTCTCCATGGTTGTTGTCTTTGCTGCAGTATGCTGTTGTTTCACCTGTCAATTTCTGATGTGATTGCTGTTATGCCTTGTGTTTCGCCGCTCTCGGTATTTTAACTGGGAATTTTATTAATCACTTTCTGGGGGGAGGGAGACTGAGTTCGAGTCGGAGTGACTGAACCGAGAGTGGCGCTGGTTAAAGGTTTCCTTGTGTCGTGTTCACACTGAATGAGGCCGGTTGAAACACTCGGCCGTGGTCGCATCCACTGACAACGGAAGTCCGCGTAAGTCCTTGAAAGATCTCACTGGCGTGTCTGCAGCACTACGGACTACTGAGGGTTGCGGCTGTAGGGAGCCCTGGTTAGCTTGTGCGGCCTCAGATTAGCTTGTCAGGCAGTCTGTGGCAGCCGGATTGGAGTGTAACTTGTTTTGTTTTTTTTTGCCTAACGGAGGCCGAATTCTTTCGCACTTTATTGAGGCAGTGCGGGTAGCTGTCGCGTTCTGGCCATGAGTTTTTCGTTGAACCCTTGTCGTCGTTTCTGGCTGCAAAGGTGCCGGATGGGTACGGTCTTTGGTATGGCCTGGGTCGTGACGCTCATCTTCGATTTCTAAAGTAGTTCGGAGATTTTGCTTGGCAATTTCGAGTGTGGCACGCATTTGATCTGTCGTCGAGACATTTTGGCGGTTTTCAGGAGCTGGTGCGGTATATTCTTCTGTCCACGTGTAGGTGGTTTCTAGGGGCACTTAGTGGGTGGGTGTGGTAGATTTTTTGATCTGCACACCAAGTCTCCAAAGACACTCAGCGGTCGGGAGGGGGGAAGGCAGTAGAAGTTTGACCTACATGTGAATAGTTTTCGGTGACTCTCAGTGGTAGAGGGCGATGAATTTTTGGGTTTCTGGGGTCATCTGCGGGTGATTGTAGTAGTTTTTGATCTACACGTGAATGCCGACATATATGGTCATTCGGTAGGCACATTTAACCCCTTTGCCGGTCATTCACATAGGCAGTCGACGGGCGGGAAGTGCAATGAAG
Source organism: Baylisascaris procyonis (assembly GCA_037389465.1). Lineage (NCBI taxonomy): Eukaryota > Metazoa > Nematoda > Chromadorea > Rhabditida > Ascarididae > Baylisascaris > Baylisascaris procyonis. The sequence continues at coordinate 2,887,396 of JAZARR010000032.1, read as the reverse complement.
TTTTGGCCTACATGTGGATGGTCTTTGGGGACATTTGGGGGTTGGGTAAGATAAATTTTCTGATCAACATGTTTGATAGTTTCCGAAGGCATTTGGGCACTAGTGTGGTGGATTTTTTGATCTTCACATAAACACCTTTCGACGGCATTTGAGAGGTGGGAATGATGAGTTTTCGAATCACTAGTATACAGTCTTTGGTGAAACTCTGATAGTAAGGGGCCGAGGGTCTTGTTTGTAAGTGTTGGCCTACTGTTCATCCGGATGTCGTTTGAGGTGGTATCCGGCGTTGTGGTATCAAGACGTTGTTGACTCGAACTCTATGAGTGAGAGTCTGTTGTCTCGGACTGCGGGTGCATTCTCACAGATCTTCCATAGTTTTTCCCTAAAAGGATGCAGAACGGTGAAAAATCAATAGAATATTCCCGAGTACGGCACTCCGGAGAGCAAGATGCCTCGCCATCCCATCATCGTTGAGCCCGATAATAGTTGCCTGATTGGCGAACGGAATCTGAAGTTCATTCCACGAGATGTTGTAATTGTTGTGGAATCTTTATTTGTCTAGCAACGTAGGATACTCGCAATGGAGAATGTGATACCTGTATACAACTTTCACTGTAGATACAACACATCTATATCACAAGTGGATTCCCACTATGTGCCCGAATCAAAAGTAGATCGCAGCATGACTGCACTATGTGAAGAAATCTCGATGACAGCCTCCTACAATAACATCATAAAAACTCAAAAAGTTGTAGGGATATGCGACTTCTTTCCTTCATTCCCTTGAGAATGTCAAGTAGTGACCTCGTGCAAAATTTCTATCCAGTTGAAGCACGGGAAATGCACTTGCTGGGTGGTTTGTATTACAAGTTTTCGAGTTCCTGTGGTAGCCGTCAATTCGACTGAGCATAGAATACAGTAGTGGTGCGTACGCAACGTCGAGCACTAGCTCAGCTCCGTTCGCGGTTCGCAACCGGAGTACCGTCGTTCTCTGCAATAATGCCGTATCAGTATATCACGAGGGTGGGGAAAACCTCTCATCTTGGCATCTCGTTCCATCATTGTTTATTCGTTTTAGGCTGTAACAATTGGATAATGAAGCCCTCGCCGACTTAATTGTGGAGAAGATGGTCACATCCTGTGCAATAATTGAGGTGCTTCAATTGAACTGAAATTTTGCATGATGGCATGATTTTGCATTCTAACATGATTTATCGAACAGAAGTTATTTGTTCCATTAGACGTTCGCACGTGTCTATGACACACTACTGCAGCGTTGGGAACGCATTGTGCAAAGTGCTAGTTACGGTAGCGCCAAATACTTTTGTGTGGGTATGAGTGCAGCTTGGTTCGCTGTTCGCAGCCGATGCGCGCAGCTTCTCTCTCTGTCTCTCGATTGCGGCGAAATGCGCGAACAATACTGCCAATAGTTGTTCTCTGATGTAATATCATGCAATTCATGCATATTCATTAATGCGGCATTCCATCGACGAGATTTCAGTGGATTTATTTGAATGCGTAATATAGTATGGGATTTTCTTGTTGATTTACTTATTTCTCTTTTTTTTTAAATTTACGGATTGTTTTTTGTAATTTAGTTAGTAATTATTAAAGAGAAATGGTTTTATTGAGGATTGAGGAATTCGATGGGGGAATCACCTCCAACCAGTTCGACCACAAGAATCAGAAGCTTATTTTTTGTGATAATTTCCCCCTGATTGCATCTAGGTCATTTTCCTTTCCCATCCACTTCTTCCCTCGATTAATCACCCCTCTTTCATGTATTAGTGATGGAGTTTAGTTGAAACCATCATTGGGCGAAAGCGATGCGACAACAAATAGACAGGTTATCTCCACCGTCTTTTAGTGTTGATTTTGAGAGACATTAAGAGTAGCTCTCGTAACCGTTTTTCTCTCACTGCCTTTCATCGGCAGACGAGAATTTCACCAGGTTTATTTAAAGTTTGAAACGTTGGCGGTTTCTATGAAAGAACCTATTTCACCCCGTGTTTTCCATCGTTTAGCACAAGAACCACCCAGTCATTCCACTCATCTCTTCCTCGCCATCCTCCCTCTCTCCCTCCAACCCCTCACTGTTCTGTCCATAATGAAGTTTTTACTGTATTCCAGAATTACAGTTGTTATTCTAAGCATGAAGCACGTTATCAATCGTGACGTAACACTAGTATTTTTTATCGATTATTGAAGAGGTCATAGTTCACTAACAAATGTGCTAGAGAAGTGAGATCACTTTGGCTATAGCTGCGAGGAGTGGCTTCATGTTGAACTTAGATCGCCAACTATGCTGGTTTTGAGTTTATAAAAGTTTTATAATTTTTACCTCACTGTTACTAGACACTCTTTAGAACATGATGTGTAAGAAAATATTAAAGTAAGGGCATTTCCGCTTCAACAGCAACCCCCCTGGCGCTATCTTTGGAAAGTTGACTCGAAAAATATGCATGTCGCGAAAGAACCTACCGGCTGAAGTACAATTTTTGCTGTGCTCGCGACTGAAATCCTATGCTTTACTATATGTATATTCGAATCATTGTGCTGTTATCTACATATTCGAAATGCTGTGCTGCGTACCTGTATGTTTGAAGTATTATGCTGTGGTATCTTATTACTACTTGAACAAAAAGCACATCGTTTTGGCGTTTTGTTCTCCGTTGCAATATTTCGTTTAGCGCATTAACCGATTTAGCCCTGCACTCGCCTTCCTATTGAAGAAAAAAACCCATTTAATGGCCGTGTAACGTCTCGTATTCGCAATGTTTTATCCAGTACCATTTCCTGTTTTATTTCTCATGTATGAACAGTCGGCTAAATTTTAGTTGGGGATCAGCAAAACTATCGTTCGGAGACGGTTGCTGGAGTGTTTCTTCCGTGACGAAGACGTGGCTTCATGGTGAGGAATGAGTTGAACTCATTTTCGGTGATTTCATCTTTTGCTCACAAGGCAGAGAGGCAAGGTCATGCTTATAGACGAGGGTATTGAAGGAGGTCATTGTTCAAGGTGACCATAGCTTAGGGAGCCAACCTGTTGAGGAAAACGAGTAACCTGTTTCAGCATTTTGAAACATCACGAATAAAACCTTTCTTTGAAGGATAGCGGAAGGAAGGGGTGTGGGAACAGCTTCCACACCCAGACGTCTAGCTAGAGCATGAGTTGTTTTACAAAAGGAAAGGATGAAAAAGAGAATGCTGCCTCCACAAAAAGTAACTGTTGAAACTGGAAAAGATAGCGGCTGTTGTCTGTTTCCTGTAGTCGATCGAAGCATTTCTATGTGGATGATAAGTCCGGCTAAGAAGTGGTGTCGGTTAATTTCAGCTATTGCCAGATTCATAGTCATGCCTCGCAGGCTAATCTTTTAGCCCTCTTTTGTTCCTCATGTATGTCAACGGTATTTGTGATAATATTTTGAGTTGCCCCGGAGTGTTTACTGATGACCTCAAAATTCTCCACACTTTGCAAAAAATACACCGATATATTTCCTCAGATATTGAAAACTGCAGCGGTTGAACCATCCAAATGAAAAGTGTCATGTCATCTTCCCACATTAATATTGCCTCAGGCTAAAGAGTGGGGTTCTTTGTTCTAGAATGCATGACGTAACTCCGACATTGTAATTGGCCTTGATCTTCATTCGAGGTTGAAATCTTTGTTGTAGCTGAAGGGTTATACGAAATTGCAAATTCTCTTCCCCGTGCTTTGTCTGACATGTCTGGGAACTGCCTGAGACATTATAGAAGGATTTTCGTTACTTGCTGCAGATATACTCTATAATGCTATATCTTTGCGTGATCCCATTGTTTGGTCCTTTTATTTCAGTATTAGGAAAGGTCTAAGAATGCTCCACTCGTTTTGCTTTTCGTCACAAAATCGCTGTGATTCAGACGAGGCAAATTACATTATCCCATTAAAAGTTTTTAATTTAGAATAAGTGGAATATCATAGGCTCAAATTTCTTTCAATCCCTTCTTTAAAATTTCTGAGTTGTGTAGCTGGTGGTAAAATGCTTGTGTGAGAGAAGTCGAAGACTTCGTTTTGCACGAAGAACTTCAAAGATTTGCATGTCGTCTTTCCCCTTCCATCACACCTAGTAGTATAAAAGTGTGGCTGATTATCATCCAAAGTTTTACCCATCATCGGTTTGATCGATTATTGCAATATCGCCGTAATTTTGCAACGCTGTCGTTTGTTTATCGGAAACCTCCGGTACTGGAACTCCAAGTGAACGTTGGGATTAGGGCAGTGAGTGGAATTACTTTCCCATTGTAATTCTTTGCTTTCCGTCATTCATCCTTTACTTATCAGTATCTGGTGCATTCATTTACCTGAACATACGGACAAGAATGATTTCACGACAGAAAATATGATACCAAGTGTAATAAAGGAGTATGCAATATACTTTTGATTGTTTTATGTTTATGTTATTGTTGGATTAAAATTCCTCCTTACAGTCATCGCAAATAATCCTCGCAGGCGTTACAATTGCGGCGGCGAGTTTTGCGGGTCGATATTTCTTGAGGAACCGAGCACTACTGAAGAAAGCTGTAGAAGCATTGCCGACTGATGCGGTGAGTTGTTATTATCTTTTCGTATATAAAAGCGGACGATTTATTGCCATTGTGGTCTCACCAGATTTGGTCAATATAATTTCAATATCATATTCATCCACTAGCCGATTGTTGCAAGACGGCCTCGGATGTCTGACCCAATTCAGACGGGTCATCCTTAAATGCGGGTTCCAAGAGTTCATTCGCAGCTATTTTAGTGCTTGAAGAACAGAAAGTGAAGAGTGGCGGTGGGCGGGTGCAGGTATTTGTTGTCTTTCTTTGTTTTCGCATCTGAGTCGCAGTCTTTTGGAATTTGAGTATTCCGATTCTCTTTTAATGAAGGGCTGACGTCTGGTTGCTAGTGCCATTACTGTTTTTACCCCCTTCGAGTTGCACTTATGTTATTCCATCTAGCTTGATCCCGAAAATACTTCTCTCTTACTTTCTTCGACTGTAGCTACGCCAAAGAATTAGCATTCCTCTTCCAAATTCCCGAAATCTTTCGTAGAACAATATGTTCGTTGCGCAAACGGTGACGGATAAAGGGGAGAAGGTCGATTGCTAGTGATGGTAGCTGTTCATTTTCTTCTTTTTCATTACCAAAGTGGAAATTAAAGTTTCTTTATTTGGTTCACTAAAGAGGTGCCTTCCCGCATATATTTTTACCCTCTCAGTTGCCGGGCACATATTTTAGGATTTATTTTATCAAATACAGTATAAAATTCCTTGCTGATAAGAACATGTGAGATAAAAATCCCACATTATGTGAAAGAAACATTGAAACCGTACATGCTTTTCTTCACTGGATTGGTTTCTTTTTTTTTTTTCCATTTTTTTCTAATTTTGCTTCTCGTTCGAATCAACATAGCCAGTGCAGAAGTACGTTGGGAAGAGGTTAGCGCAATATACGCTTTTCCATTCTGCTCATCTGATCATCCATCTTCTCGGATTACCAACAAATAGTGTGATATGCAGAATAAGGGCATAAGAATTTAAATAATTCGACTATTTTTACTAATTTTCCACATAATTTTCCTCTTTTTTTTTCTGCTCGGCCATTGTGAAACGAGGATCTGATTGGTGCAGAATGCATACAAATTTTTCTCACCGTCAGATGTTTGCAGCTTTTTTCGAACTTGGTGAACCAACTGAATTGTGTTAAAGGAGATGATTTTTCGGTGTAGAGTAAATATCGATCACGCTTTACAACTGTAGATCTAGCGGTTTTTGAGTTGAATGCTTGGGGCAGGTAGATAGACCGACGGACAGGTATACACACAGACATAGAGGGCTATAAAGAGGTACATGCATAGATGTGACTTCGCCATTAGGTATATGAGTGTAGGGATGAGCCCTTGCAAAAGTATATAAGAAAACAAAGTTTTGCAGTTGCATTGACGAAGTTTTATTTTGAAATAAATGTGATAGTTTCATCCGCATAGACTTACAGGTGTTTGCTTGTTTTTATTTGCGTCCATTTTCTTCTTTTAGTATAGCTGATCTGTAGTGTAAGTATAATGAGGTTGGAATTGTAGGTCTCTACTCCTTAGTGTCGGTTTTTTTTTTAGTTTTCCAAATATTATCGTGGCGGTTTCGAGGCGAAAATGTCACGGCGAGAGGCGGCTATGATTCTTGGAGTACCACCAACAGCTAAACCAAATCGAATCAAAGAAGCACATAAACGAATTATGATTGCCAATCATCCTGACAGAGGTAAATTGTTAAGTTTTACATCGTGTGTTATCGTTTGAATTGATTTATTGCTTTGGTATGTAGTATAAACTGAAAAACGAAATCACTGAATTAATCCTTTGTAACCAAAATTTTCGGGTAGGAATGGGAAAAACCCAACCACTTCAAATAAGGCAAAGAAAGAGCGGCAAAAAAGTGAACTTTATTGAAGACGGGCGAAAGTTTTCCTGATGAGAACGAAATTCTACTCATTGATTTAAAGATATTTTTGTTGTTATGGAATCATTTTTGGCTCAAGTGAAAGGTTTCCTTGGTGAGCAACTTTCTTTTAGGAAATCCGTCAACTTTTCAAAATTTTTTCTCTAATGCAGCCAAAAAAAAACTTGTGACATCCGATTCTTTGCCGTTTCCGAATACACGAAGACTTTTGTATGATTGAGTAGCTGAAATGGCTGCAGGGGGTGGTTGAAGATAACGAAAATATATAAGTTAACCCAATTCACCTCTTTTTAACTGGTGCCTTTCAGCAGGGATTATGTTTGTTGCCTAGAGTGGGGAAACTTTCGAGCAGAAGGTTACGAGGTGAATGAACCGAAAACTAATTTGTATCATTCAATGGCAGTAATGAATGTCGCTGAGCAGGTTGTTCTGACTTCCAGAAAATAAAACTCAGTTGTTCAGGAATATCCATATTATTAAAGATAGTCATAAAATTTTTTGAATCTTTCGGGAAGGTTTTTATGTTCTGTTTTAATATTTTATGGGTTTTTTGATTTACAGTGCCGTGACAAAAATGAATACGTTACAGGAGGATCACCATATTTGGCTGCGAAGATTAACGAAGCAAAGGATTTGTTAGATTCGACTAGCCATTAACTGCTTCATGGTTCATGAATGACGCTAAAAGCTCATCTTTCATAGGGTTATTGTTTTGATTTGCTCATCATCGCGTTTTTGCTTCTCCTCCCCTCCGCTTTCTTCCCCACTCCCCCCCCCCCCTCCATCCTCCCATCATTTAGCTGTCCTGCTTCACCTCCCATTCTCCTCCCATCCTTTAGCTGTCCTGCTCTAAAAACTGTTGATAACTGTTGATCTTATGAAGGATTTTTACTTCCTTTGGAAAATTTCTCTGTGATTGTCAAGATTTTCCCATGATGCCTTCTGGTATCTTTGTGCTTTTATGACAATAGAATATCAACGCAGTTGAAATCCGATTGCTGTGCATATGTTTGGTCTGATTTCGATCTCGATTTCTCAAGCTTCGTTCTTATATTACATCTGTTGTAAACACTGCACCTCTTCTTCACATATATTTGTCATCACCCTCTGTCAGATGGACGTGTCTGATGTGCCCTTGGACAAGCGGTGGGGGAATGAGAGGAGCGAATGAGGCAGAAAGGCGTTAGTGGTCACGTCGTATTTCTTAGCGATGTTGATAATGGTTTGTAGTAGGATAGTTTTTAAGAGATATTTTAATGTAAATATGCCATTTGCTAGGAATCAAGAAAGAATGAGGAGGGTGGGAAGGGGAGAAGTAAGTAATAACGTCGATTTTCTTCTGTGTTAATAAACATTTGGTTTATTGATTGGCTAAGATTGTTGATTTTATCGACTTATGTGTGGAAATTTCTGCGATATCTAGTGTAATGTCATTACGAGTGCAGTTTTTTTTTTCTTTTGCATGGTTGAATGTGTTCTCATTCAGTTTTTGAGATATAATTTTAAATAAGGAAATTTGAGTTGTAATATTTCTAAAGGGAGTCGTCCATTGTTTTGTTGGTGACAAGAATTTTATTAGCTTCCTTAGTATTTAGTCATGTTCTTTTAAGTATGTGTGGTGGCTCGAATCAGTGCTAACTCTCCATTGGCTGATTTCTATGAATTCTCACTTGGTTTTTATCTGAAAATGATTCTAGTTGCAATAATTGATTTCACCTGAAATGAGCATCGAGCTGCATATTAAGTTAGATTTAGCACCAAAAAGCATTGCTACCGCAAAGTTTTTCATAGACATGATTGTTTTCCCGTGTGAGTTGTTTGCTAATTCGTTGTTATTTTGCTTTAGTTTAGCTCCAGGTCCTAGTACACTCACTTTGGTAGCATTTATTATTATTTTTTTTGGAAAATATTACCCTTAGTTTCTGCTTAAGCTTATCTTATATGGCGTTGTCCACGGATTATATAAAAACACCGCACAGTCCTTTAATCGTTTAATCCTTTAAATCCGTTAAAGAATTTAAATCCTTAAAAAATCCTTTAAAGAAGAAAGAATTTTGCGAGAATTTTTTAGTGCATCATTGTCTCATTCGATGAGAATTGACTTAGCCATATTTTTTGCATTATTTTGGCCGTTACTTTAATTCAACGATGAATTGCTGTTACTCTATATATTTGTGTTAAAAATGCTAAATGAAACTCGTATTTATTTTATACAATAGACAATAACAAGCGAGCAGCACCATTTGCAAACGAAACATACAAATACAAATGGATTCGTTAACAAGAAATAATGAGCACTAAACATTTTTGTTGTATTTATATCGCTTAGATATGGGACATCCACACCTAGATGTACTAAAAGAAGTTTCTCATTATGTGAATAATTCAGCGGCTGTTTTGCCTGATTTGGAGATGTCGGCCTACATGTTTAAACGATGGCCTGAGGCATAATGGGTGCCTCTAAAGGTGGAGTTTCACCTCAGGAGGTGTGATCGAAGTTCCGTTTACTATTATCCCAAGAGATATTTAATTGTTTGAGGTTGTTTGAAAACATTCATCGATAAGGTGCGCGATAATACTACAATATTTCTTCGATGTTCACATGCGATCTTCTGTGTGTCGTGTTGTGCCTTGCAGAGATTTGCAAGAATCGCTCACGAGGAATATGTTATCAATGCCACATGCGCCTTGATTTACACCTTGGTTCTCGCATAAAAATATTAACTGAAATTGGACATAACTTTTAGAACGAGGATTAGTCCACAATCATTGCTCCTTAACTCCATAGAGTATTCAAATACTAGTAGCATTAGCGCCTCGAAAAGGAAATTCTGCATAATTTCCTAACTTGTAGTAAGTTTGTTCGCTTTGCGGAAACGTCAGATGTTAGAAAAGTCCAACAGCGATACAAAACTATTACAATGTTCATTTTTAATTTTTATTTAAAAGCTTCTTTCAAGTATCGAAATGAACGATTCAGAGGAAGCACTGAGATGGGAGATTAATGGACAGGATTTTGTCTAGAGATTAAAAGACCCAAGTGCGAGCATAAGGAGCTTGTGTTCAGTTGACCGTGATTTTACAGTTCGAGCTCCTGAGGTATTTTATTGGAACACAAAAATGACAATAACCCGAAAAAATGATGCTCTTAAAACACGAACGCTACAATAGCTTATAGGATCTCATTCTGTATGCAGCAATCTTCGTGGAGGCTATGAAATATGGCCGCGTAGAAAACCGGTGATTTCGATTTTTCACGGGTTCGCAGCGCGGAATTATTTGACTTTAAGCCGGAAGATGAACTAGAAAAGGCGTTTTGGATAGCCGATAGACTTGCATTCACCGTCATATATCAATTTTTTAGAACAGGGATTGCCTCGACTATTAATGAGTTGTATTAGATCATTCGTAGAGAGATTCAATACAAACTCATGAATACTCTCGAAATCGCTTGCTCTATTTCGATCCTTTCAGGTTATAGGTGCAATTTATGAGAATTGTATTTTTTATAAATTCTATTGCACCCATAGATAAAAGTCGTTAACTCAGAGACAACATGAAGTTTGTTCACTTCGTTTTCGACTCTTTTAAGCATCGATATTCCATAATTTTCAGCTGTAAGTTTTCTATTTTTATTAAAGAGCATTGATGCAACACAATAGATCGAAAGATCGTCATTCTTAATAAGTTTGAGAGGAAAAAAATATTTGAATTCCTTCTTAAGATATGATGTTGTTGTTTTTTCCTAGAAGGTTCACCTTCCGAAGAGTAGAATGTTGGTGTAGCTTGTACTTCGTTCCCGTGTCCTCACTCCCTACCCCCTCCCCCTTCACAGTAAAGAAAACTGATAAATTTTTAAATGAAAAAAATTTTGCTAACCTTTGATGTTCCTTTAGGGCATGTAACATTCCATTCCATCCATTTACGGCTTTGCCTACTAGCACCAAGTTCTGTTTGAAAAGGACAATTATCTGTAGTGTCACAACAACCACGCAATTGTACGTCGAGTGTTGCTTCCCATGCACGGAATCTAATCGTTTCAGCTTCTCCGGATATCAGTTTAGTGCTTAATGCAGCCCATTGATGTGGACGTACATAAGCAGCGGCGAATCGTTTATTCGATCCAGAAAATATCTCTACAAAACGATAGAAATTTAGGTCACTATCGTAGTGCTATATCATATTGCCCTAATCACTTATAACATATTTGGGCATTATAATGTATTTGAACGATGATGTTTAATTAGCATGATAAGTGAAGTTTGGTATGGTTGATAAGTGACGTTTGATAAGGTGATAAGTCCGTAACAATGAAATGAGGCAAATTTTCCATGACTTTATTAGCATCAAGGGGGAATATGATTGCATATACGAACGCTTATATATGCACCTTATAAATTCAATGATGAAGTTGTATCGAATAACACAATTTATTATTATTGTTTTTATATGACGTGTTTCATGTGAGTTCCTTCCTTATTGTTCTTTTCTTCTCATTGATACTGTTTCTTCTCATAAATTATACTCGTAAGACGTAAATTTAACTTGTTGTTTTATACCTCATTCGCATGATTCGTTCGTTATTCGTTAAGATCTAGTCAGGATTTATACGACAATTATGTCTTTATTCATATGAATAGTGCTTGTTCGAAATGACAGTGGGATATCATTTAGCAGTGAATATCAAACGATAATTTTTTTCATTGTTTGTTTTATGGATGTATGTTTTAAAGGAACTTAACACACTTCTCACATACACTGATCGTTTGAAAAAATTTTCTCTCTGCTTTCATAAAGGAAAATGAAGAAGAAATTAAAACGAAAATTTGGTCTATTTTCCTATGACGATATGGAAACTAACTGGAATGCGCGATTCCAGTAAGACGATTCCTATAACGTCCACGCCAATTATGCCAACTTCTCCTGATCTTATGCGTAGATCTTCTCGTTCGTTGTATATATTGTCGACTTGATGGACTCAATTCGTCTTTTGTCGATTCATATGAACATAAACTTCCTGAAAAGAGAAATTTATCATTGTATTTTTCATCAACTTTTGAATATAATTGATTGATGATTAGGTATCACTGATGGGAGGAATGGATGTGATGACAGCATTTGATAATTACGAAATTAGACCGAATATCCTTTGAGAGATCCTCCAGCCCTACTCTACTTCACTAGAAAACAAATACCACACTATATTTATACCAATACTGTACTGTTCTTAATTTGTGCAGCGTTACGAGTGGCAATCCAATGTTTTACACGTAAGTTGTTATGAAAAAATGAAAAGTATAACACTCCGCATCGATAAAGAGATAAAAAAAAAATATTTATAAAATGTGATGTACACGTAATTAACTCTGATGCATTACTAGACAACGGATTTCAAAGACAAAAAAAAACATTATTTATTCAATTAAACGATGAGGTTTCCTTTAATATAATCATCTCCAGAAGAGCTTTTTTATATTCATAGCAAAGCACTATCGATAATTTGTATACAACGAAGAGAAGATTTCGGAGTATTTGCGATGATCGCTTCTAGATATTCATATTGGCTATTTAGCTTTCTTTGGTGAACAACTGAGAGAACGAAGTTATGTTAACATTCCAGGCTTAGAAGATCGTGGCAGAAGAAATTTGGTGAAGAGTGAGAAAAAAAAATGATAGGTACATGCCGGTGTTGATTATCATATCAATAAAAGTTGAATTTACTTCATATACTAGAATAGAATAAAGAGAAATTTTGCATAATTATTACCTTCTTCAAAATCGCATTCCACTAGCTCACAAGCTTCTGCAGTTCGGATTGATTTTTCTTTATTCTGCTTCTCCACTTTGAGAGGAGATTTCACAACATGTTGTTGTGTTTTTTCTTTTAGTTTTAGTGTTGGTCTCGTTGGTTGAATAATTGGTTTCATTGATGTTACGTTGGATATAGCTTCCTTCTCATCATCTTCCATGAACGATCTGTTAAGATTTCAAGTTCTTTTTTAAATAAGGACATATAACTATGATGGTTAAATTTTTCAAATATTTCAAACCAAAATTTCAAATGAAAACGATATCGGATTTCATTTTTCATTTCTGCAATTTGCATTTAAACTAACAGGTATATAAAGAAAAATATATACATATTTAGGTATAAAGACGATGCCACCTTTATGCATTTTGCTAAGCATTTTGTAAAGCTGAAAAAAATTTGATATATACTTGGGTATAGGTATCGCTCTTGGTGCACCCATTTTTTTGTATTCCTTCTTGAGATTTTCCATGAGATTTTCAATACTTTTTTCATTGTCAGCCGATTGTCCAGTACCTGCAGAGAATATTAAATGTTATTATCGAGTTTTAATATGTCTGCGATGAGTTAATAGCTTTTTTTCTTCTTCCATTTCATCGCGTATCTTTTTGGCCTCTTATTTTTTTTCCCTTGGAATACGTCTCATGAACTCAATGAAGTCAGGAGGTGAAGTCAGATATGTAAATTCCGAGCAAATATTTCCCATCTTTTCGTAGTTTATTTATTGAAAGCCGATGCGCATTCACCATATAATAAATCCTCCAAACAATTCTTAAACAATTTTTACAACAAAATGACGATCTATATATATATATATATATATATATATATATATATATATATATATAAACTTCCATCATATATGATTGCGTTCAAATTTTGGTTCGTTTCACTTATCTCTGCTTTCATATTTATAAGTTGAATAACATAAGAGATAGTTGCATAAATATTTGTAGTTTTCTAAGCAAGAATTCATCTAGAGCATTCTCATAGCATTATTTTTTAACCATTATTCTTCTTCATAAAATCAAAAAAATAAACCTTTGATCGATTGAGCCGTTTCGGTTAAAATATTTACGTTACTAGAGGAATCCTTCTTTGTTGAAGAGAGCTTCAGAGTGGATCCATCGCGTTCATTATTTTCCACTATATGCTCATTATCGGAAGTCTCGATATCAGATATTAGCTGTGGAATTTCTTTCTTTCTAGTTTCATCAATTGATGGTGGTGGTGTCTGACGGGGTATTTCAGCGGTTTTTGTGGCACTCTCCACTTTGATCGGTCGTTTTTCAGCATCATGAACACCCAATTTGGCTCTTCCTGAATAATTTCTTTCCAATAAACGTCGTTCAGTAGGGAGAAGTAATTGATGAGAAGTATCACAGTGCAGTTTTAATTTTTTCGCCTACATGTGATATAGAAGTTTAATCGATTTATTCAACTATAGCTTTGAGGAAAAAATTTCACTGAATTTATAGAAGGAAGAAAAGTTAGTTGCTCATCCGTGCTAAAGTTTAGTAGAAAATAGTGCATTGTAATATCGGTGATTTTATCTCAGCGAATTGATTGTTCAACATATTTCGTCTTATTTGTTACATGTGGATTTTGCACGTTTCTTAAAGGGAGTGAAATGGAGTGATACAAGGTTGAGCTCGGTGAGAGGCAAACACGAAAAATGAGACGTGAAATTTGACACTTTTTTGAAACCGATCTTTTATCACTTGACTAGACATCAATACAAGTCATCTCCTCTCCAGTCTAAGAAGCATAAATATGTCTGCAGTTATCAGAGATCTGAATCGAAAATTGACCTTGATCTAGAACACTAAAAGAATATGCTTATATTTTTTTATGAAAATAGATCAAATCTACTGAAACTCAAAAGAAAAAAATTGAATTTCTCTACTGAGCCCATTATGGAAACGAATCGAATGCGTTGCATCGACGTGGTTGGCATCAAACAGCATTTACAAACGAGTTTAGGGTTCAGTCAAACGCAAACTCAATAGAATCGACAAGGTAGCTAATTTGAAAACGATATTCACATTAATCTTCTTGCCATTCATGCCGTTGGCCAGTCGATACAAGGATGTACTCTACATGAAAGAAGACTGCTAGTTCAGAAGGAAGTACGTGATCATGACATTTAATGGACATTTCGGAGGTAAATGTAGAAGATGCAAACCTTGATTCTTGCTATGGTTGTCGATTTTCTTTGTGGTTATTATCGTTTTGCTTCTTTTTCGATCAGTTTCGGAAGAAGTTTCATGATGACGGTGTTCATTTATAGTGCGTTCCGGATAGATTCGAGTGCTTTTGAATGAATTGCGATTTGCTGCAAATTTACAACTAAATTCACCTCGTCGTAAAACTTTCAAATTTTGAGGAAATGAAAAAATTTGTATATTTTCATTTGATTAGATTCTTCATTCGATATCGATTCGTTCATAAACAAATGGAAAAAAATCTATACTTTAACATCGAACTCATCTGAACAACCGGAATTAACCAAAAAAAAAAACAAAAAACAAAAAACAAACAAACAAACAAAAAAATGCAAAATAACACCTTCATATATGAACTACGCGTACGACTCTTCCATAAAATATTTGTTTTTCTATAATTCAATCGTTGCGAAATTTTCAATTCTCATATATTCGATTATTTATCACTAGCTTATGAAGGTGATTGCTTTTATTGACATTATGCAAGAACGTAACTGTTGTGGCAGTTTGCCTCACTAGATCAATATCCATTCCACTCTCTAAGGATTTCTATTATCCGATAGCGTTCTATGGATATGAAAGTTTATTCCTACAGTTCACGAAGTTACTTAATAAAGGCTGCTATTAGAACTTTGCAACATATAAGAACTCTTTCGGTTCATAAGCCGCTGCGTTAAATCTCTTCTATTCAATAGTCACAGTTCTCCTTTTATCGATGGAATAGATATTCGATTAAGAATGACGCCCGATGAAAGGGGATTTGTTGTGTTGAATGTTGAGAGTTGATTCCATTCGCCGAGGAAGGTTGCAGTCAACGAGTTTGCGCATTTTTTGGGAATCCAAGTGAGTATGAATTGGTTGAATTTTTTCGAGTCCATTTTAGAGTCGGAATGATAAAATTCCCATCTCAAAGCAAAAGGAGTTTGATTGGGTTAGTAGTGATTGTTGCGCACTTGCCAGCAATAATAGAGATGCTGCAGCATATTACGTTGGTTGTCTTTTTTTGGGAAAAAACTTTAGGGAACGTCATAATTCGGCGACCCCTTTTCGGGATTCTGAATGCCACCGTAGCTGTGTAAACGAGAGCTTCCTCCCCAGTCTCCACCCCCCGGCACTCCTCCCGTTGATTACCGCTGCATTCTCATGGTTTCCTGTTCGAAGCCTTCACTACATAATTCGACAGTCATTAATTACATTGCACCGTTAGTGATGGCGGCAAGCAATAACTAAAATTAGTCGTAGCAGGAGAATTATTTCGGTCAGTGCATCTTCAGAAGACTTTGGATGCTCGAATAACACGAAAATGCGCGTTTCTTCCCAAAATTCACCCGGGTAATAGAGAAACTTGCACCACAATGTGGGTAATAAAGCTGGATCACTGAGACAATACTACAAATTTTGAAGCGACACTTCGGAAAAACTACATAAAATCGACATTCAAAGAATTGACAGATATCGAGGTTATATGATGAAACGTCTTGCTTATAATACCCCTCTCGTTTCAAAATCTTTGAATACGCTCACTCTATTGGCTTTAGATTGCATGTAATCGAAGAAATGTTCGCCTATATCATATCCTTTACAATTTTATTGATTTGAATTTCGTGATTTCTACCTAACCCATTCACCACTGAGCTATTCTGATGGTTATGCACTGAGAACGTTTTAATCCTTCTGAAATAGTGCTATTGCGCCAATCCAGGATATTGATGCTTTTTTCTTTGGTTGCCTTTTCAAATACTATTGAAATATGCGAAAAATATTTAGCATAAAAGGTGTTGAATGGATTCAAAAAAAGCTCCAATATTTCTTTTTTTTTTACAAGGACGGGGAAGGGTGTAAAACCATTTCATCTCCACCCGAATTTCCAGCAGCACTACCTGAGGGCTTATTTTTGGGCTATAGCTCAAGGTTAATATTCACTGTTAGCAAAAAAAAAAAAAAAAAATTAGAATTTTATCAGCACTTACGTTTTGAATGCTGTACATTCTGCTTCATCGACTTATTCAATTGTTTCACATCGCTGATCGATGTCGCAGTTTTCTTTTCAATGTCTCCGTTTTTATGAGCTCTGTTCTTATGGTCTTGGTTGAGATTCTTCGCAGATGTTTTAGTAATTTTGGTTGTTTGGAACTTGGAAATTTTGCCATCGTTCTTCTAAATTGATAATTATTTAGAAATAGTGTCAACGTTTCAAATACTATTAGTGAATGCTGATCATACTGAACAAACCTGTTGTAAAATTAGTTAAAATTTACTCGAATAGGGCATGAGAACATTAAGAGCTATGAAGTTCGACGAATAATAAGACTCAACCACAACCTTGGAAATAGGCACTGTTATGAACTCTCAAAGGCTATAAGCATTGTTGTTTCTTATGCTTTGTACTCATGGCTAGCAAACTTAAACGACTTGTTTAGCCGATGCAAGTATGCATTAACGAAAGCGAAACACTACTGTTACCCATTTCTCATAACAGCTCCCAAATTTTTGATTTCTTATATATATATATATATATATATATATATATATATATATATAAGAACGGAAATGAGACATTTAAACAACACTATATAAAGCATATATGGAAGCCGATCGTAATAACGGAGTTTTGCAACAGGGCAATAAGCTTTGTCGAACATCACCCCCAAGCATCCCATTATATGGGGATAATGTCAGGCAACTCCTAAAGATTAGTGCTCATTACGTTTTAATGCCAACCTCGCCAAGTGTAACCTTCCAATCGTGGTACTGTCTTCTACGAGCTGAAGAACAAAACAGATCAGTGTTGGCGATTAGATGTCAAAAAAATCAGGCGTTTAAAGTTTTTGCCTATTCATTAAAAAAAAAACATTTCCAGCCATCCAGATTAATCATCATCTCGCCGTGGAAAATTAAGCGCTTTAAACCTTCAAGGTCAAAAATATCTTTGCTAGTACTATATGAGCTGTCAAATCAAATGCAATACTCGCTGAAAATTTTTTAGACTTCCATGCAAGAGAGATCCGCTCAAATGTATCAATGAAGACAGGAACGATCGACAAGTATCATAAAATGGCGTTTAAATATTAAATACTATCATATTTCAGTTTCTGAATATTAATTTCAGTGTAAAGACGTAGCGTAGCTCATCAAAAAAGATATTCACGTTTTTTTCGATCAATTGCTTTCATTAATTTATGCTTCGATCGAATAGTTGGTTGTTTTTTACATCCGTTTGTTGTAAAACGATAATCAGATCGCTATAAAATTCAAGCCATCGTGTGATATGTGAGAATTTTTTTAAAAAAATATTCGAAGATCAATAATGGTCGGTATTTGCTTCCAGAGTTGATGAATCAACTTGAAAATTGGCATAGAGGTTATTTCGATACTATGCGCACCAAATTTCTTATTTCCGAGGTGAATGTTTAGTTGAAATCATCAGAGAGGTGAAAAGACATAAATATCTAGAAAAGATGTCTCTATGATACGTTCCTTTGATGAAATTCACAAAAGCGCATAGGAAAAAGTACCACATAATCATGTACTTGGTTCGAATATACTATCTTATCAAATTGCGATTGTGTTCCAACGAAAAGCTACTAGATAATCATATAAGATAGTGCTAACCTTTTGCACGCTTATCATATGTGATAGCATTCCAGTAAGCCGACTAAGTGCTTTAAGATTGCCCAGAATGCGGCTTTTGTTGATATGCAGCAGTGGTGAGTCGATGTTGGAGTGATCACCAGAGATGAGTTTCTTCGACGAGAGACGTGTTGTATTTTTTGATTTGAATTCTTTATACAATTTCAGATATTCTTTTCTTAATTTATCGTATGTCGCCCTTACCTAAATACCAAAAATCTCTGCATTGAAACTTCATTTAGTATAATCATTTCAATCGATATAATCATTTGAGATAATATGTGAATAAATGAATTCTAGAAATTCGAAGATTTGAAAATTATAACCATACCACAAAAAAAAGGAGAGACCTTTGGCTATAGCATTTCTTGATCATAAAAAAAGAGATATTTTGATGAACTAAATTATATCATGCATATGACTAAATTAAATTTAAGCGTCATAATGAGAAGCATTTAATGGAACTTGCTAAAAAGCATTTTCTTTCTAGGTGGTAGTTGTTCAAATGTTACACCGATCAGCGATAACATCGACTATCGATAAGCACTTAGAAGAGAACGTTGAAAACTGCCTCTTCAAACTTTTCTAATAGCTATAAATTGTATAGAAAATGATAGATAAATAGAAACCTGAGAGAGAGTTATAGCTAATGCTTTGAGGCGTTTCGCACTGCCGCTTAGCAATTTTGAAGCGCTATCCCATTCGTCGATTTTATGTCCATTCTGCAAAGAACGAATATTCAAAGAATTTAAATAGTCATGATTTTATTAGTACATCAATTGCTCTCGTTTCTAGGTTGAAAGAAGTGACCAACAAAATATCGTTGATATTTTATTGCTAATCGAATAAACATTTTATTTATTTTCTTTTATCGTCGATAACGATATCATATCTTTCATAAATATAAACCATGTAGCTGTCACGAAACTATAAGAAATGCTGGTAGACACAGATATCCCCACTTATGAAGAGATGTCTATGATACACTCTTTGAATGAAAATTCGCAAAAAATGCACAAAAAGCGCCTCATGATTGTCGTAGTTTGTTTAAGTATAGAATATTATCCTGTTGCCTATGTATTTCAAAATATATTTGAAACGAAAAACTATATATTTAAATTTCCTTTCCATAAGAGCTTTTCGAATAATCTGTATTCGAAGTCCGTAAAATCATTTCAGTTGAAATTCGAGAAAAATCTTTTCAATTTTTAGCTAAAGAACATAAATTCATTAAACGCAAAGGTCACAGTTAATCAATCAATGTTAATCATTCATTTCTGCCATTAAATATATTTTTCAGCTTTCAATATAACTGCGTAAGCTAACGCGCTTTCACTGTGAATTTTATTGCTTCCTTTCAAGAGATATTTGAAAATCCCAAAATTGATCAACATTCTTTAAAAATTGTTCTAAAAAAAACTTTTAGGAAGTGCGGAGACTATCCCTTATCAATTCTTGTCGAATTTTTGTTGAATCTCACTATGGGACATAGGATCGTGTTTGATTAAAAGTCTGCATAATTTCTTTCAATATTTGGACAGTTGGCAATATACAACGAAAAAAATGTTTACCCTCAGTTACCGTTGTCTCTGATTATTACCGTTGGAACCCTCTCTGAATCAACATTTTATCGCCGTGATTAGGGAAATATTACAGACGTAAAATGGTGCAATCGGAGCAGCTAGAAAGTGCAGAAAAGAGCGACAAAACGATTTTATAGACGTATTTAGTCGGAAACTATCATTGGGAATGTCGTTGTGTAGGTGATTTTTTTGAACGATTTTTTTTGACGAAGAATCGAGAATGAATGAAAGAATTTAATAGAATCAATAAAATGTGATATCGACGTTTTTTTTTTCTGCCTAAACAAATGAAATTAATGTAGAAATGAGAACTGTAACAATGAAAAGTGGAGTGGAAAGTTCAAAATAAAGGAGGAACTTAGTGAGATATAATACTGGACTTATAGCACCATCTTTTGAATATGACTCTCTTTTGTTTTCAACTCATTTATAAAATTTAACAAATATTTTTCTCATCTTTGAGCATTTTTTTTCGACATTTCAAATAGAGAAAATGCATCATATAATGATTATTAAAGAGAGCTTAATGAAATATATGAAATATATAAAAACACATACGTTATGTTTGCTAGTTGATAGTTTGTTGCTAGTTGATAAAGCGTTTGCAATCGCCTTTGAATTCATCTCTTCATCGGTGAATAATTTTCCTTTAGTTCGTATCGTTATTCTTGGAATCCTTAGAAGTAAATTTATTTAAATTTCCTTTATATGAGAGTATCATCATGGGTAATCTGAATTCGTGATCAGAACAATCGTTTCAACTGAAATGTCAAAACCCACTGATCGGCTCTAAACGGTAATGATACTGCATGAACTCTGCTCACACATGTCCTTTGCTAGATTTTCCGTTCGGGTGGAAAAGCAGGATTTAAGATGACTCACATTGTAAAATATGACGGTTCAAAGCAATCCAAATTGGGTACCCTCCCTTGGCTCACATTTGCTCCCCGCTAATTTCTTATATTTAATGCAGTAAATGTTTCTAAAGTAACTGTAGTTTTTATAGACCTTTGTTGAAAGCAATAGGTTTAATATAACAGTATGAAGTAATGCCTAAACAATGAACTGTTGATAACACGTTTGCATATATATATATATATATATATATATATATATATATATATATATATATATATATATGTACAGCTGACCTCACAGGATTTAAGATCTAATAGAGAGCCTCACATCTACTTCATTCTCTGTCCATTTTTCTCGTATTGTCTCCCTCGTCTTGGGCTTTACTAACGTCTACTGCTAACTGTTTCAGCCGATTTTTAAATCCAACTCTGCTTTCCTAATATATAATAAGGAAGGTTTATTGAAACATCTGTGTTAATCGTTTCATTTTTCTAAACAAACCGCTTATGAGTTGTTGTCTGTTCCCGTTCATTTATTCTCCTAGTGAGTAAAATCATTCCTTCAGTAAATTCATGCCTATGTAATCGTGGTTCACATTCGGTATTTTTTCTTCCCTAAACGTTGTACTTTCATCGTCCACAAGCAGTTCAAAAGTTGAATCTGGAAAGCGAAAGCTGCGTTAAAGGGATTTGCTGACAATTTTGTGATCTATAAATAGCCACTTCACTCGTTATTCGTCTCCGATTCAAGCAACTATTAGTACTCGTAGAAAATAAAGGCTAACGTTTTGGTATGATGAAAGTGAATTGGTGAAGCGGTCGAAGCAGGAACTGTTGTTCGTTGTAGATGAAGAACACTTGGTTCTAGTGATGATGCTGGTATCACATGGGATCTTTGCTTTTCCGCTTTCTTTATGATATTTGCGCTCGCTGATGTTGCCATCGCTAGCAATTTCTCGATCATTTGATTTCGACTCATAATTATCTAAAGCACTTTCGGATTACATTAAATGCCCGAGTTGGAAATAAGCAACGAATCGCATATGCGCCAAGAAACCGATAGGCAAATATTTACAGAAATGTTGGAAGATAGTTGTAATGAAAAGCCTTCGTCTGCAAAAGAAAAAGATAGTTTCGTTAGCAGAAGCAAAGATGAACTTAGTGATTGATTTAATCACTGAAGCACGAAAATAAGTATTCAGAAAATAATTTCATTAAAACAGATCGAAGCATTTTGAAAACATTGAGCCTAGATGAAGTTCCACATATGTAAGGAAAGTGATTTTTCAGCGGATTTACAGTCAATAAATCGAAGTTGGGTGGAAAGAAAAGGAAGAAACTAGGAGAATGCTAATAATTTTCAATACATATTAAATTTGTTAAAATTTACCTGAGAATTGTTGCTCTTCGAATGTTTCTTTATTAGATGAGTAAGTTGGGCATCCGTTAATCGACGAAGTGCTGATCGGGATATATCATGAAACACTTTCTGCAAATGAGTTGATTGCATTCGACAACGATTTCAATCGATAATTGTGTTTGCTCTTCTTAAAGAGCATTCAAGTACCACAAAGATATTGAAATGTTCAATTATGATGCAAATATATCTTTTGATGATCAACATAGGTGATCAAAGGATAAATCGAAACCATCGATCACACTGAAACTTAGCAGATATGAATGAGCACAATTTAGGCAGCTGATGATATTAGCAATCGATAGGTCGACGTCACATATAAATATAAAATATATAAATATATAAATATATAAATATGTAAATATATAAATATGTATTAATTTCTGAAGCAAATCTATAAAAGTGTTAAAAAAGTGAAATATTCAGAAGTGAAATCTAACCGCGGGAATGCCTGCTATAGATATTGTGATTGCTTTATCATCGTTGTTGGACTTGCGAATCGACTTCGCATTCGAATTTGCCGAATGCGTCAAGAGCTGCATTGACTTTATTAATGTGAGTGGACCTGAAGATGTTGGCAATTGATGTTGGCCTTTAGAAGTTGATAAGAAATTCCCTATTCGTTTTGGAGTCGTCGTTCCATAGGCGCGGCGCCGAAACTGCACTTGATGTAACACATCGTCGGGAGCAGATTCACCAACTGTTATTACTATCTCTGAAACAAAAAAAAAAAGAAAATATTAGCTGACAAAGAAAATATTTTCTTAGATAAGATTCATAATCTCTTTTGCTCTATATGTGAAAATCGATGAACTGAGTTGAGAGCTGTGCGAGTATATCAACATAGCTTTAAGAATCTTTAGCTAGTAAAAATAAGCCAAGAAGACTAGACCTAATTGTCAACACTTTGTAACAAAAGATTGCGACTGCTAAAATTAATTTACTTTTCTTAATTTTGAGAAATTCTTTACCTCTTCATTGAACCATAAAGGAATTTAGCAAGCCATGAAGGAAAAACATATGTATAAGTATAGGTGGGAAGGCTTGAACCATTGTGGATTGAAATGAATGAGAAAGATGAAATATAGATGCACCATTTCGGGTTATCGCAAAGATTGGTTTAAGAATTTCAGTGGAAAGCATAATGGTAATTGCATAATTCAAAGAAATTCATAGTGAAAACAATATATTGCATAGTGCTTTATATTCATATGGTATGTATACAATTACAGTTGGTTCTTATTGTGGTGATATAGTCGGTTGGTTCTTATTTTCAGAACAAACGTGATTTAATTGTCATTGCAAGAGAGAGGATTAAATCAATGGTTCATCTTAGTACATCTTTCATGCATTCTTTCATCTCGTTATTGGCTTATTTAAATGATCTATTTGATCAATTTGTCTTAGTTTGTGATATTATCAAAAATGCATCATTAGATGGTGTATATGCTAGTCAACTCGATAGGCTAGAAAAAATTTCTTCTGAAATACAACATATACGAATGATTTTGCGCAATAAATTTTATACATTTTCGAAATTCGCACTTGCATAGTGTGCTATCTCATCGTCGATTCGTAACTTTGCGCACA
Organism: Baylisascaris procyonis; assembly: GCA_037389465.1. Lineage (NCBI taxonomy): Eukaryota > Metazoa > Nematoda > Chromadorea > Rhabditida > Ascarididae > Baylisascaris > Baylisascaris procyonis. The sequence continues at coordinate 2,863,811 of JAZARR010000032.1, read as the reverse complement.
TTTATTTCCGTCTATCGGTCAGACTTTGAATAAGTGGTTTATTGAATTTACTCTTACAAAATTCGATAGATGCAACGATAAATGATGCCCCCACGTAAGCGTTTAAAAATGTTTCATCAACTTTAAAAAGGCTATATAGTCTGGAAATATGAAAAAAATTTGCATGCCCCCTATATTTGGTAGAATCTTTATATTTTACCGATCAGCTAGTAAGAAATGAATTTTTCTTCGATATTTTCAAATCATCTAAACTTACGACGCATAATGCTCACCTTTTTATTTTTCATAAGCCATTTATATCAAATAAAACATCCCGATATATCTCCCATATCATTTGCTAGTTATTGTTTAGAGAATTTTCAAAAAGATGTTGCTTGGGACCTAGTTGAAGTATACTTAAGGAAGCCGCTATATCATAATCTCAGTGGATATATTATTGTTGCTGCATGCTAAATTAATATGCTATTAATTTGAAGGAAAAAGAACTTGATGCGTTCGTTCATTTGGAAAACTTTCAGAACGCTATCCGTCTTCTACGTTGCATTGTTTCGCTGATTTATTAAAAAATATGAAAAAAAGTTCTATGCGGATTCTTGAAGAATGTTGCGTTCATCTTCCGTGAGATTATGTCATCGATAGAGAAACAATCGTTGTTTCTTTTTATTATTTAAAAAAAAAAAAAGAAAGAAAGAAAAGAAACACGGAAACAAATGTATTATCTTCTATGACCATGAAATTAATTTCCACTCAATAACACTTCGGATTTCAATCGTAAACAGGTAACGATTGCGTTGGCAACGAATAATTTTTGATTAATTTTCATTCGCCTTAAAAAATGCCATAAAAGGCTTGAATGAATGCAGAGATTTTCCATAAATTGAAGAAGGAAAATACTCTGAAAACGAAATCACTAAAAAGCTCTAAGAGGATCAAATTAATGATCCCTTATTTCCGTTGGAAATAATCGTAAAGGATTTTCGAATTCAAATCGAGTATTAGATTGATATAACAGAGGTATTCGCAACACAATAAATTGTTCTTCTATAAATCGCGCAAAATCTCACCGCATTTAAGAAACGAATGTACACTTAAAGATGAGAAAAAATTTCATAGCGAATTGAGGAACAACGAATCATTCAACAATTTCAATGAAATGTCTCTTCACATTAATGCAACGATTGAATTAAACGACGTTTCTCTTATAATCTTCGTAAATTATGAATTGATTCGTCAGACGCATTATAAGTGAAGAGTTGCCTTTCGTTTTCTATCGATAGCAATTTTGTCATTTGTGAAATGAATGAAATTGTTGAAGGTGAAACTTTTTGGACCACCAAATGACGTATATTCATTCGTAAAGGTGATACGGTTCAAGGGACTGATACGGAAAATTTTATTTTTATATTAATGAGAAGGTCGAATTTATTTTTTGCAAAGTTGATGGTGGAAAATATTCAAATGAAATTTTAAAAAATTTAACTGATTTTTTTCTTTTTTTTTTTTTTGTAAGTAAGCGTATTGAAAAAAGTGACATATTTCTGGACAAATGTAGTAAAATATGGTCATGATTGTAACCCTCAAAGGAAAATATACATATCCTTGTGTTGTTGCTTAGAACTCTAGGGATTATTTATATGGTGAATCTAATCGGAATAGCGCTGCTCTCGAAAAGAAAAATTCTGCAGTTGGAACTATGAAATGAAATGATAAAAAAATTCACGTGAACGAAGAACATTTCAATGATTCTTTACATATAAGGACTGCATGATAATTTGAGTTCGTTTCTAAAGTCAAAGATTTAAGCCACCTTTTAAGCTCAACCACTTAATGCAAAAAGGACGACGATCATGCTTTAAGCATCGCAACTATCTCGATCGTATACATCACTTTCTCTGTCCACGTACTCATCTAATCAACACCACCTATATTGCTAACAATTCTCCGTCAACCTGGGCAATATTATATCTTTTCCGCAACCGGCCGAATGGCCTTTGATTTGATGGTTGAGCACGTTTGGCGGAAGCGATGCAGCGAATAAAAGAAAAGTATAACGCTATGTCTTCTTGAATGACTGAAAATTTTTCTTTTATTCTTTGTACTGTCCACTTCAAAGTCGTTCAACAGCAAATCTCCATATGCTTCGATAAAAATTCGCATGGAATCGCTTAGAGCGATGACGCGAAGTCGCGGAATCCCTAAGGAATCCTCAAATTTTTCGTCAATTTCGTTTCAAAAAATCACTATTTTCGATATCTCTAGGGTAGAAAATTTATAATGTAAAATTTGGTGGTGATCAAAGCATTTTCTTACTGAATCTCACTAATGAGTGAAAAACCAGTTTCATAGTTTAGTCTTGCAGAAATATCACTAAAAAATTCAATTTCAATTGCCACCGAAATATCTCTGAGAGAGGCTCAGCAATGTCACCAAAATATTTCCCCAGATGATCAGGTTCTAGAGAAGCATTACATCCTCTATCTAGTAAATCCACAGTTGTGAAGCTTATTGATGATCATAACACTTCTGAACAATACTGCTATATAGCATCAAAAACTTTGCCTCAATTTAATTTCCCATATTCCATAATATGACACTTTGAATCCCCATTAATGAGAATTGATAGCGATGTAAACACCTCAAAGAATCCTTTCTTAATGATTTCATAAAATAATATCATTGATCTTAACTAATCCACGATATAAAAGTATTAACTGTGAAGTTTAATTGTAACTAGAATGCTACCAATCTACAAAAATATCCGCCTCTTAGTGGGATAATTGCTGCGTAAGGTTTGATGAAAGCGGCTAACAGCGATACTTTAAAATCATCCCATAATTTCTGATCGACCATTTATTCCCTGATTGTTGAAAAATGAATGACTACGATAGATATATATAGAACTATATATAGAACTGCGTTAAAAATCAAAAAGCGCATGCAATGACAAATGATTCGTTGAGTGCAATTTCAAAATAAAAAGCTTGATATCGCCGTCTAAAAACTGTTCGAATATGGGTTTTAGAAACGAATATCAGGGAGAGGCTGAAATGAAGTGAGCGGTAATGAAGCAAATGTCAATCATGAGGTTTCCTGAATTGAATTTCACAGCCTAAAGAGCCACATTAAAAAAAAAGAAACATTAGAGGTTTGTTGAGAGAACGGGGGTTTAAAAGTTCATAAAATCTGATATTCAGTGATAAAAATTAACGTTCGGTCGAACGTCAAAGAAAAAGAGAGAAATGGAATTAATGTTCGCCTGTAGAGTTCGCATGCGAATTTTCTAGTTGAAGATTCGCGCATTCGCGTTGACAAACCACCCTTGTATTCAATGCCTTCGTGAATGATTTTGAAAAGTGGGATCTCTTTAAACAACAAAATATTACTTTTTCGCTGCTAAACACATTGAAAACAAAATGCCACTAGCCTTAGTTCTAAATTGTGAGATGATAAAGATAGTCATTTTCTTCGATTAGATTTTGAAATTGCGACGATTGACACAATTAAACGGTAACAATTTAGTGGGAAACTGCTTTTTGGTGGGGTGGAGGGGGACAGATATTTGCATTGCAAATCAAATGAACTGAAAAATTGTCGGATCTACGTAAATTAATCAGGTCGGGAATTTATTAGGAATGTAGGAAACAAAATTGCAGCAGAACTTTTTATAAATATATAAATATAAACATATAAACAAATATAAACATAAACAAATAAATGAATAAATGCATATATATATATATATATATATATATATATATATATATATATATATATATATATATATATATATATAGCGAAAAATACCATAATAAGAGAACAAACCAATGAGCAGAAGGCCCGAAACGATTGCCGCGAAGCCAACTTTCATCCGAATAAACACCTGAATAGAGGAATGCTGAAGCTTACTGTAATCGATATTTATTTAGTAATATTATCAACGCAGGGTTATGATTCATTCAATAGCACATCAATTCAACTCTTATACAATTCAAATTTTTGAAAGCTTGCTCCAGTAGAAACACTTTGTTTAGCTATTCGATATTTTCTGTACCAACATACGAAGTAATCAAAAGAATCCACATTTATCTCTGGGTAATGTCGTTTGCCTAAGTAGAGCACGGAGACGAAGTCACTAAGCGTTAAACAAAGGTTGGCAGCGCATCTGAAACCCTACCTGACTTCTGCATATCACACTACTATGGAGGTGAATGATGCAGCAACCGAGAATGGTGGATTGCAGGTTCAGCAAATAAATTTACCAATGATTTCTATTGAACTTAATCAACGTTACACTACTGAATCAGAAATAGCAACAAAACCACATAACCAGTTTCATGGTTCCAACTGGGTGCATGAAGGAGCTAAAGATTTCATAACGGTGTCGATAAAGCGTTGGAGTGTTCAGCTCGGCATGACGATACTTAAAATTGTAGGTATGTGTGAACAATGGCATGTAAGGAAAATGCATATTGAAATTCCATACAGCGTTAAAATGAATAATCTAAATTCAAATCGAGCGATGAGTTCACTCGTTGGCCGTAGTCTCTGACCATTTTTTTGAGGGATCGGGGTAGACGTGGGGGGTGATGGGGTTGGAGAGAATGAAGCAGGCTCACACCGGGAAGTGCATTTTCTTGGTAATGGGACCAGGCACTGCTTAATCTGCTCATCTGTCATATCGGTTTTTGGTTTTAAAAAAAAGACGCCAACTTTTTTTGGTAAAAAAAAAAATTGCAAAAGCACCATCTCATTCGAAACAACTTCCCCATTTGGAACATATTACTACACCGTTTCTACAACATAATCTGTCAAATTCCTTCTTTGTTCACCCTCACTGACCCTACACATCTAACAAAAGCAACAGTTTTAGATAATCAATCTAACGTAGACTTAAACGATTCTGCCATCTGTCCTAAATCCGCACATAACAATAATACCACTAAATATAGATTTGAAATACACAGTGGGATATATAACAATATCAAAGAAACCTCTCATCTTAATGTTCTTTTGCCAAGTTGAATCTGCGAATGGTATCATAGGAGTAACGTTCAAGCGCAAAAATATCTGCATATATCTAAGAACGTATATATGAGTATAAGCTGTTAACATATTATATTTAGTAGCTTGAACTTGGAAACCAACGAAACGTATGTGTTCTATTTAGATATTTTAATTTGCATCTATGTTGATATCCAGTATAATTTTTAAATTGCTTGCAATACTTCTAAAGGAATTTTTTATTTTATTTTATTTTTATTTATTTATTTATTTATTTTTTTGGTGATCAAATATTCACACATAAATTATGCATCGTTCGATTGCCTTTGCCGATCATAGTGAAAAACCAAACAAATCGGGGAAAAAAAAAAGATTTTTCACAGAAAATTTCTATGAAGAGTCGATACATTTGGAACATTAATGCACTGTGAAAGATTTTCTTATTTCGACAGATGAGCGCAATTGCGAAGCGCACATTTTACGAACTCCTCTGACACGGATTTCCACTTATTGCAATTTAGAAACTCTTTGATATCTTAAATGAAGTCAACATTGTTTAATTGATGAGGGTATTCATCGTGAATTTTTAAAAATTTAAAAGTCCTGAAATATTGATTTATTTAGCCATAAAAGACTGTTGATTGAAACGGACAGCACGGCTATGATTGTAGATCTCTTTTGCTGCAGATCGCAAAAATTATTCGAAAGGAATGATTGCAATGATACATTTTTCGCCGAAATAGAGCAAGAGTAAGTCAACAGCCAATAAACTCGCTCGTGACGCTAAACGACTGGCAATGCGGATAGATGAGGAAAATGTGGAAGAAGGGTGGGCGAGATATTCAACTATGCAATCAAGTCATTCAAATAAAGCACTATCGTAATTCCCTAACAAATAATGATATATGAATGATCATCCATTTAAATGCTCATCAAAAACACCTCGTAGAAAATTTTCTCGTCGGTAACTAGATCAATCTAAATGCACTTAAAATACGAGTAAATTTCTAGTGATCTTTGAATGAGAATATTTCTTTTCAAAGCCGATGAAGCAATTCGAATTTCAGTAAAATGACCACATTTATGAAATCCATCAAGCGCACCAAATTCTATAGCTATAGTTTCGATGTTCATGAATTGAAATTAACTGCCAAACGTATACTTATAGACATATATGTATTGTTATGACGCCGCTATAATCCAACTTGCATATGGAAATTCATAAAACATCGTAAAAATAAAGCCACAATTTCCTTGGCGCATGTTCGAATGCATATTATAACGAATAAGCGCGAACATCACCATCAGTAGTATTGCGTGAATCCTCGCATTAAGCCAAAACAGTATAAAAAACACACCCTATGCTATTATTTTTTTAAACTATAGGTTATGAACAATGCAAAAGTTCATTTTACTAACGAGAAAAAAAAAGAAATGATTAGGAAGGATGTGGATGATAAAGACAAGAGAATCATTGAAAGCATCGATGCAGTGGAGTGCTTCTGATGATGATAGTTGATTGGTGACAACGTAGAAAGTTTTGCCTTTCTCGAGCTCTCGTCGATTTTTCCTGATAGAGACACACGAATTTGACGGCAAAGGGTCATTTACGTCCCGGAATCCTTTGTTTCTATGATACGCAAAAAACACTGCTCGTCTCTTCATTCGTGTTCTTAAATGTTGATCTCATTGATGCGTTCTAATAACGTAATTACGTTGTCACGCTTTACGCGTTGATTTACGTATTGATAAATAAATATAGCCATTATTCATTGTGCAATTTATGGATTTCTCATGATAGGCAGAGAGTATTTTTTTAACTTCTTCTATTATCTTTAATTTTTCGAGTAAAAATCTTTTGCAACAATGCAACATTTCATTACTTTTTCTGCTATTTTGTTGCAATAGTTTGGAGTGTTTTTTTTTTTTTGGTACAAATATTACTAACGTTTAATAAAAACAACGCTTTAAATGAATAAGCGTATCATGAAGTTAATATTACAACATAGTCAAGAAAGAATCTGATGAAACCATTTCTACCAATGCATATTTTTCTTTCAATGTTCGCCTATGAATTTCAACTTTCATTTAGCTCCGTTAAGGATACCGAGCAGGGGGGGGGGGGATATATTTCTACCTTCCTATATCGCCGCTTTATCGCCAACTCGATCCACATTTCCATACGATCGTTAAGAACCGTGGTTATTTATTTGGAAGAGAAAAATTGCACTACAGTCGCAATGGATTATGCAAAAAAAAAAGGTTATTGAATAAATTGCGTTCTCGATTTCCACATATATAAAAAATCACTGAAGAAAATGAAAGCACTAGAGGGCGCTTCAACATCGATTAGTAGATTATCGTTTCATGAATGATTCCTCAACTAGCAACTTTCTGCTGGAATAATCTCTCAAATAATTCTATATTATACTTGATGAGAACAACCTTAATGTTGACAAAATTCTTTTTTTTTCGTAGCCATTCGATGCAATAATAAAACTTGTGATATGCATGATTAAAACCACTATTGCTCTTTTTAGAGTTAATCGCCAAATGATTGCGTATTTTTCGCAAAACAATTCGAATAAAGAACATCTGAAATACATAAGAGATAAGCAACGTAAATAGAGATAAAACAATGAGATGGGCGGACGCTTATTTTTGGCTTTACTGATGATGTGATTGATGTGAGATTTATAAAGATTTGAAGAAAAAACAATTCTTTAGAAAAATGAAGATTTAAAGCAAAAAGACGGATGAATATGAAAATCAAAGTGATTAATCACATCGAAAATTGAAAGAAAAAGGAACTAAAAAATTTTCTGATATAAAGATTGAAAAAAATATGAAACGATAGATAAATAAAAAATTTGAGATGAAATTGATATTTAAAAAAAATATACATCTCCATGAATGCCCAATATAAGCGTCACAAATAGAGAATAGAAAGCCGAGGTTAAAATCAACTTCTTGTTATTAAAGAGGGGTGCGTTTTAGTCCTTAACGATCGACATGAATACTTGAGTTATGCGAGGGACATCGTGAGATCGAAATGCACAGTCTTCTTCATATAGAAACAGGTTTTGATGTAATGAAATGAGGATTGGAAAAGAACAAGAAGAATCGCAATTGGTTGAGAAAAATGACACAAAGATAGAGAAAAAACAATAGAGATGAATTATAAGAACATTTGTTATAAGTAGTTAACTTGTTAATTTGTATAATTTTTTATTGCTGCTTCAACTATTTTTTCTTTAAAGCTAATTTATTTGATGGTCGCTATATGATAGTGTATAATATTAGCAGCAAAAGGAATTATACATTAGTTATAACGAAATGAAATTATTTATTAACTATCAATGAAAATAAGCAATAATCGATTTGTGAAATCATCAGTGATTTTGTGTCTTCAATGGGAAATTTTTTTTTTCAAGAATGCGAAAACAAAAAATAAAAATAAACTGGCGGAAACTTTCACCACTAAAAGTATAAAACAAAGACTAAACAAAAAGTCAAACTGTTTAGTTTCAAGATTAATTTGCTAAATTATTATGCATTCTAGCGTAAATTATTTAAATAATGCGCGGATTGAAAGTAAATATTTAAAAAAAAACGTTCAAAAATTATGAAAAATGGAGGCAAGCATTAGTATATCTTGGAATGGTCAATGATCAGCGAGTTATATTTGAGAAGTGAGAAGCGATTGCTCTAAAACATCGTAAATCTAATTTTCTTGACCAGATGTATGCTTCCGTTATTCATAATGGTGTTCAGAAGCAAACTGCAGTTAAAAAGTGATATCGTATGATATGTTTTCTTATGCCAAATATGATCGACATGAAAATGCATTCAATACCATTTCCGGTGATATCAGCGCTTATTCGTCACATTATGCATCGAAGCATGCGACAAAAATGTACTGATCTAATTTCATTGAGTGGAAATAATAAATCAAAGCATAAAGAAGTAGATTACGATTTTCATATTCGTTGATAGTTTGGTAGCACGAGATCTCTGATCACCGATAAAAATTCCCGTCTTAGAGTAACTTTCAGGCTTCCTTCTCTTCGACTTCTCAGAACTGTCCCACGCTCATGAAACTTTTCCCCACTCACGAATACATATTGTTTTGTACATTTAATTGCATGCTTTCTTTACTGTATGAATAAAGAATTATTAAATAAAACGATATTATAACGAATTTCAACTAAATTTGCAAATATTTTAAAATATTCACTAAATAATAAAAATAAACATTTAAAAAATTTATGTAGGAAATAAAATAATTGCGCAGAAAAGTTTTCCTATTTGAAAGTGTTCGCATTAATGCTTGATTTCGATGAGTTTAATTATTTTCTTGATGAAATTTTCAACCGTTTTTTTTTCAATACGGATTTTTCACTCAAAAAAAAATGTAATCGAATGAATTGCCTGCCTGTGTGATATTACGAAGATTTTTTTAAGTGTTTAAAGATTTGCATATATTTATACAAATGTAACAATTTTATCGACATAATCGTAGTTCTAAAATGTGAAAAATTCCTAAAAAGAATCGAATTTTTGGATTTATTCGAGACATAGTACAAATATTCGACTCGCCTTTAAATAGTATTTTCTTGTGCAAACGACCAATCGTAGAATTTTATTTCCCCTTTCCCTTCCTCGCCCTCCCTATTCCCCAGCCCCTTCCCTTCCATCTCGAAAGAAAATAAAATTGAATGTTTTTTGACACCTCTAACCGTTAATGTTTTAAGTTGTAGGCAATCAACCGTAGTGAAACTAAATTTAGCGCTCATCATATTCTATAGATTATAATAAATAGTAATGAATTTCGTCGATAAGCTTTCATGATTTATGAGGTTCAAATTGATAGCCATTATTGCAAATAAATAATATTAATTCAAAAATAATTGTCATGTTTGTTCAATGGCGATAAAGATTCAACGAAGAAATTGAGATACGAGCAATTTTTTCAAACTTTTTTTATAATTATAAAAAATACAATTATAAGCTTCATTTAAAATTTCTATTGTCGTGAATTCTCTCAGAAATGCATTATTCGGATATCTTATAGGAAGAAAAATCCTTGAGTTTATAATAAATAATTTAATAAATTAATTTAACTACTCGTAAATTTTGTAGCGAAAACTGCAGAAATATCGCAAAAAAAGATGTGTAACAATTTGCGTTTTGCATTAAACAATCCTTCCACCCTTTTCTTCTTCTCCCTAACTCAGCACTTTCCTAAATTACCACCAAATAACGAATACGGGAAACACTAATTTCTTATCTCAATATGCTGCATCGCCGACGCAAAATCACCCATAAAAGTGGTTTTTCCTTACCAGTTGGTGAAGCGAGAACCCAACAGACGTGAAATGCATACAATTTAGGAACTTTTCGATAGATCAATGTTAAATATCATGTAGATAGTCATCCTATAGTATGTAAATTATATCGTTTTATTTAATCAACAACTTAAACATCATCGAGAGCATATATCTAGCAATGTGTTATTGTGCTGCAACGTTTGATCACGCATCCTAAAACGAATCGAATAGTTCGACATTATCATTGGCATGAAATCGAATGCGAGAATTAATTAATAAATAATCTTTTTTCATTAAAATGCTCAAATTCATGTTGCATCATCGTTTAGTTACGACTTCAGTTCTTATAGATGAGAGAGAGGGGGGAGGGGAGGAGGGAATAGAAGAGGAGAGGGGCATGTTTCCCTAAGGACCCATCCTTTTTCTACCTTCAACAAGTGTGTAAAGGTAGCACTTCGATTCGGTGATATACCGCTAGATTAATTTCACAATGGAACACGTTTGCGAATTGATTGTCGCGTTGAGACTTAGTGACAGCCGTTGCGTAAACGAATCATAACGTCCACGTTGCACTATCGAATAGTGTTATTCAACGAATTTTTTTGGTATTTGTGTGAAAGTTGTAAAGAAAAGGTAGGTAAGTTTCCCAAGATCGGAAGGGAAGGGCAGGTAAGTTTCCCAAGATTGGAAAGGAGAGGCACGTAAGTTTCCCAAGATTGGAAAGGAAAGGTAGGTAAGTTTCCCAAGATTGGAAAGGAGAGGCAGGTAAGTTTCCCAAGATTGGAAAGAAGAGGCAGGTAAGTTTCCCAAGATTGGACAGGAGAGGCAGGTAGATTTCCCTGTTGTAGTTGTTGCCATGATATAAGGGCGTTTCATTTTCCTCACTTTTAAGAGGTTTATCTAGATCTATAAAAAGCGGGTTACCCTACGAGGAATGAAGTCTTTTACCTGCAAGAAACTCTTGAATATCATGAGCTTAAAATTCACTAAACCATCATGGGATTTTATTCGTAACCATTTGAAAATTTTCCTCCTGGATTTACTCGAATATGCAAATCACTTTAATCGTTATCTTTATAAATACTAAGCAACGGTTGAAATTCCCTCACCGGGAGATTTTACACTACCGGAAATGTCCTCAACGGATTTTGTTGTTGTATAATCCGTTTTCCTGAGCGTATTTTTAAATGGTATCCTTGATGAAGTAACCTTTTCAGCTTCTATTTCCCATTATTTGTATCTCTTACGTTCTTTTATTTATGTTCATTTCCCGGTGGGAATTGAAAAAAATATATTGGCACAGCCATGTTTTAGTTGGATTTGCAATTTAGCGCATACATATAAATGATAGAAAATTACCTATTTAACATATAGCTATTTAAGGAATAAAAATATGTAAATATATTTGCATAAAATCAAAGTTTTTGAGAATCTAAAGCCTCTTAAGTGCTAAAACTTTTTTGAACTCGACAATTTGAGAGTAAAACGGAGAAAAGCGGCTATAGCTTATCGGGCGGTTTTGCATAGCGATTATATAATCCTTTTCTAGCAATTCTAGGCAATATAAAACTATTTTATTTAAAATTTCCCCCAAAGAAAACAATTGTTTATAATCGAACAAGTTGTGCAGGAAATGAGCTTATCAAAAGAACAGAAATGCATATGCCTGAATGATACCTCATGTACTCCACTAGTCTAATACCAACGTCATACTCTAATTAGAGGCCTACCTGGTCAACATGTTTTATTCATTTCTTCAAAAATTTGTGATTTTATTGCATTTCGTTTCCAAATCGATTAAACGCTATCCTCTTTTGGAGTTATGGGATATCTGTCAAACGTGTTCTTCTAGGTTATCCTTGTATAGCCGAAAATACCCTCAATGAATCTAGTTCTATTCAATACCGACAACTTATATACTAAGTAGTCTTCCCATATATTGTTGCCCTCTCTTATTGCTAGAGAATGAAAATCATTTTCCTATCATCGTAAATTTTCACATTCGAATCATGTCGCATATCGTGAAAGACTCAACCTTTATTTCTCTACAGTGATGTCTTTTTTAAATAATGTTTTTGCTTAATACTGTACTATTTTCAGATTGTTATGTTGATTTATAAAAAGATTGCTTATAAAATATTTTTTTATCGGATGATTAGCTCATCAAAAAAAAAAAAATCTTTTATAAAAATGTTCTCCGAAAATTAAAGAAAAAAAATTTTTTTATTCAAGGAAAATCTTTGCATTAAAAGGTTTTTTGATTTTCTAAGATCATTACGACAATGCCAATTGCTTGCCGTTCATGAGTCGCCATCCGGGCAGCGATTATATCTTCCTTGCCTTCCCTCCTCCATCTCCTACCTCCTCCTCCTCCTGCCCCCTATCGTTTACTTGATTTTGAAATTTAATTTTTAACCGTACCTGTTCTTCCGAAGGTTTTATTCTGTGTATTTTTACGATCTTCTGTAGTAAACGTATTATGTCATGTGCGCTATTCAGACGTTACTTTGTAGTCATTTGCCCATGAAAGATATATGTTTAATTATATGCAATTTCAGGAGAAGGGTTAAGGTTGTATGCTGTGGTCATTTTGGACCAAAATGTTGCGGATAGGATTGCTATTGATATGTTGTTATGCCACGTTGTGCATCGCGCAATTCGAAGGTATCTCCATTGAGGCGGAAAGGAATGTCGATATCTCCTCACAGGTGATTTCATCTTGTTTTTTTTTTTTTTTCTCATATTATATCAAGTTGAAAACAGTATTTTCATACAACTTACAGAAATTTTAAAAAATGTTTAATTACTGTATTGCTGATCGGTTTTACTGTATTTTAATGTTACTGTATTTTAATGCATTTGAGCAATAAATTAGGCTCTCACGACATATATTATTTGGTGCATCACAGGTAATACAGTATTTATTTATTCACGAAATCCTAGACGATTACGTTCACTGTAAAATGGTTTGTGCTAATCCAGCGAACTTTACGTATACAATGGCATCCAAACTGAAGATACATTCATAGTATTCACTTGAAGTGACAGACTTGTAATCCCATTCATAAACGAAGTGTATGTTATTGTGAGATATCCGTTTTTGTTAGCCATGCTCATTGAATACCGCCGAATTCTTTGATTATGGTTTGATGGATTGGCGTTGAATTTTATATATTGTTCATTCATGTCTGTGCCTTATAAGGGAAGTGGAGTATGTGTTTAAACTTCTCGCACATAAAATATAACAGTCCTTGCGTAAATAAAGGTATGTCGGACCAAAAATATTTAGATTAATATTCGTTTCTAGCACTTATTTCGCCGCCTTTATTAGTACAGCTTATGCTGAAATATCTTTCAAACTTGATTAATTGACAGTCATCTGTCCATTATGTAATATTTCGTTCAATATCGTCGTATATTTGTTATGACATTTAAAGTGATTCATTAAAGGTGGTGAAAGTGACGATAAAATATCAAGTCACTAACGGTGGTAAAAGCGATATCAACACATTCGTACATTTGGTGAGCGATGCCGAACAGTCGAAACTCTCATACATTATGGCCGCAGAAGAGAAGAAAGATGGAAAATTGCATATTGTAAAGGCGAATATTGCAGGCATAAAGCAAGGATTCACTGCATATAAGGTACGAAAAATATTTCTGCTTTCGTGGATTTTCTTGCTTCTTACTATGGGCTATAAGAATATAGCTATCATTGGAACAAGCATAGGCTGCAGTGAAGTAGGTATATTAAAGCAGGGCAGTTAATATGACAATAGATATTTTAAAAAATAAGAAACAGTTGCACGCAAGGGGTTTTTCGTAGGCATTTAACTTCCTTGGGCAAGGTAATGTCCTTCAAAAAATAAAAAACTCGTAATGAAAATATTTTTGAGGTAGTGAAGCATCGGTGAACGCGTATGTTACACAGTAAATTCACTCGTCTATTTTTATGCACGTCTATAAATTTCGGCTTGCAGAACATATTTTGGCGATATTTTATATATATATATATATATATATATATATATATATATATATATATATATATATATATATATATATATATACATATATGTCAGTGCGTGACCGTCTGCTCGGTATGGCACACTTGACTTTTATTATGATAAGATCATTTGGGGAAAGCCCTCTTAAATCTTAAGTAATGATTTGCATAATTCGAAGCCATGTTACCGATGTCGTTGTGATGCGCGATTGAAACGTCGACAATTTTTTGAACGTGAATTGTGGTGTGCCGATGGCAAAAATCGCTGAGCAACGAGACAATGTGGCGTCTTATGTATACTCTCTATCGTATCACACCTATGCGCATTTCTCAACTTACAGTAGAGAGTGGTGAATACCATTTAAAAGTGATTGATGATTTACAGGTGGAATTGTTGAGTGCGGTCACACCTGGTGCGAAGATCGGCGTTACAGTGGAATACCATTTAGCGCAATATCTTGTACCCTATCCAGCGAAGATAACACAGTCTGAAGCGCAGTAAGCTGATTATTGTTAATTTATATATTTATATTGTGGATTGAATGCTTTTTGGTCAAGTATTGTTTGCTTTTCAGATTCACTATTTCACTTGTATGTTTTCTAATCTGCGGCACCATTGTCGTCTTCTCAAAAAAGAAACTTAGCTCAAGATCAGGGGAGTATGTTCGTAGAAGAAATTTTTTTTTTTGGTTCGACCAAAACCCATTCATTCATCTTTTTTTTTTGGGGGGGGGCGGGGAGAGGGGAATTTTAAAGTATCTATTCTTTTTATTCTATTAGTTTAAATAGTGTTGTGTATTGATCTTCTATGTTTTTTTTTTTTACGAAAGCTGTTTAGGCTGAATTTTAATACTGTTTGCTAACTACCAGATAAAAACTGATCAAAGAAACGTCATTTCTGTGCAACGATCATTGTGCGCTTTTACCTCTAGGCGATGAATTTGGATTATATGTTATTTTTCGTATTCGATTTCGTTTGAAATGTTATCCAAAAAAGTGCGGAATTCATTGCCATTCTTTCAGGTTTATGTTGTATAAAGGTAGCGCTCATGTGGCAAGTCCCTATTTTATAACAAAAGAGACGACTATAATTCAATTGGCGCCAGGCAAATTGCTCTCACATACCACCGTTGCGCCAACAAAAGCCGATTCGGGAAAAATCACTTATGGACCGTACATTGATCAAAAACCATTCACTGTTGTTAGTTTTCTAGCATTTCGTTTGTTTTTCTTTTTATTTTCACTATAATTTTTATTCAATTTTTTGCATGCCTAGCGTATGAAAAAATCTTTTGATGTTTTTTTTTATTTTTATTTTTTAGAAATGATTTTCAGTTTTTTTTTCTTAAATTTTCTTTCAAATTATGCACCCACACATTGCGGAAAGATTACAAGTCGAGAAATGTTTTCGCTTTTATAATCGTTCTATAAGTCAATGTGATCTGAGATTTGGGAAAATAGGGAAATGCTGTGTGGGACGATAGCCGAAGAGAAAACTTCATACTGGCTTATATTTGTTGATTATGCGGTAGCCGGAATGGTTGCTCAGAAATTATATTAACGAATGGCTTTTGTCATGAGGGCGCTGATGATATGGCCATAGAGAGAAAGAGATGGTTTAATCTGGGGGGATGGGAGGAGGGGGGAACACATTTTTATTTGTATTGATTTCGTTTTAAAGTTTTTTATCATATTCCAATTAAAAAAATTTCACTTTAAATTTTATTTAATATGTGGAAAACTGAATTGCAGTCGGAAATAAAAGTGCATTCGGAGAATAATTCACCGTTTGTTGTGGTTACGGATCTAAAGCGTACAATTGAGATCTCTCATTGGGGTAATATCGCCGTCGAGGAATTCATTAAGATCGTTCATAAGGGTGCTGAATTAACGGTGAGCATCATTTATCACTTGTATTGTTGAAAAAATTTCTAAGCCTATGATCAAAGGGGCGAACTGCTTTATTAATTGTGATCTTCCCATTTCGATGATACTGGAAGAATTCTCATCGATGAGAGCGAAATTAATGAAACATGTTTTTGAAAATTTTTTGTAATACTTTTTAGATGACGAGAAAATAGGTGGAGGTAGTGAAGAGACTCTTTTAAATTGAATGTTTTGTTAGGGAGCTATCTTATATGTGACTAACGTGTTTTGGTGTACCTTAATGATTGAGGAGACTGGAGTTTAGCCTCGGCGGGAAAAGCTGAACTTTAATTGAGGTCTTCCAGCTCCGATCGTTCTTGGAAAAAAATCGGCAGAGCCCAGGACCAGAATTCCCGAATCATTGAAAACTCCATGTAACCATGGCTTAGTAGTTATTATATCTTTTCTGTGAGCACCATAGTGTCAGTGCGGATAACACTTTACCATTTCTTGAAGATGTTTCAGGATAAAGCCAACGTTAATGGGGAGTATTTTAGGTTAAATGATATCAAGTCATGATAAGAGTGTCAAATTTTTACAATAATATAAGCACAAAGATTGTTTTACAAAAAGAAGCTGAGTTCGGAGAAATTGGAATCAAAAAATGTTAATTCTATATATTGTTGTTGTAGTCTTTTGCGTTTGTTGACCTTCTAGCCTTAGCTTGCTTTTGATTGTTTGTGCGTTACGACACGATGGACTTCATGTGAAGTTTTAAGACTTCTGAGTTCGATATTTAATGGTGGGGAGCAATGGGAAAGGAATAGGTGATGACGAATTTGCAGGGACCATTCTCGCGGCTCGACCTTCAGCTTGATCATCGTACGAGGCGACCGATCGTTACTTCCTACAAGGTTGTTTTTCATCATTTCACGATAAAAAAGCTTGTTTTTTTGAAGTGGGAGGGGCTTATCGATTGTGTACGGTATTATTGTTTTTCATGATTTTATGGGCTCTGTAATATTGCATTGATACTTTCTGGGATATCTGGAGTGTTTAGCTATGTGATTCACGTTTTATTCATTGCAAACGGTAAGGAAGAACTTTTTGTTTTAATGAGGGATGTTTTAATAAATAGCCCCTCTTCATGTCTTCGTTTCCAGTATTTTAAAGCTAAAGAGGTTATTGTTGGTTTAATAACTCAGGTATAGGTATGCGCTTGTTTTCCGTTTATCTTAGAGAGATGGGGATTAGGGGATTAATGTGGTAAGTGGATCTCCCGTGGTGATCAAAACTTTTTGCGCCTGGTTTCCGTTGAAGATTGCTTGCAAGATTCACGGTTTTTGGACAACCAGTTCAAGACCCTTCCTCATGTGCTGCTCGTAGGACTCGAGTGATTTTGATTTCTTTTCATCAGTAGTTATTTGAGAGGGTTTCTAGTCCATCTTTGACCCTCCGAGTAGTTTTGTATCAGAAACTGAAAACGCTTTGATTATTGATCAAATCTGTATCGATGTGAAGACCTGTTTCCTGTCCAAGACAGTTTTTGCATCTTTTGGGTAGTACTTGGGAATTGGGGGCGTGATAGTGGTTTTTATCAATACAGGAAAATAATTTCCCTGTTCCTGTTTTTCCAAGATTTTCCTAAATAGCTTTTTGGTGGAAATGTGAGATCCAAAAAGGACATTATGGATGGAATATGAAAAGGAGATATTCGGGCGGGGAATTAATGGCGACCAAAAGCGAAGTCTGCACTTTTTGGTTTAGAATATTTAAAAATCCTTGTAAGGCAACCCACATTGGTGATTTGGGAGCAGCTTTGACCCGCTGAAGAAGTCGAATAGCCATGAGCGGCTCAGGAATGTTGCATTTTTCATCAGCATTGATCGTGTAAAATTGAGATAATGCATTAATTTATTTATTATTGCTTTAATATTTTTAAGACCCTTCTACCGGCCTCATCAAAAGATATTTATTATCGTGATGAAATCGGTAATATATCGACATCGTCGGTACGAAGGATGACTGACGCAGTCGAATTAACAATCCAGCCACGTTTCCCACTTTTTGGTGGTTGGCGAACAGACTATGTGCTTGGCTACAATGTTCCTGCATATCAATATCTCTATGCGACCGGCAACTCATTTGCGCTGAAGATGAGACTGCTGGATCACGTCTTTGACAACTCAGTTGTGGAGCACTTCAAACTTAAGATCATCCTCCCTGAGGGCAGCAAGTAGGTCGTTTTTGCTGTTTCTGATCGATAAAATGGAATGATTCATTGAAAATGGTGATTGCTTGATATTGGAATCAATGCTTAAACGCGTTATACGTTGTTCCTGATAACTACTGCACAAACGACTAAAAGAGTTATTGGCTGTTGGACAGAACTTTGTATTTTAATAAATATTGTATATAAAAAGAACAGACTATCTGTTTATTTGTCATCTATTTATGAGAAAGGGAGCATTAAAAGAGACAAGCCACCAACTTCAAGGAGCGGTAAGGTTGAAGTTAATAGTAAGCATGTAAACTGTTGACTTTCATCTCACTTCAAATACGGAGTAAACTGTTGACTTTCATCTCACTTCAAATACGGACGATTCCGCAATAGTGCGACGACCAGCAAGCCAGAAATTCATGGCTGAGTTTGACCTATAGCGAATTGTATCGTATAAATGCATAGATTCTATCAGATATATGCACTGATTATATTGGATATTTGCGTTGATTTTCTCGAAGATCAGAATAGCATTAGAGGAGCGTCATATGTTTTAACGGAATCTGCGAGGCTTCTAATTTTATAGTTTCTCGAAACATTTGAGTGAAACAGATTTGCTGTAGATGTTAAGCATTGGATAGTTAATAAGCAAAATACTTTTTATTTAAGGAATTTTAAATTGATAACACCGTATTCGGTGAAACGCAGTCCAGATGAACTTCATTTCACTTATCTCGATACGACAGGACGACCAGTGATCACAGTGGAAAAAGGCAATCTTGTTGATGCACACATTCAGCCGTTCACCGTAAATTTTTTATTCATTCATCTGAGAAATGTGTGAGGCACATTTATGTTTTCTGGATTGTTTCGAAAGTGGAGATATCGTTTCTTATTTTATAAATCGGCGAATCGCAACGATATACATTTGTTTAAATAGCTTTTTGTTCAAGGAATATATATATATATATATATATATATATATATATATATATATATATATAGAGCAGTAGCTCTTTGACTTCAATGTAGAAAGTACAGTTGATCACATGAAGATTCGACTCTTCGATATCTTTTGACCTGGCGACAGCCTTTAGCCTGCACTAATGTTCACATGTATCACGAAATGGCGCGTAATTCTTGGTTATCAAACTCCATCCCCATTCATGACTTTCGATGCAACAGTACATTGATGACGTGTCATTCACATTTTCGTGCGAGTATTCTTTTCGAAGGTCGCTCGTTGTTTGTTCTTCTCTCTTCCACTATTATTTCTGCATATATTTTATTTCAAAGTTACTTGATTTTTTATTTTATTTAAATGGCTGATCTTAATATACCGATGTGAAACGGCAGCTTATAATCGGGAGTAAGGGTTGCCTAGTGGGGTAAAGTTTGTATACTGCAGCTTCATTACGAATTCGACCGTATTCAATTGTGGCGAGAACCCCTATTGGCTTGTGCTGGATTCGGTGTATTGTTCCTTATTGTCATCATTTATGTACGATTCGACTTTACTATTGCATCGGTTGGTCAGAAGGACTGTTCTTTTTTTTTCCTTTTTGTCTAGTTTGATTTGATTTGAGAGGTGTCTATCAAATATGAGGTGGGAAAACTGCGAGAAGGGAAATCAAGAGGGTACAGCAGAGTTAGATGACAATAATTGATAGCAACCAGGCGATATCTTTGCAAGAGGTCAGGCTGTATCTAGTCCGAGAGTGAAAAGTTAAGAATGCTTTTTTATGTGGAATGAAGAGTGTTTTGAGGAAAATAAAGAATGCTTTTTTTTCATCTTTGAAAGTAAATTATATGTGAGTTGTGATAGAGAAATTGTTTCTATAGTTACAAATTCATAATGCACTTTCGAGTGTAATTGAAATGCTGCAAGGAAATTCGAGCATATAGTGATATGTGAATTGTTTATGATATCGTAGAAATTAAGTTGTTTCAGAAATATACAAAAATTTTCAATTGCTTTCTAGAAAAGAGGAAAGGGGAGGAGGTGTATTGCTATCGTTCTTTATAAGGAACAGGTAGTTGGTTATCTGCTGAATGGTTTAGGGAATTTAATAAACTTTGCCGGCATCATTTCTAGTTTTTTAGTGTTCACTTCATTTGTGTGTTATAAATTCGTTTGTTATATTTTATTTAGATGTTTTTTTTAACTGAATTTGCAAAAACCTCGGAAGGAGAAATTGAAATATTTTCACCACATTATTAAGCATGACTTATAAGGTGCTTTGCAAGATTTTATGGGCTTTTTGCCTTTAAAAAATAAAAGATTAAGAAACGGGAATGTAGCCTAAAAACCTCATTAGTAATGCCTATTAGGTGATGTTGTATTGGGCAATTCCAAAATTACATACGTGTTCTGAATGTGTCATAGGCGTGGAACCATTTAATCTTATATTGGTTCCACTATTTGCTAATTTCGCTTTTTATGCCCGGAAGCAGTCTTTTATTCTGAGTTTCAGTAATATATGGGGAGCTTTAAAATTCGCAATTAATGATGTGTCTTCTTATTGCCACCCTGAGGAAAAGGGTCTAATAGTTTTGCTAATTTTTTTTTTTTGGCACGTTTCAAAGATTATCTGCCACTATCCTTAGCATAATTACGTATGTATTACGTTTTTATGCTAAGAATAGTTTGTAGTGTTCAACCGCTTCAATCTTTTTGAGCCTTGAGTTGACGCAGGAACAAAGAATCAAAAATTCATATTTTCCATCAATGTATAAATGAGAGGTATCAGTGGGGGTTTAGCGATTGTGTTGATAAGATTGGAGATTTGGGATATTTTGTTGAGTAAGCCAAGCTTAGGCTTAAAGACCGGACAGGTCGAGGGTAATGTGGATTGCTGTTTTTGAGAGGGCACGTTATGTGTTTTTTATTTGAACGTTAAAGGATGTTGCGACGGAGAGCCGATTGCAAGCGCAAGGCCAAATAGAGCAATTGACTGATCTGCATGCCGATCGTCTTAGGTCATATGATCATTTCATTGATGCCGGTAACAAATATAGAAGCAATAAGGTAAGTATGCATGAAATTTCTGTAATTGTTTATATCATAGCTTGGATTCGATCCCCTCCGCACCTCACTGTCGTCCTGTTTCTTCGACCACAACTTTTGCTTATAAAAAACTAATGTTATCGTTCAACGATTTGGAGCATATATAGATGGTTCGTAGATATGGGAATGAAACATCGAAGTGCGATGCATAACTCTATTACTGTCCAGTAGTTTGTAGCCTGTTTTAGGCAGTGCAAGGATAATGTGATCCATGACGCATGTGGACATCTTTCTCAAGGCAGGTAGTATTGAAAGGTTTCATCAAAAGTTTCAGTGATATTAGCAAATATTGAAATGGATGTATTACTTTAAGAGCGTATTCGTTAATTCTGTGATGACAGTCGCCGGTGCAATATTGTGGTTGATTTGCAAGAGAGGGGTACTTGCCTATGATTTTGTCTTTGACTTTATATATGAGAAACAGGGGCTCAACGGCACATGTGTTTGCTTTTTTTTGGTGCTTTATACCGTGGCTAAATGAAGTTCTGTTAGAAAGATTTCAATGTTTGCTTTACTCTAAAGCAGCTTCAATTGTCATATAGCCTAAAAAAGTGTTCTCATCAATGAGATTCCGCCACTGGCGATCGCGAGGAGATTGTTTTCATAGTAAGGTAATATCGTAGAGCTTGCAGTGCACAATCTTTAGAGATAATCGAGACACTGAATCCTTGTAGTTGGCTGGAAAAGATCACAGTAAGTAATTTTTGCCCGATTTTTAGAAGTTTTTTCCCAAAAAATTATCTTTTATTGACTAAGGTATTGCACGTCTTATATGATTATTATCACAGGTTATTGTACATATGCTTATCATTTAGTATAAAATTTTGTTGATCGTTAATAATGTTTGTTGATTATGTGCCGTTAAAGGATGCAGGGGCATTCGCGAGTGCGAAAAAGAAGGCTGAAAGCGACGTGAAGAATACCACTCAGGCAATGATGGATATTCAAGCTGAACTGAAGGCGAACAATGCGGAAATTTCTGAAAAGGTTTGTGTTAAATTTTTATTACCTTATTTAAGCTTGATGTCTCTTGGAGTATTCACTTTTTGTGAGTTGAACCTTTGAAGTTTATTACGGCGTCTTCACTTACCTGTTCGATGCAGAGGGTGAATTTCATAAAGGATTGAGCTGAGACATTTTCAGGTATATATAATTTTGCAGTTCTATCCTCCGCTGTCCCTTCCTTTCCGCCTCCTTCCCCCCATGTTAATCTTTTTCATCTTTCACTTACTCAGCGCATATTTTATGTGATGTTTTAACAAGCGTACAGTTTAAAAGTGCAGTTGTATATGCTACGAGAGAGGTGATTTTGTGGTAATGAAAGAATCGGTAACAAATGTAACTAATCTGTGATAGAAAACAAGTATTTGCTTAGGAGTAATTATTTCTTGCACTACTTTTTTTGTCATTCAAATATGGTGGCTTTGATTGCAGTTAAATGAAGTGAACAAGATGAACAAGACAGCGATGGAGCTAATCACCAACTATATGACCCAGGTTTGCCGTTGATTTTGGGTTACCCGTGAACGATGAACTGTGAGAAGTTGTCAGTTACGGTGAGAGGAGCAAAGCACTTGAATTAGCTTTTTGCCAATCGTCAAATAATCTTGCTGCCCTCATTTCCCTTAGTACCCGTCTTTTTTACTCGTATTGGTGGGCATTTTCGGCTCAGTGGCCCAGAGGTGTTTAATAGTTTTTTCGCTCGCCAATAAAACACTAATGTTTTCACGAAAAGGTACTAAATTTTTCTCTGAATTGTTTGAGAATGTTTGAATATATGTGTGAATGTTTTTTTTTTTGGCTAATTAACTGCTAAGAAATCTTGGGATAGGGGGCTTATATTTGAGATGAACATTTATATTTGCGCATTGAATTCGCCGTGTTTCAATATTGGCACTAACTGAGCGCAGTTCTTGAAGGAAAAGTTTATTGGCGGGAACGTGAATTTTTGTGTTTTATGTGGAATATTCCTGAAAGAAATAATTTCATGCCATAAAATCAGTCGAATAATATTGTGGCGATGAAATGAGTGTATATGACTATTGCAGGTGGAACGTCTGCTAAAAGGACAGATTCAGAAAGGAGTCTTCATGGAAGCGGAGAAGACCTTCAATCAGAAGTTGAATGAAATCAAAGAGAAAATGGACGCTATTATTTATGCACTTTAGGTATTTTCTGCGTGGGTGTAAGCTTAAGCGAGCACCAAGTTGATTGCTCTATCAGAGTTTTCCTGTGGTTTTTTTTTCTTTTTGGTTTTTTTGGCAATTTAAATTGGTGGGCACATTTTTGGATTTTTGGTGTTATGAATTGTGTTTGAGGGGAGGAGAAAGAGAAACGCAGTGAGATGAACGAATGCAACTTGAGAGATCAAATTCAAAAAATTTCACAAATCAAATTCATCAAAAATTTTTCAATTTTTCGATTAGGGAAGCTGGTAAAAAGAGTCCAGAAATTCGGGATGATTCCAAAAAAAATTTGCTCTTTAAGATGGATGGCACTTCTCGGAAAATGTTACTGTTAAATCGTCAAAAATCAAACCGGCATTGCTCATTATTTATTGGTCACATCGATTTTATTCCTTATCCGATATGATGCTAATGCTTAATTTAGAATTTTTATGGATTTTGATGGGGGGTTATAGGTCATTTATAAGTATACGGGGCACGTTTCACATCGCTTGTTGTTATCTGTTGTGCGGATTGTGTTGATTCGCTTTGAATTGTTTAATTTATTTGCCTTCTTTACGAATATTTTTGGGCGCTTGCAGTTCAACTTTAGTCTCTAATAAATGTTTTGTTATTGCTGAGTGTTTTTATTTATTCTTGAAGTGTTTGTTTCGCTTTACATTCTTTATTGGCATCATTATGTTTCTTATGTAATTCACGACGCTATCTTAGATTATATTAGTGCTTGGTTTTTTATTAATATAGGAACGATGCGTACTGTTTTTGGTTTTTTTTTTTTTGAGGGATCCTCGGGGAAGGTGGAATGGAAGGGAGGAGAGTCTCATTATCAGAAAGCTAATCCTTATAAGGGGAGGGAAAGGAGTGAAGTGATATGAAGAGAGAAGATAAAGGGCATATAGTATGGTCGCGATCATAGCACACAGAGTTGAGTCACGTTTTTTTGCCCAATAGTTTTGTGACGTCCGTCGATTTTTGCAGCGATAACTTCCTAGTCATACAAATCCCTAATCTGCAATGTGGATATTTGTAGTGCAATATGAAGTATGCACTAAGAGGAGGCTAAGAATCTTTTCTTAATTGATGCGTCAAGAGTGCACATACTTCGTCGGTGATAAAGGAGGTGTGACGCAAGTGGCAGGTTAACGGAAGTAATTTACTATGCACTGAGAAGGTTGGTTTTTGGGCCAATAGGGTTAAGAATTGGAAACGATCATTTCGAGGACGATGTTTGGTTGCTAGTATAAATTAGAGTCGATGATTTTCTGATATTACTGATGAATGAAACTGTTACGTTTAAATTACTGTAAGAAGAATGTTTATATTACTGTAAGGGAATGTTTACATTACTGTAAGAGGATGTTTATATTACTGTAGGGGAGTGCCTATGTTACTGTAAGGGAGCATTTTTAAATGAGTTCGACGGGACTGGAGAACACAGCAGGAATTATCGTTGATTTGTCGAAGAATTGCTACATTCATTGTTTCGAAATTTGTTGGCAATTTTGGAAAGTGGTTTACACTTTTATGAGATGGGCTAATATAAACGATGCTTCTTGAAGGGTAGCAAAAGGTATCTAAGGCATTGATGTTAATTCGTTTGGTGTCCAATGAGATCCTGATAGCGACTATAATTTTGGCCCATAATCCGGTGGAATTCATCGTAAGTTCTTTATTTCTCATTCGTATATCAACGAGTAAGCAAGCTGTCAATAGCGACCACAATCACCGTGAATAATAAAGGAGGATATAAGGCGCAGGTATAGGTTGGCTGGCACTAACCGACCACCCATCAACGATATACGTTTTATCAAAAAGGTGTTATTAATGGGTGGGTGTTTGATGAAGTTTTAATTGTTCCTCGGATCGTCATCGTCAACATCCACGTTGTGTGTTGAAGACTTTCTTTTATAGTTTATATAATGATGTTATATTGCAGTTACGTTCGACAAACGTTAACCGATCAGCAGTACTCTTCTGTTGGTTGAAAGTATGTTGTTTGATTCACTTATGAACCATTTGTTCTGTATCATGGCTTTTTTTGGCATCCATTTATCGGTATTTTTAGTATTTGCGAGGGGTGTGATTCGTTTATGCAGTGATGGAAAAGTGTAGTAATGTCCGTCCGTTATATAAAGATGCTGCCTAATCCTCAGCCTTTAAGCAGACGGATACGGATATCAGAAAGCCTGAAATTTTCCAAGTTCGTTGGTTCCAAACTTGTTTGATGTATACATGTTATATCAGCATGACCTGAAATCTGTCATTTTTCTCATTGCATTATTCGAAATATTGGAGATTAAATGAGAGTTTTTCCACTTCTTTCTGGCCAAAATCATTTGAACATAACGGTCTTTTATTCTTTGCATCATTAGATTTCCATCCTTTGGGAAGAAATCTATAGTTTTCTTCGTTTAGTTTTTGTTTTATAATCTAAGTTAATAGTGGATTAGTAATTCAGCGATCTGTAGTAAATCATTTGCGGCAATTTAATGATCCACATAATCCATAATTTTTATCAAGTTTTGCTTCTTCAGTTTAGAGTAATAGAGTGGCGGATATCGTTGGGCGATGCCTAATCAGTATCGAATATTTATTATTGGTCGATTTCGTAAAAATTAATGAACTCATAGTTAAGCATTTCTTAGCAAATAGTGCCGAATAAATATAAGTCGGCCGTAGTTTCAAAAAAAAAGGGAAAATAAAAATATTTCGAGTAAATATTATTCTGATTTCGGTTTCACTGGATATGAGCTATCCTTGAATTGCGATCATTATTCATGAATTGAGGTCGATGAGAGTTATGATACTTCATATTTCAGATTCGTCACTATCACTTTGACGATTTGAGTTGTTATATTAAACGCGAACGAAGGCGTTTTTTTTCTTTCTTTTGCGTCGTTTTTGACGACGTATAAGAGGGCAATGTCATTTCGTGGAAATCAACACTCTTCAACGACAAATATGTACGCGGAGAGTAATTCATTTATGGAACGACAAAACGATTCACTAGTGCAGCAATTATCGGGTAAAGTGGCCACATTAAAGAAGATCACTATAGCGATCGGTGACGATGTTAGAGAACAGAATCGACTCCTCAATGAGATGGATTCGGATTTTGATAGATCGAAGAGTATGTTAGGTGCTACGATGGGTAAATTAGCTCGAGTAGCACGAGCAGGTGGTAAGAATTTACTTTGTTATTTGATACTCTTCTCGTTATTCGTCTTTCTGATTATCTATTACCTTGCACGTTAACGATATTTCTTTTTCTTCTCTGCTTCTTTCTTTTTGCAATATGATATATCGAATTCTTTATGTGCATGTCAACGCGATTTTTCTGTCTATTTTTTTCCGGAAGAAAGGTGACGGTGATTGATAGTATATAGTTTTGAGGTTTAGAGTAAGGTGCTCTGAAAAGAAGGGGGGGGAGGGGAAGAGGGTTTGTCTTCCTTCCCCACTAGACAATGCTACAGGTGGGATTACGTTATATTTCAGAAGAAATGCATTCCCGAGGCTATTTGGGGTGAAAGAGGCAATCGGCAACTTGAGTTTGCAGGACAGCTCTATGCTATCGTTTTTAGTGAACTAGAGGTAATAATAGAGTCATGAAATTATTCGTAGTGGTAGCATCGTAAGTAAGGGTGAAACACTCGAACTTCCCGAATGTTTTTTATATGTCAAGAAAACAACATGTGATATTTCGATTTGTTGTGATGTAATTTGGTGAATAATTCCGACGGTGAACTGCTGTTTCCGACGACAAATTTTTGCTTCCGGTAACTTGGTGAATTCCGAGGAATTGTTGTTAGCGGCGGTTTATTTCTTAGCGATGTATAGTCGGTGAATCGCGAATCATTTAAAAAAGCATTCAAAAACACACAGCTTTAATTCGTTTGCAAAAAAAAAAACACATCGGGCAGTATAGAGAATAAAATCGGCGTATAGCAGCAGCAACTTATAAATTTTTATCAAAAGCATAAATCTACGCAAAGCGGAATCGTCCAGTTGTGATATAAAGTCGTCGCAGTGCCTCTGCTTCGGCATAGGAGTGTGGATTTCGTGGTGCATGCGGTATGAACACTCTCTCACCGTACATAAAGTGCCGGTTGAAAGCATGGTCCTGAAGGGAATAAATTTCAGAGATTGTATCATAGAATCAGTGCATTATTTCAAGACTGACCATTGGTTAAAAAATCGATATATTGTTTCGATTGTTGACCACTGGTCAAAAAAATCGATGGCATTATTTGAACCGTTGGCCATTTATCAAAATCTCATATCTAACCTTACTATCTTCATATGGTGCCGGCACACAACTACCATAACCTGGAGATGTGATATTCTTTTATCGCATCCGTCCTTGTCGCACTGTTTACTGCCGCTTGCTCTTTATCTACTTTCAGTAATATGATGAATTCATTGAATGAATGCTCTCATATAATGTTTTAAAAAGATTGCTTAAAAATTGCGAGTAGAGCTATATAGCTAGGGCTACCAACCCATAAAGAGGTTGATAGCCATGGCTAATCGAGTGGACAGCCAGTGGACAATTGGAAACAAGTATAACGATACAACAGTAATGCAATAGGGCTTGAAAAGAGACTCATGGTTACCTTGGTTACCTTCTCCAAGTGTGGGCAAGAGTTGGCCTTAGATGGTTTTGTAAACGAATCGAGATGCAAAGTAAAACTCGTATTCGATGTTTCTTCTATAGACTTCGTGAGACGATTCAACAAAGAGTGGCGATGGTCAGCTCCTTACAATACGGTAGTGGAACTTTTAGTTACGGTAGATGATCACTTTTTGGATATGTTCTTATGACCTCTCGTTTTATGTTTGCTGAGAGTTCTTCAACAAGATATGTTTTACATTTGTTAATGAATGAATGATGAAGTTGTCACGTGTTGATGAAGTTAGACAATTCAACTGTATCAGTAGATGCCATTGAATCCTCATGAATGAACCTATGGACATGAGGAGAGATGGAAATCCGTCTTAAGATCACATTGAACTATGCTGGGTCTTCATCGTGAGCTTAATAATAAGAAGAAAAAAGTTTAAAAATAGTATTTGAAATAGGATTAAATAAGAAAAGTTTTAAAAAAACAGTGCTGTGATAAAAATGTAAAGTCGTTGAGGAAGATGCCAGAAATTTCGCACTGCCCTCCAAATTTTATATAATTTCCAATTCTTTCAAATGGCCGCTATCGTCTAATGGCAGTGCAATTCTTCATGAATCTTGGAGAGTTCTGACTGATTCCTCCTTCCGTTCCCCCATTTGAAGGATGAATGATTGCTTAGTGCATTATTGCTAAAACAGTTGTTTACGATTTGTGAATTATACCTCGAGATCGAGAATATATATGTTGTTGCATATAGCAATGTTATCATGAAAAAATTGGAGTCCTCAGAGGTTGATTTTCCTAACATACACCTCTTTGTAAAACCGGCAAACAGCAAACACTCTAGAAGTCCCATTTTTTCGAGTGCAGAATGATGTTTAAAATGTTGTGGATGGTGCAAACAAATTATATAAAAATGTGGGAATACGACAGAAATATAGTTCGATCAGAAAGTACAATAATGCATGCCCTTGGTGATATCTCCTATGGGTAATAATATCTAAATTCTTACAAATAATTAATTTTGAGATTTAAAAAGGTTTATTCCTAAAAGAATAATGACACCCCACATTGTTTGGCAAAGGTATATGCTTGTCTATTGATACTTTCTGCTGCTAGTGAGTTACATGGTTGTCGTATTAAAGCCCCAAAATTTCATAAATATGCACAACTCCAATGGAATAACGAAATGAATGGAGCATTTTCCACGTAACCAGTGCGGCAATGGGATGTGAAATAAACGGAAACGCAAATGTATGCGTAACCTGTTTGCTCACATGTATAGTTGTTTTATATTCTATAACGAAGATCATCAGAAATAATTAGTAACTATCGGAGTCGAATGCAATGTGGGTATTGCAAGAAAGGGAATATTAATTCCAAGAATACGGTAATATTGAAACAATCCTAAGATTCTACTATTGCGATGAAAGAAATGCCATCCAGTCGATCTTAAATATTTTTTATTACTGTGGAACATATGTTAATAGTGCTAAGCTAATAGCTCTTAACACTTTACGTTTCATACTATAAAGATTTTCAAGACGTATGAGAGACGAAGATTTACCTGAGGAGTTCTCCATTCGTAGGCTGTATAGGCGTAATGTTGAGCGAAATCATCAGCCTTCAATCTAGCCGATACATATTTGTCGAGGTATCTTTGTGAACCTTGCACGTAGGAAAGCTGATTTTCTAAACGCTGCAAACGAAAAACGCATTCCATTTATTCGAACATGTAAATACGCAAATATCGTAAGGATTATTATTTTTATACTAATGAGTGCTCCTTAAGTATGCTAGGTAACTAAATGAACGATCACCCTATTGACATTACACAAAAATCGAATTTTACTATTTCTTCTATTTTCAGGTGTTAGTAAAAAATATTATTATTATTAATTATTTATTATTATTATTATTATTATTATTATTATTATTATTATTGCCATTATTATTGCTAATCTGTTGCTATCCTTTCCGTTCGAGAGTTTTCATATCGCTTTTTTAAAGAATACTATGAAATTCTTGGCGGAAGTCACCATCGTGACCATAATTACAAATATGAAGATTGAAAAAAACAAATAAATAAAGCTTTATTTCCTCGCCTTCCTATTCATTCTATGGTCTTCTATTCGATGGAGGTAAGAAAAAGAATTACAAATACAAATTTAGTCACAATTTCCATTTTTTTTTCAATAAACTCTTTGAGGTCAATAAAAAATCATGGTGTTTTATAACGTGCAACTTTCCGCATATATCACATGCACAATATATATCTCTCTGGCTCTGCTATCTGTACAAAGTCTCTCGGCATGAATTGATACCCTTTAACAGATTTTAACTGAGGTCCGAAATTGAGGAGGCATCGAGGTTCAAAAAAAATTTTTTTTTAATTTCCGGCGAGATGATTTAATTAATTTAGCGCTAAACAACGAAATAAACCCGCATAATGCTGCATAATCTTTGTTATGTTATATATGATCTACTTATAAGCTCTCTAAGGCGATATTGCAATTGCAAATCGAACAAACCTTATTTGCGAAGATCCTCTGCGTTTCGAGCGTATAGTAAGGCACATGAGAGGCATGTGGAAATGGCTCAAATGCCGATCTACGTAATAGTGGTCTTGTAATCGCTTCATGAGTATCCTAAAATATGATAGAGGAGGGAATGATTCATCATTTATCGCTCTCTCATTTTTAGATTTTATTGTAGTGCATAGAAATTTATGAAAAGAAAAACTTTAAAAAAATATATATCTTCCGTTTATTCGAGTACTTTTTAATTTCATCTCCGATAACTTCAACATGCAAATATCCTACTTCATATTTTGCAATCGCATTGACAGATTTATTATGTAAGATGTTTATACATTCTGTATGGGACCACAGCTTTCAGATCATTAGCCGCCTTAATCATGGAACGGTTGGTATAGAGAATTTCTCTCCAATCAACTTTTAAAAAATCTACATCAAAATATCAGCAATTTGTTCAAACAAACAAACAAACAAACAAACAAACAAACAAAAGCAAGTAAAGCTTACTATCCATTTAGCGGGACTGTACGACTTTGAGTACCAATCATATATGTGAGGTTTATAGACGGGAACCGTATGAACGATTCGTTCGGCTTGTCTATAGTGTTGTGGAAGTGCTAACGATGGTGCCAATGAAGAGACGGAAGCCGATCGACGAATTGGATAATCGTGCTCTGCTTCCTATTAAAAAAGAAAAAAATCCTCTATATTCTTGCCTAAAACATGAAGATGAAACTTATCAATGGAATTTTTTTTTAAGTTGTAGTTAATTCATTTCTATGGAGCAATACAAACATGAACGGCTTATGTGCGCACATTGCTAGGATTACAGCTATATAATATCAAGGGGCGATGTTGTTCTATGCGGATTTCATCTTTCTATAATCGGTTTAGAGAGGGTTTTGCAGCACTTATAAATTCCACTGATTTCATCTATCAATATTTAAGTTATACAAATTAGTAAATTTTAAATGGTGATTTAAACCCATACAACATTTATCATTCATAAATGAAAATGTTTGATGGTCGATGAACTTTCTTTTACTCACTATACATTGGTCTGTGCCGCGCAAACACTTCATCTAGTATACTTTCTTAGTGCATTTTTGACGAAAATATCCGTGAAGATGGAAACGTCGAATTTTAGTGAATATTTATCAATTAAAATTTGTTCATTTAATGATGCGATGAATTAAAAAGAATGAATTAAAACCTCGTTTCCTGTTGTTTCAGAAATGAAGTTGGCTGTAAGGTTAGGACAGCCAGCTGTAAACTATTAAATTGAGGAAGTTTTATGGAATTTTCTTTGATATCACGACAAAATGACTAATCGGAAATTCCATCAATTACTTACTCTTATATACGTAAGATTCGTATATGAGGCAGATCGTGCGAGACGTTTTGACTTGCTCCAAACATCCGATAAATACGAACTAAAAGTTGCCTGTGGACGAGCCATTTCCATATATTTCCTGTAAAATAACACCATTTAAATATGCAAATTTTTTCTGATTGAGTGAATTTTTTTCATGAATAAATTCAATCGTTTGAAGACTTATCGAAATTTAATACAATGCGTAATTAATTCTTTAATTTGTGATTTTTATGGAACTTTACAAAAAATTAAGTTCACTGTTTAAAATCGAAACTAAAATTTCCCATTTTGGCACTTATTCGGGTAATTCAATCATGCGAAACGTTCATTGTTTTTTGATAGACGTGTGTAGGTATCATTAGAAATTGGAAATGCAAATGAATCAAATTATACGCGAAATTTTTAAATTATTTCAACGTCCAAATAAAAATCTAGAATAAGCAAATACAACTAATAAGTATTTTATAATACTTATTAATTTCCTCATAGTAATTATTGAACGATTGCTTAGTCGTTGATGCTTTTTTTCTTGTTTGCCAACTCATATAACTAATAAATAAAAGTAAACGCGCTATTAATTGTCGGCTATTTTCTTCTTAATGTAAAACGATCGCTATATTCCTATTTGTATACGATCGCATTATACTCATAGGTGGGAAGAATATCACAAAAAATTCTTTTCATTCATTTCATCCCGAAGGGAAATGACCTCCACTTTTCCCATAGGAAATCATTTACCCATAAATTCTTCTCATTTTTAAGTCTTCTCATCAAAATCCGTAGGACATCTAAATAAATCCCTAAAATATCAATTATTCAAAGAAATATAATGCTTGGAGGATATAAGAATAGGACTGAATTTCTAATATTTCGTTCTCCTGGATTCCCATCTTATATGCTGCGAGTCGAAAATAAATAGACACACTAAGTTTTTTTTTAAGCTGTGCAAAGACATGCTGTATAACAAGTTTAACACATAAATCCTCACACAGATACAAACAGATGCGCATACATATGCGTGCAAACATAGAGAAACGCGCGCATAATACATAGACGTTAACGGTAGACCTATACACACATAAATGCATGCACACATGTCTGTGGCATAGAAACGCACAGACACAGACATATACGCAGATGCGCATAAATGTGCGCATTTGCACATAGACGTGCACATATGCGCAATCACATGCAGGGACACAAATAGGAAATATGCATGCGTATGTACAAACACGAACACAAGCACACACAGACATAAACCAGCACGTACACATACACGCATACGCAGAGGTATGTGCTCACGCACAGATGCGCATAAACATAGAAACGCGCATACACGTAGTTACATACACGTGCAGATATGCACACGTACATATGCACACAAATCGATGCTTGCAAGAGCTCCAACTTGGGCCAAAATTGCCCAACAAATCGACAGACAAATGAAAAGACATACACGGACGTTATCATCACATGCTTTACTGGTATATATTTGAAAATGTGCATCAAAACATTCGTTGGAGGACATCTAAATAGTTAGACTTGTAGCTACATTAAAGATGCTTCCAACAGGTAATTCCACCAAGCATTATCTTATTTTTCGATCTATTAGCAATGCTGCATATTCTTCATCTTTGTTTAAACTACTGAACTTTCCACTGTAACTAAATCAGAATATTCGTTCATTAACGTCTATCTAAGCAATATTATTATCGAATAAAATGAAATATAAAATTTCAATGTTTCACTTACGATGTTGGATAATCATTCCACCATTTTGTAGCAACATCCACCTCATCGGCAGTTGCTTGTGCACGTGACATCATACCTACGCTTCCCAATGTTGGACCCATCTCGAATATTCCTCACTCCTGAATTTTTTTTTTTTTTTTTGTTATTTATTGATAATATTTTCCATTTTTAAGTAATATAACGATGACGAATAAAATAATGCAATTAAACTGTAAGAAATTTTCGAGAAAAAAGTAAACAATAACGTTGAGATAGGCATAAAGAATGAGGCAAAAATAAATAATGGCATAATCATAGAGAGCGTTGAGGAATCGGTCTATGAGCGAAGCTGATGCGTATAGCGTGAATAACGAAAACTGAGTGAAAACAAAAACAAAGGTGGAGAGAGGGGGGTAGAATTCAATGAAAAATATAAACAACGATAGCATCGTTAACAGAATGACCAACAAGGCTAGCATCCCTTTTTCCCGTCCTCCCTTCAACTTTTGTTGCTACAATCAAGGTCGATCAATGGTGATGTGAAGTGAAATGAAAATTTGCACGTAAAGAAGCTTAAAAAATTGCACTGCAGTGGATCACATTTCGAATAGCTGTTGTATAAATCGGCTAATCTTTTTTATCACCATCAAAGAAGAGTTTAAATTGAAGTGATAGATCGAATGGTAGCAATTTAAATAATTTTTTCTTTTGCTATTTTCACCATTAAATTAATAAATTATCGAGCAATATGAATGGAAATAAACCGATGCCAATTCTCAGTAAAATCCATTTTATTTTAATTATCACCAGCATTATTACTTCAACGATACAGAACTTAAAACACGAAAGTTTAGTAAGTATGTGTAATAGTCTAAACGGTCGACCCCACGTTATAATCTCCCCTTAGTCGAAAAAAGGGGATCATTGTGGCAGTAAGAAGACAACTGTTCCATAGAGTTGTTTGAATTTCGATGTATCATATGGGTATCAGTTGGGGGAAGTGGGCGTTGCGTTTGTTTTTCCCATAGTTTACATCTGCTTCACGGGAATGTAGATTCTCAATGCTAACATCGATGATTTTATTTACATCACAACTATGAATAAAAATATTAGCAATATAGCTTGATGGGGAAGGGCGGTGAAAAGACAGAAGGAAAGGTAAAGGAGCGGCTGTCACGATATGTGCTCTTGTAATCCGTTCAGTTTAACTGACCAATTTCATAAGTTGTCAACAAACAATAAACATAGAAAATAACAGCGCTTTCATAGTTGATATAATTGAGCCACTCGCGAAAATTTTCTATAGAAGAATTATTTGTTTTTTTTTTTTTTTTTTTTGTAATTGAGTCGACGTAGATTTAAAAACCAACCGGTGTAAAACGTGTTCAAGTTTTTTTCCTACCTTTAAATCCAGAGACCCTTTCCAAAGTTAATGAAACGATGCAACTGATAGTATAAGAGGCAACTATGCGCATTATATTCATCAAATTTCTCTCATGCTTTCCGAATTAAAAATTTCCAGTGAGCAGACGCAACCATATGAAATTGCACCGAAATTTCTATAATATTTCATGCAAATACAAATACCGAAGTACAAATAATACAAAAATAAATTGATAAGGGCTAATCAGAGCAAATAGCAAGAAAATAAATAATTGCTGGATAGAGAATATCATTTCACATATTCACTTAATATTAGCAAAAACAAATGAAAGAATATGAAAGTTGAAACTTGAAGCATAAATTAAGCAGAACAAAAAGAAAATTTTGCATATTTTAACAAAGAAAATATTGTGTTATAGATAACACATCCGCTTGTTAAAAATAACACCTACAATAACTATAAGCCTAAAGATTTTGCGATGGCAAAGCATTCTGAGGATGAAGCGCATTGCTGCAACACCTGCCCTCACTTCAATAGAGATTTTGTTGAGGTGATAGCTAAACGTGGGCGGAGAGCGCCTCAGCTGCCGTTCGTTCTAATCGTTGTTTAAGATCGAATGCCTAACCGTGGGCGCACCCACAAATCTTCCCAGTGAATCCGGCATCCTAGTCGTTGTGTTCTTTGTGTATCTACTCCAGAAAAATCAATAAAATCGTTATTTACTGGTCAAGAAAAGTGTCCACTATATGATACGCATCTAAATATTCTTTAGCCTTTTTCCAGTTACTCAGCCACTTTCGGAATTTCGACAATCAAAAAAAAAAAGATTTTAGTGACCAAATTTGAAAAGCTATAGACGATGTGCTTCTTTGTAAATAATATATTGACATTTAAATGTACAATGAAATTTGCAAACAAAATTTCTCTCACAATTACTTTCAAGCAATGCAAAAAAAACTCTCTGATTGGCAAATTGTTTTTGCAAAATCGTTAGTCTCACAAGAAAGGTAAATTTCTAGATATCACTTCATAGCTTTTTTAATTCACATCTAAACAACCACCTAGTTTAGCTAATGATCGAATCGCAAAAAAAAAGCATATATAGATGCCAATTCATCGAAAAAAAAATGCAAAACAATATTCATGAAATTACAATTTTTGCAATTTTCTAAAATGGAAAAATTCTCCACGCAATATTGCATTGTAGAAAATATTGCAAAAAAAAACGGCATGAAAAATTCATAAAAGTAAAACTGTTGCAAAGTTATGATTCGTGAATATTTTATATTCTCTAATAAAATATGCATGTTTTTTTTTTTCTTTCCATTTTATTTAGTCTTGCTTTAGGAGTCGGTTGCTATCTCGATTCACTTAGCTATTTACTAGATATATAAGAGCACTTAATTTGCAATACGATTAGTGATGTGATACCAATTCATTTCAATGATTGTCGCAATAAATAAACAGAATCCATTCTATGAAAAATATTTCAAAAACATCATCAAACAATCTTAAAGAGCAGCATTTCACGTTATCGCTCTAAAATTATCAAATGATAACAATTTATCAACAAAAATTTCATGTATCACCATCAGTATTATCAATTGGTTGAATATTAATATCACAACCATCCACTTCAGATGCTTCTAGAATTTGAATACTTTGTACACAATTTATAGCAAACGAATAACAAGAATCGGCAATAAGACGTATCGAATGTAATACGTTACTAACGATCATCGGTTTAAAAACATTCAATTCGAAATGACCATTTGATGCACCAACGGTTATTGCTGTATGATTACCGAAAACTTGTGCCGCAATCATTGCAAGAATATCACATTGTTCGCCATTCATCACGATAGATTTTCTCAATATTTTCGCATCTCTTTCAGGATATCCATCAACATTCGTTATTCCTTCATGGATTTCGAAGGTGTTCTCTAGCGAGTCGCTTATAAGACGTATTTCGTTGGCGATTTTCATAAGACTTGTCGCAAGTGTATTCAATACTCCATGAATTTCAACCATAACATCATGTGCGGCAAGTGATTCGAATTTATTCGGTGCAGTTATAAAAGGAAGTCCTGTAAGTGTAGCGATACGTTCTGCAACTTTCTCCGCGAATCCTAATGGTGCATTTAGACCTGTTCCAACGGCTGTGCCACCAGCCGCTAACATATAAAGTCGAGGCATAGCATCATCTAGACAGTTGAGTTCCGTATCCAGAACATTCTTATAATCAGTGAAAACATCATGAAGGTTAAGTGGCGTTTGTTTATTCCTCATTAAAAAGATTGCCTTGAATTGTTTCGATTTTATATCGAATAATTCGCATAGTTTTTTCACCGCCGGAATTAAACGTGAATTTAATTCACATGCAATTGCAATATGCATAGCAGTTGGATATGCATCATTCGACGATTGTGACATATTCACATGATCATTGGGATGTATAGGTTGTTTCGAACCAATTTCAGCACCCAATAATTCATTAGCACGATTTGCGATCACCTCATTAACGTTCATATTCGATTGTGTACCGGAACCTGTTTGCCATATTACTAACGGAAAATCCTCATCGAAATTACCGGCGATAATCT
The DNA here is from genome assembly GCA_037389465.1 of Baylisascaris procyonis. Taxonomy (NCBI): domain Eukaryota; kingdom Metazoa; phylum Nematoda; class Chromadorea; order Rhabditida; family Ascarididae; genus Baylisascaris; species Baylisascaris procyonis. The sequence continues at coordinate 2,825,882 of JAZARR010000032.1, read as the reverse complement.
CATCGGCAACTTGTGAAATAATTTCCGCCAATTTTCGATCAAGTCCATAGAGACAATTCACTTCAGCTGATGCTTTTTTTAATATTCCAAAAGCTCGAATTATTGCCAATGGCATTCGCTCTTCGATATCACCAATTCGAAAATGCATTAATGCACGTGCTGTTTGTGCACCATAATAACGATTCGATGGTACGTCCACCACACCTAATGTATCCCATTCTTTACGTGTCATCTTCGATGACGTCATCTGAATAGCATTCATTTATGACAAAATGTCTAAATAAAAATACAGCGATATCTTCTATATCGTATTTGAAAATTTCAAATATCGATCAACGTAGAGTGTTAATTACTCATGAAGTCTTTGGATCAGGTTTCATCTATATTTGAATCTTATTTTTTACAAGAACATTTCAAAACATTCATCAACAGGATGGTGATATACCGTTATACATATATATATATATATATATATATATATATATATATATATATATATATATATATAAAGACTCCAGTAAAAAACTTCGCTTCATAAATTAACATCAACGGTTTAAATTTAAATCTCAGAGCATAAGATTCGTGCTATGAACATTTTCATTGATGGTATCATGAGATGCTATGAGCGCGCTAATTTATAATTTCTGGACCATTCGATTCTAGCAATGGCTATTCCCGAATAATCTTATAGCTTGAGAGCACGCAATAGCGTATTTCGATTCTATCAAAAGTTAATAAAAAACAACGACTGAAGAACTATGAAAAAGGAAATTGAAAGTTTCATAGATTTTTAACAAAAAATAAAAAAATAAAATCCTTGAATATAACAATTTGAGCTGTGATGAGTCGAATATTTCGATTAAATATAGCGAGTTAAAAAAATTACCAAAAATTAAGAAATCGACCTAAATTCATTCGGTTTTAAATCGAAACAAATTCTTCAATTTTTTTAAATGAATCTAGCTCCATTCGAAATTGATTGCAGCAATGTGAAATGTTATCTAAAAGATTTCCCTATGGTTCATATTATATTCAACAAATTTCTTAACTCTGATCTTATTGGTTCCACAGTTGAAATTACCGACTAAACAAACAAACAAACGAAAGCAAACGGAATTTGCATAAGTGTAAAATTACTTGAGAAAAGCATCACTCATTTTGCAAATAAAATGAATTCAAGTAGGAAAAAACATTAATGCACTCATTTTGATTAATGAACGATTGGAAGAATATAGTTGCAGATAGCAGCAAATATGTCACGAAAAGACATTCTATAGCACAGCTATCGGCAATTGAGTGCGATTCTATTTTAAAATATGCGATGGTCATTCGCAAAGGGCAATCGTTGCGAACGGTAGTAATCATCGTTGAAGTAATTCGCAAACAAAGTTTATTGCCAAAAATGCTGATAGCATATAGAAGGGGAGGAGGGAAGTGGGGGAGTGAATGTGTGGAATTGAAAAAGAACGGCGGTTTACCTGTATGTAATTAGATCACCTTGAAACAATAAAGACTGAACATATAGTTCAAAATATTTTTAAGGCGTCTTTCGTTAAAAAAAAAATTCAAATGCAGGACGGGAGGGGGGGGGGTTGGAATGTGAAGATTATGAAAATCAAGTAAACGAAGCTAGAACTTTCTTGCGCTGTGGTATTTCCTAACGGGTTTAATTTTGGCATTTCTCGCTTCGATATTATTATTATTATTTTATTTCATTAAATGATTATCCGATATGCCATTAGCAAATTGCTGAGATGACTACTTCTATGTGTATTTCTAAGAATGTTTCAAAAATTATACTCGCAATTTCGACTATCTAATCGAATGAATTCTTTTGGCACCGATCACTTCATGACTGCACACTCTATTTGCATGAGAAAAAACTTTGAAAAATACTTCACTTTAAATATGAAATAATTCTTAACAACTTATAGTAATAAATTATAGAAATGAAGAAACTATAAAAAGAATAATAATTACTAGTAAAATAGTTGCATAAAACACTTAAAAGGGATGTGTATGAAGTAAACTAAATGAGGAAATCAAATTAAAATGAAACACTTGTTAATGAATCAATTTAAAATTAATTATCTATTTGTCTTTAAAACAACTCGTATTTTTAAATAATTTGCATAACCTTTTCGATGCATTATAATATATGAGAATCAAAGGAACCCACAAAGACTATGGGCTGAAAATATTCGAAGAACTCAACAAATCGAGGTACGAGCAAAAATGTTTGGGAAACTCTGCAAAAAAAGGCCAAAATGTAAAAGCCGAATCTCGTTGACATAGTGAGAATGCTGAGACTAGTAACATGAATATCTCAAGCGATCAAGAAAACAGGATAAACAAAAATCAAAGCCGGAGTCGACTCATTTTATCACTCCTAAAAACTGCACACACTGGGGGCTTAATAAAATATGACCGGTACGATTACTTCATTCCCGTCAAGCCTATTGATTGCATCGGTGAATAGCAAATGGTGGGTGATATCATTCACACTGATGGATCTGCGCAGAGCTAAGTAGCAGTCTAAATGAAGGTTGACGATCTTTTTACATACGAATAACTGCACAAATATTTATAATTATTTGCTTATTATTTGTAGCAGTAAGAAGCCCTTATAAACTGAGCAAATTTGAGCACAAACAAGTGTCACTTGGTGGATTTTATTTAGTCGGTGTGGAAAAATTGGCCGAAGCCGTCACAGATATAATAAGAAAAATGTGACCAGCATTTCTTAGCAACGAATATATTCTTGTACAACGAAAAATTTCGTGTCCTCAAAAAAAAGCAATGAAAAATATCAAATCGTCTCTCCTCTCATTTCAAATGAATATCCATCTATCCGCCCTCAAAGAACGAGAACATAAATGAAATAATAGAAGAGAAAAACGTTGAAGAAAGAATCGAATTGTTGGAATTCATAGAAACATTTTAAAAAATGGGAAATTAAACGCAATTGCAAATAAATTTCAACAATAAAATGTACCATTGCCGACATCAATTATGGGTGGAAATGTGAATGCAATCGACACTGTTCGATTCGTGCAATGGATCAACAATAAACAGTTTTTGTGCAACATCGACACATCGATATGCCTATTGAACTAACGTCTCGGCACCCTCTCATTATATTCGAACACATCCCACTTATACAATAATTATCGATTGATATCGAACGTTGTTTTTTTTTTTGCCCCTTTATTGACAGCTTTAAAAACAATGATCTTATACTGACAACCTTGACTGTTCGCTGATTTTAGTCGATTGCAATGAGCGAAATAACCGAAGCTTTTTGTTTAGATCGACACACTTTACTTCACGTTTACTTTCAATTATCGAATTTATGTGGATCAATATTTCACGTTTACTTTCAAATCGACCATCGGAATTTTATGCACCATATGGAGTTAAAGATGGAATTTAGGTGTGTTCGAAACACCATTTAATTGAGAAAATTGACGAGGATTGATGAAACGTGTTTACAGGTAGAAACATCGAAAGGTTATACATATAAAGTTTGAAAGATGAAAGCAATATAACGTATGAGGAAATATACAGTCAAATATTTAGGCTCATAGTGCACACGCTTCATTAAATAAGATTTGCAATAGTGCTTCCAGACGGCTGGCGAGAATAGGCATTAATAGCCTCTTCCATTTACGTAACTAATTTGTTCTCGATTCGCATAATTCTAGATTAAAAGCTACTAGGGGCAATGGAATAGCTATACGTCCCTTATCGAAGCCGAAATTTACAGAGAGCATTTCGTTGGGCGCAGCCAATGTCAATATGTCTTCGAAAGTTATTTCTATAAAGCATCTTGCAATAAAAAAGCACAGCAATAAACCCGTCATAACAGGACAGTATTCTAATGATTTTGGTTTAAAACCTTCAATCAGATCTCCTAGATGGACTGATTTGAGTCACAAAAGCGTTTACAAAAACTAATCTATAAGTCAGCTTTCTTCTCTAATCGCTAGGATATGACGAGAAAATGAACTTCCGTTTAAGATTTATGGAAGCAGTAACTTTCATAAGTAATCCTATTTTATGACATGATTTCCTAGTGCTCATGTAATCATTTCCTATTGCCAACTAAAATACAATAAGTCATCTATTTATTTATGCTAACCACTTCAGTACTTTTACTAGTAACTTTTGCAATGTTTTTCTAGTTATTTCCGAATAAATGCATCAAAATTTTCTCTTTTACACCTTATAATTCTTTACATATAACAAATAAAATTTCATTAAACTTTTCTATATCAACTTATTCAAAGAATTTTATTCACCTATCGTCAAAAACAGATGAAAAAGAATGAGTTCAAAGAGAATGGATAGGATAAAGAGCGCTGACGAATGTCGGGATAGGATTATCTAAAAACACGACGAACAACACATTCATATTTTCTGTGGATTTGGTGCAACACATTTGCGTCGATTTCAACGAATCACACTGCAGCAATGTGAGCAAAAATAACTTCAACGATTTAGACCGACTCACCAGCCGGCTGCCTCAACGATTTTGACCGACTCACCAGTCGGCTGTCTCACTAGGCGAGCAAATGCTGAAATAATTTGTACAGCCTATTTCTCAACTTTAGTTTTTCAAAGTCTCTGTTCATTTTTTCATTCGCATTCAACTATAAAGTTTTCACGTCGCGTATTTCTCAACAATATCTTCAAGTAGTTGGCAATAAAGGTAACGATAGCATGTAGGTTACTAATACTAACATTCAGGCATAAAGTTTTTTAGTGATTTGGGAAATCATACTATATTTAAGATCTTTTTATTTATTCTTGGCTAAATGATTTAGATATCGAGAAATAGCAAATTGCCGAAGAATGATAAGCTGATGAAATCGATATTAAGGGAATTAACGCAATAATACCATACTAAGTAATACCGTAATTACCGTGCTAAGCGATGCGAATAGTTTCAATACCATCAACGGTATATTGTGACACAATAAAAGCCGCCTATTCTTGCTAATCCTGATTTTAGAAAAATGGAAATCGCATGCCTGATTTCAATTCTATTCGATTTAAGGAGTCGGTTTCCGGAGCCAATTCTTCAGCCGCTTTTTGAGTTTGTTCCTTAGATTTCAATAGAACAGCTGCTCGAGACGTTCATTATTCACTAGCGAACACAAGACGTAATATTATATAACATTCTCGACACATACAACAAATGCATTATCAGACTACATCATCGCATTAGTAACCTAACATCTATGTTACTAAAATCGTCAAACACGCATCGACTACTGCTAAAAGTTCGAATGCGAATTTTTATGCGAATTCAAGTACGAATCATGCATATTGTCAGAGAGATAGAGTAAATAAGCCTAACATTTTTTTTCAGGATATTGCGCTGTGAGTGATAAACAAGGAAGCAGAAGTAACATTGTCGATGCTTATGCATCGAAAAATAAGCATTTTAGCGATATAAGCAGATTTCCGCCTAGAGATCTGATGTCGATCTGATGTGAGTTATTACCTAAGATATAAAAAAACGAAATGCACTGATCATCACTTAGTGCATTCTCATCCTTACACTCATGTTACACAAGAGGATGCATTACAGCATTTGTGCTACTATTTCTGCTATCGTACACATTGATTTCGGGGTGGAAAAATATCTGAGGTGTCTGATTTGATGATTGAGCTAGAAAGCCCAATCGAATATTTAACGCGGAAGTCAGTCATATGAGGCCCCGAAAATATGAAATAGAATCGGGAAATACAATTTTAGTTTATATTTATGAATATCACTTAGTAAGAAATGCCAAGCGGAAGTTAGATGGTATATCAATGATACAAATGCTCTGAATTTATAGGCCTCGTTCAAATTAAATATCAATAATTGTCAGTTTGTTGCAACGATTATAAATAGAAACCAGCTATAAATAATTATTATCAACTGCTGTGTTACAACTAGTAATGTAAGTGAGTAATACAAGTATTGTTTGTGTTGGTGACATGTAGTTATTGACAATATTATTGCCTGTCATTGGATGATTACACTAATAATGCGAAGCTTTCGTTTATTAAGAGAGCTCAAAAAGTTTAAGGGCATCCACGAATCGTTCGCGTGCTTAGAATCTCTCCTTCTCTCCCAATCAAAGATATCTGAACCAAGACCAGTAAACATAGTTCTTGCTGGGGCCAATGGTTTTGATAGTGGATAAAGATGCTTGGAGTCGAAATAGTGAAAATCCATGTTATATACTCAGAGAAGAAACATGCCATTTCCTATTGACTCCAATTACGAAAAAACAAGATGCTGGCTTCCAGACCACCACTTCTTCCGGATAGTCGACTCCTGGATTCAATTTCAGGATCAGCCGGAAAGAAGATTCTAGGAAGTAGAAAAACAATTTATTCATTGAAAGAGCCGATTTAGCACTTAAGCGTTCCTTTAATACTTACCAATCAATAAGCAGAAAGACATATCATCAGAAATTGCGCGATGTGAAAGGATTCGATAACCATTCACAATATTTGCCATTGAAACTAACAACAAAAAAAAAATTCAATTATCGTTCAAAAATTCCAGCAATTTCGAGTGCTAAATTTGTAAGTTCACCACAATTATGCAAATTAACTAAAATAGCGATGCAAATACCATCCACATCAGTGCCTTCGAAATTTGGTTTCACGAGTAGAATAGAACTTGCACCAATCGCCGCACCCGTATGCAACCAGAATCCATTCCTTGTCCAACCATTTCCACCACCGTATATTGGCGTTATTTCCGACTTATACCAACCTAAACCATAGCGAAAGCCATGCATTCCATCGATTTCACCTTCCCAAAATATTTTCAGCACTTCCGGTTTCAGCAGAGGTTCCGGTTTATTGACGGGATTCTCACATCGTGAATAGTGAAAACTGAAATTTCAAAGATTAAATTTTACACGGTAAAAACTCCTAGAGGAAATAAATCAAAAAATTTAAACTTTCTTAGTTAAAAACCCTGAATTTTATTTCATTCGATCATTTGCATACCTATAAAGCATCGAATTTGCAAATGTAAGCAGATCATCAACAGTTGATAGAAGTCCTCCACCGGCCCATTTATAAGAGTTATCCACCTCAGGAGCGTTCTTCAGTTTATGATGATGATCTCGATAGTAATACCTTCAAGAAAGAATCCATCAGAAAAAAAAAAAATCAATGAAGTTGTGCGTGTGTGTCTTTTTTTGTGGGTGAAAATATCTGCTAGATGCAAGTTTAGAAAAATGCTTTTATATGCAATACTATATCTTATCTAAAATAATAAAATATTTAATTGAAAAGATTACCAAATTTAAGCTAATCTAGTGAAGATTCTTTTCTCGGGTTTCTGAACTGCGGCAAAGTTTCGATTGAAATCGAATTCAATATGGTACTTTCGAATTGCTTAATGGTACTTGTGATATAAATTATATAAAAATTCAAAAATTTTTTTTTACAATTTTCGAATATTCAATTGCAATAAATTCAGAACAGCACATCTTAGATGATGATAAAAAAAACACCTTTTAAAATTCTGTAGTATACGTTTTTAAAACATAAAATTTCTTTAATAAAGCTGAATATCTTTCAGAGTTATCAATGCCCCCTTCTTCCCTCTTTCCGCTCTTCCCCTCCCTTTTCCGAGCAGTTTAGGTACGTTCATTGCAATAAAAGAGACGAAGAAAAATTCACACCTCGTTCTGTTGGCTATAATTGGTCGATTTTCGTCGAGTAACGAATGATTCATACCAAGTTCACGAAATAATTGTCTAACTTGAGCTTGAAACGGTATTGTGGTGACTTTCTCGAGTATTGCACTCAACAACGTATATCCATGTGTTGTATAATGGAATTTCACACCTGGTTTTGAGATGAGTGCATCATTCTTAAACATATCTAATGCTTCTTCCACATTCCGATAGGTTTGATTGTTGAGGAATTCCGATGTTATTTTTTGATTCTTTTCATTATTATTGTCGTCGGTTTCGATTTCATCACGATCACCCTATAAAGAAACAATTTAAATCAAATATCTCACAAGTGATTGAAGATAAGCTTCAATTGAATTTTAAATAAGGTAAATTAGTTATTAATAAAGACTTTCAATCTAATGTAATATCTCTGAAATCTCCTCACAACTTTTTTTTTGTTTTAGTACTCAAATTTAAAGGCGACAAAAAAAAAAATCCAGCAAGCAATATTGCCAGAAAAAATCTCCACCGTAAGTAAATCATCTTTTAAGATCGACTCAATTTGGTGTTATCGGTTGAAAACGACCGTAATTCTCTAATAAAACAACTATGTAATAAAATCATGCAGAAATATTTCACCACTGAATTAACTCTCTATTTAATTTACTAACCAATTCCTTCAAAATGTCTGCCATTATGTTGTAATTCTGCTGATGTATGATGCACTAGAGAGCTATAAACTTTGGCTAGGGTTTTAAAGCGAAATTCAACCTACGGTAAAGCTTCAAATCAACGAGATTGCACTGCGTAGTCGTGCACTGTGCACGCATTTTCAACGATTATTGCAAACGGTTGGCTAATTCTAAAAATGCTCTTCCGGTTTTATAGGTATTTAGCCGCTACCGTATGGGGATAATATTACCCCTACCACCAAAAATATGCCCTTGATTTGCTACAAAAGCGACAAAATATCAGCTCGATGCATACGCCTATATGACGACGAATCACGAGATGGAAGAAGTGATCTTTGTTCTTAGACGATGTTGACGTGAATTGGGAAACGACACGAACACAAATCGGTAGATTTGCGAAATAGGCGCGTGCTGAGCGGTTGATGCATTTCGGCATACATCGCCTTTCATTTATGCGATGACGTCATCGGCCTTTCCGAATTTTTTGATCACTTTGATTTAACATCGCTTCTTGAACGTTTATCGTTATCCTTTTATCCCTACCCCTTTCATCTCCCTTTCCATCATATCGGAACCCATGTCCATAGTTTGCTGTTTAATAGAGTTGTGATTCCGGGTCCTTTTCACTGAGGGAGGCCCGTAAATTTCACGACGTTCTGTTGAAGTGAGCTGTGATGAAATATATTCCATGCGTTGCTTCACGTACTCCATCTCTGTATATATACTGTAAGCTCCTCTCTACGGCTGTTCATGTGCGTCACGGTCAGTTGCGCCGCGGGTTTCATTTAAACAATCCACTCTAAAGCTCTTGCCTTTCGTTTACTCAATGTGGGGAAATATTAATCGCCAACTGCTGTACCACCCATTTGTTTCATTCAGTAAATTCATTCAAACTTTCAAGATGCCGTCAGACCTTCGAAAGTTGCAGCGGTCTTTTGAATGTAGCGCCGATGGGCTTAGCACCACCCATGTTAAGTGATTCTTTTAAACCTCACCTATCATATATAAATAAACGATATATATATATATATATATATATATATATATATATATATATATATATATAAAATGTAATGTAATGTAATGTATATTCCGATTTAAAACAATGCGGCAAATATTTCAACAAAAAAAGACATTTTGAGGTAGTGCAATGTCGCTTCGCTCAGGACGCTTAGCTGCCAGCTTGATTGCTGCACGTCAAAAAGGCGTACAAAGTCTCGCATCCGTTTCCTATCACAAGAATGTTATTGATCATTACGAAAATCCACGAAATGTGGGATCACTCGATAAGAATGACCCCAATGTGGGCACTGGAATTGTGGGTGCACCTGCATGTGGTGACGTCATGAAATTACAGATCAAGGTAATCCTTTCCTCAACTTTCAAGAGGAATATAGCCTCCTCTGCTTCTACTACCGCCAACTTACCGGATTGGAAGTCATATAATTATAATAGAAAATGATCTACATCCAATCTCAAAATGGTTTTCTAAACAACTGCACCTTTTAGTCTTGAAAGAAAGGCAATTATCGGCCATAAAAGATAATGCGATCAACGAAATGTAATCGGCAATTTTTTATTCATTTTGATTAAAGAGTCAAAAAAAGAAGTTGAAAATAAAGAAATTTCTAGAAAATATACTTGAAAATTTTTTCATTTCATTCAGATTATACGATATTTTCATTTTCGTCGATTTTAATGCATAAATTTAATAAGTCTAATAATAAATCTAAATCTAATAATTAAATTTACTCCCTATAAATAAATAAATGGAATAATTGCCTCACCAAAGCGTTCTTCACATAACGATTTTAGGTTGATGAGAGCGGTAAAATAATCGATGCAAAATTCAAAACATTTGGTTGTGGATCGGCAATTGCATCGAGTAGTTTAGCATCCGAATGGATCAAAGGTAAAACAACCGAATACGCATCGAAAGTGAAAAACGATCAGATCGCTAAAGAACTTTGTCTTCCACCCGTTAAACTACATTGTTCAAGTAAGTTGATGCTTTTCTTCTCTTATCTTACAGTAAGATAATTTAAATATTTTAATAGATTTAAATTTAAATGTTTTAATAAATTTAAACTTAAATATTTTAATAAGTTTTTTTACCTTATCAACTACCTGAAATAGGTTTAGGCCCACCTCTCGCAACGAGTTCACCTGTCAAGTCGCTTTTATGACTTGTCAATAATTATATACGAAATGCAATATTCTCTCACCGCAGTTTGTTTCAACGGTAGAGAATTATATGTAAGGAATCATTTTAGACCTTCAAGCTAGGCATCTAGTGTTCAGGCCAGACATTTACGATTCATTTAATCCCAACTTTTTCATTTGATATTCACAAAATTCATTCTCTAATTTGCATATTTATCAGATCTCTAGAGAGGAAGAATCATGCATCATAATCGAGTATTTTGTTATTCAAAAATTTCTTAAATGAAAGGAACGGAAGAGGGGATAAAATTGGTTTAATCGGAAAAGCAATATATCTACTACCTCAAACTTATTTACTACGACTTTGTAGCAGCAATTTTCGAAACTCTAAGAGCGTCTTACTAGCTCAAATCCCTCTCAATATAGAGAGCGGGATCGTTAAGAGAGATTGATTTTTTTATTGGAAAGGATTTCATTCCCTTCCAGAAATTTCAGCGATCCAGAAATATCGGGGCAGCAGCCACATATCATCTCAAACAAAATCCCGTCTTCGTGAATTTCCCGAGAACTTAGAAGAGAATAAATTTGAAAATGATAGAGGATTGAAGTGCCGATCCTTGACGAATGGATGGGTTGTTTGGTGAATTAGGTGAATCATAGGGCTCAAACCCCTGAATCAGGTGAATCAGAGGATTCAGAACCCATCTAAAACGCCTTTCATACCTAATCTTGATCGTCGTCTATCTTTTTCTTGTGTTTTTAGTGTTGGCCGAGGATGCGATCAAGGCGGCACTCAACGATTATCGTCGAAAGCAAAAAAAGACTGCGGCAACGGCGACTCACTAAATAACGAATTGCTTGTTTTTTTTTGTGCCTAGTGAAAAGTTGCCGAGGTCTCATACATTTGTAAAAATTCGTTTTTTTTGTTGAATGGCTCTAGGCTTACTGTATGTTTTCTCTTTGCTTATTACAAAAAAAAATCTTGACTATATCAATTGCTAAATGAGATAAAATTTTAGGCTAATTGCCTAATGCAGCAATAATACGCTCTCTTTCTCTATGAGAAATGAAAAATTATATTCAAATTGATATGGGCAAATGTTTCAGATATTCATTAATTGTGCATATTTTACTAACCTTTTTTTTCTTTTCAATACATGTTGTAGTTCATTTTATTGGTATAGTTATATAGTTGGCGTTTTGTTGTTTATTTAGAGTTTATACGTAATTTTTTGATGAGACCGGACCGGAAATAATATTTGTGATCGGATACGGAATAAACGAGGTGACGATGGAATATGACAATTACCTGTCGCATTATTCTATATGTACCTATATGATTTTATAAGAGAATGAAATGAGTGATGCAAATGTTCCGTATCGATTAAATTACTCTAAACATCGCTGTTATTTATTTATTTTCTAATTTCTGTCCTAGCAAATACGAATCAAATTTTTTTTGAGAATATTTGTTACATAGTTATTATTCATTGTTTTAATGCGAAATTTTTCTTCAACTCCTTAGCAAATATTTGAAAAACTTTTATTGTTGCAATGCAATTTTCAAGAATTTTTTTAAATGCTTAGAGCCATAGATTTACGCTATATTATTTGTGATGTATATAGGAGATAAAAAAAGGCATCCAAAATACCTGTTACTACATACGATGGTATACGGCAATATTCTGAAAAACCGCTCAGAAGTAAAACCTCACATGGATATCCCATTTACCAACTACAGTTGAATCTTAAGATAGAAGCAATAAAAACCACCTATTTTAAGCGGATATATAATGGTGTTTAAGAAACCCCAGGTGTAGCATTATTGTCACACGGCTGGCACAAAGCATTCAAAGTTGACAGCCGGCTATTGGTTGAAAGTGTGCTATTTCGATGTGCGATGCTAATTTGAGGGGCAAATTCAAAACTGCGAATAAATTACGAATAAATATACACAATATGAGGTATGGTTGGCAACAACGGATCTAACTTGATTGCGAATGTGACAGATGGCGGCCCGGTCGCACATAGTTTGTGCGGCCGCAGGCCGATACTGCACACTTCTCGGATGTGGTCTATCCGCTAAGGGTATGAATATTGTTGACCTCAAACACAGCAAACAGTGCGGCCTTTCATCCCCTTCTAATCACTGTATCGCATTGGGATGGTGGCGTGGTAGGGGGGAGACGGTGGGAGTGGAAGGGAAGGGCTAATTTTTTCTTCATAATTGGCAGAAATCATGTTGCAGAGTTAAATTATAACCAAAAATTATCCTGAAAACATCCAAGGCAAAATAACTAACATATTTGCTCACATTGGCAGCGAATAACTCTTTAAGAAAACAAATGAAAACATTTAGTAATAGTAAGATCGAAACTTATTATATTTAAAAATTACTGGGGTGTCAGTAAAATTTTCTCAGTAAAAAAAAAAAAAAGAGATCAACTCATCAAAACCACTGACCTCTTTATAGTGGCGAATACCACTTGTATGACATAGTAGTTGACGAACGGTGATATCGACAGGTTTCCCGTCAAATTCCTTTTTCGGATAGTCGGGTAAATATTCCTGTAAAAGCCCAACTAATTGCATTGAAAAGAGTTTTGGGAACAGTGGAGGGTGTTAAAAGGTCTATCGAATTCACTGCACTGATAAGGGCCTCGCGGAAAGTACTGTTAAGGGTTTATGGTTCCTACTGAAATGGTGGAACCATGGAAAATTGTTGCAGTCATAAAATCACAATTTTGAGAGTGAATAATTTTGCATATATAAATTGCACTTGGATTGGCTGTATAAAAGAAAATATACATTGCATTTTCGCATAAATATTTGAGAGATTTACACTCAGAAAAATTCAGAAATGCGGATTGGCGTTGAATATTTGAATGCGAATAACGTTAATTGAAAGAATTCTAAAAAAAAATTTCAAAATCGAATTGAATAAATGAAATTACTGAATTTTCAATTGTATTTATGAGATATTGCAATAAGCGTACAATGGATAATTGAGAATAAAGAAAGATATTTTGAATGATGAACGGATAAGTGCCACAACAATGGATAAACCCTTAAAACCTTAAGCATCTTTTCTTATCACCTGCAAAAAAAATGTTAAAACAACCCTCGATATTAGCAAGAGATCACCTCGATGATGCTAATTTATTAGATGAATGAATTTATACAAAATTATAGGAATTAATAAAATATGAGTTGAATTACTGCCTCAACAATAATATTTAAAAAAAAAATATTTTTTTCATTCAATTAGACCACACACGTCCAAATTCGCGCAACAAATCGATCCCCCTGTATATGCGTGGAATATGCTCAATAAAAATAAAACTATTGCAAACTTAACTAAAAATTGACGAAACGATCGTGCTGTAAAATAAGTGAATCGATGGAATTGAGTGAATTTGATTGATGGAAATAGTGACAGCCATCGGGTACTATAGTTTATAGATTTTTCTGACGAGAGGTGGGGGGGGGATATTTGGATTTTATCCGCTTTGAAAATACAACTTAATTTGATTGCAATTTACATCCGCATTTTATTTCAATAAAATAATTTTAGAAGATGCAAAAAAAAATAGTCAATCCCAAAATTGCTAACCTGTAAATTGGCATCGAGATTGAGTTTACCGTTTTGTACAAGTCTTGCAGCGATTGTAGCCGTTATGGATTTACTAATACTTGCAATACGCATCACCGTATCGGCATTGCATGGTATCATTTGTTCTACATCCGCCAATCCAAAGCCAGCACTCCACACATGTTTACCATTCATAGAGACACCTATCGAAAGCCCAGGTGCACCGGTGCGAACCTCAAAAAAAAAGCCTTGGATTGTTCAGACCTTCGAAGCTACTGCTGCTCTTATGCAATGAATCTCGAGGTTTTTGGGTATCTATTCTCCGAGAATATTTTGCAGACGTTTTGATTTTTCCTTATTGTTATTGCATCGATTCTCTATGCTGTTATATATCGTTATATTCATATTCACAAATTTTTATATGTGTTTCTACTTCGAGACGTTAGTAAAAAATGAAATAATAAATTAAAATACGATTTATGCAAAAAGGTCCTCCATTATACGGATATAAAATACGCATTAAATGCCCCACAGAAATAAGAGGAAGTAATGAGGAAACATAAATAAGTAAATACAATATTTTACTGTGAAACAAGTTCGAGCATAAATACTAACAACTTTCTTAACGATAATTATCTAAAAGTAAAAAAAAACAATTCAAAATATTTGAAAGACAAAAACCTTCGAAGAAAAAATGATATATTTCGTTAATGAGCTATATGAAAGGTAGAGATTGAAGAAGATTTTAAAGAGTATAAAATTTTTTTCATCGCTAATCACTTCCCTTAATTAATGTCAATTTCCGGTCAAGTCATTAACCCCCATTTTTGCACCTCTTATATTATCTAGTATCCATAATCAAGCTATCATACATTTTAGACTGTTGCTTTAACACAACCAGTAATACTAGTAATTTATGCTGCACCATACTCCCCTCCCCCTCTTCAATTCACCTCCGGCCTCCTCGTTGGATTTTTGGGCGTTTTCCTTAAAAAAACTACTTAGAATATTTGCATTTTATAAATGTAACCAAAAAAAGTACCAAATAAAAAGTTGAAACCTACTAAGAAGCGTTGAATGACACGATTGGCTTTAGTACGTTTCTTGATGAGTTGATTGCGTTCAGCGTATTGTGATCTATGTTGATGTTCATTATATGCTAATGCAATACCGGCAATTGAGAGTGGTGCGATCAGTCGATTCCACTTCATTTGTTCTGAAAATTATTTAATGTCTATAAAATTAATGCAACAGGTGATTTACACCCATAATTCAATGAATACAAATATTCGTTCAATTATATGCTAAGTAGAATTTTTTTTTTCAACATGTCTCCTTGCCGAGGACATATTCGCAAAATTGTCAGTTGAAAGCTGGATGAATCTACCTGATGTACCTGTTGGTCGAAATCCAATCCATATTAATCCACTTGGTGGATCATATCTAACCCATCTTTCCTTACCTACGTAAAATCGGCTATCTGCTCAACAATTGGATGGCAAATGATAGAGTAGGAGTGATGGCACTTTAAAACGTTAGTACGTATTTTGTTTAGTTGAAGATGACCAACTTGGACAAAAATGGTAATTCATTTCCGGTAAAACTTGAAACGAATGGATACTATTATCTTACCTCATAGGTCTCACAGATCCGATAATATTACCACTATTCTATTCGTTTATCTATTTCATGCTTGTTCAATTTATTCCCTTTTCCCTGAGTATGTGAAATATAAAGCAAAGATTTTAGACAGTTGGCGGGAAGGGATGAAAGGATTGGGAGAAATAAATGCAACATCTTTCAATGCTGACTTTGTGGATATTAAACGATAAACGGAATCGAACATCGCAATATTCAAATGCAAACACTATGAATGAATTAGTCCAGCTAAAACCTATCAAATTCCCACAAGAAGGGCTAATCTTTCCTCTCGGCCGGTGATCGGGCCATACTATATAATTTATTGGAAATTCAATGAAATATTCATCGTTATATTGGCTAGGTTTCCCCTCATCGTTGGGTAAGGTAACTCGTTTAATAACCAATAAAGAGAGGAAACTCATCCACATAGTAATATCGATTATCACAAAGATATTTAAATTTTACAGCAGCAAAAAACTGCTCAATCACGTTGCGCTTTGATATTTTAAGCTTTAAAAAAAAAAAATTCGAAATGCATAGAAATTATCTATTAAAATATAATATTTATTTCATTAGATTCATTGCTATATTTAATCAAATAATTTAAAATAAAATATAAAAGATTATCGCAGAATTTTTTTTTTTTTTTATTTGAAAAATGTGACAAGCAATATCCATAACAATTATACAATAGGCACATAATGAGGTTATTTATTGATATCATTTCCGAAATGATTATTCAATCATATCCCCAATATCCACAGTAGGAATTTCGAGTGAATTATTATAGATGGCTAAAAAATTCAGAAAAAAAAATCTATATATCCGATTTCTTTAGCGTTAAGTTTGAAATGATGTGAAAATAATGGCAATTTCCGGTCCGGTTTCTTGAAAGTTTCTAACTGTTCTGGACGAAAAATTTCTTCTATGATATATCGTCGTTATTATGAATAAAGCTGATACAAATATGCAAATATCATCGACAATTCCAATAGGTTTTTAGAAATAACATAAAATGCAAAAAAATTGATACGATCGAATCGGCTAAAATTAAGTGTTATTACTCGAAGAGATCATAAAAGCGTATAAATTGAGCAGCACTGTGAAAGATGAAAAATAGAAAATAATCCTAATACATATAAGATCAAAAATATCGACGAAAATATATTCACTTATATTTAAGGCACAATAATATAAGAATAAGGCAATTCGATGCACAATAATTTGCAAATATAGAATATTGCAATAAATGTATTGGCCAATATTTGGCCAAAGTGACTAGGACAGGAAAATGAACTCTTCAGTGGCAATAAAGGATTATCGAAAAACGAGAACAATGAAAAATCCTGATTCCATGATATAAGGCAGTAAACAGTGCTCATGCAATTATCGTTAAACGAGCAAATCAGCTCTTTTTATCAATACAGTATCCTTATCTAATAAGCCCTCTATACCACTGATACTGTGCCTCCAAATTAACGATCAAGGGTACATCAAGGGATCGCATTAGAAAAATCCCCCTTCCCCCCTCTTCAATCTTAAAAAAAATTGACTGGAAAACTCCACCTAAGAGATTACTATAAAGGGATAATATTTTTCGTCACTTTTTGACCATAATACCTCATACGGGCCGTTTCTTTGCAATATTTTCCACTCCAAGCAAATTATCTTCCTTTGTTCACTAATATTCAGCTCAATTCTTTTGCATTAACCAATGGAGGTTATAGTTTTAAATATCAGCAGGAAACCTCTTCCCTCATCACTATGAAATTCCGATTACAAATCCACTAAAATTAATACTCACCATTCGGGAAAAAGGAATCGGAAATCCGCATATACACTAAAAATTTTTTATATGAACGACTAAAATGTAAAAAAAAGAAAGTATAATACATACAGAAATACGATTACGATATATTTAATAAGAAAGTTACGATATATCACAGTTTATCAACAATTATCCGATGATTAAAAAAACAATACCAAAAAAAAGATTAATAAATATACTCAATAAGGGATAGCTGAATTGCTCTTTTAGTTGATTGTCTGGAATGGTTTCATATATACAATGTTGGTGAGAAGCTATTTTTCCTTAGTAAGATGCAAAATTCCTTAATGAAGTCGATCGTTTTCTGGTATACTACTCCATCTCGTTCTACCTCTTAAAACAATCTCCTCTCTATTCGAGCTCCTTCACAATCATTTCTTTAAGTACTCCTCTTCGTTCATTTCGTATCTCTTCAAATATGCTAACGATCGACCCCTTATGGCATTAAATCTATAAAAATCCTGCATTAGAAAAATTTGAAAAAAAATTTCCACAGGTCTTTTGGCACAAAGCCAAATCACCTGATATCGCCATTTTCAAGGTGGAACAATTCAGTCGATTAATAGCTAGCATGAATGATTTCGTCAAAAATTGGTGCTTTTGGTATAGGTCCTAAATAAATATGCGCAACACGCTTAAAAGCCTCTTTAATAAACTCTAAACTTTCATCGCTTTTCACCGTTCGTGCTGTATTCATCGAATCGAATGGTCCATGGATCACGATTTTTGCATCTCGTTCCGACGAGTTCCTTAAAATTTATTTGTATATCTATTCGATATTAACCACAACTTCTGCTAAGTAACCAATTAATTGATCATCTCATCGACGAACATACTTAGATAGTTAATCACTATTATTTGATAGTCCATTCAAGCATTATAATTGAAAATTTCTCTAATCTGAATAATTTTCCCATTCAAAAATTAGGGTTTTCCCATTAATTCAAGACTTATTTCGTACTCAAACCTTTATAACAAATTCATTGCTCTTCAAGTTTTTACATCCGCTAAAATCGTTTTTAATAATTTTCTAAATGTGATTTTCCTTTCGAATAATATCTGAAAAATAAGAGGCCTCACCATAAATCACATAAATAAATAAAAGTAATATTATTATTCAATGAAACAATTGAAACAAACCCGAAAATTGGCCTTTTCGCAACTAACGCATAACTAATTGATATTTCATAATTATTATAATCAAAACGTGAATAATAATCGAAGAATGCCATTAGCAATTCGGAAGGTGTTCTCTTATTTGATTTACACCCTAAAAAAAGAGGAAATAAAATTCCATTAAAAAGGAAAAACTTACGACGACTGAATAAAAATAATACTTCAATAAAATCTTCAATATCTAAGAAACTTTTGTCGTTACAAAAATATGCAAATCAATGTAGATATCAATTAGAAAAAATATTTTTCAATAGTTTTTTTTCGTCGCCATAGGACCCATTTTAATAAATATTATTGTGCGGTTTAAATACCCAAGTTTGGGGTGGATTTATGAATGAAAACTATAGCCGCATTAATCAATCAACAATTTATTGTCGATACTCTCATCAATTATATCAATATTCGATATCAAAAAAAAAGAAGAAAAAACTCAGCTTCGTTTTTTTAATGTATCTCCTAAAAAATATACACCAAAATGTTTATTCTTTTGGATGTCAATTAGATTTTCGATGAATGCAATGCTCACCGGAAGGTATTTCAGGTAGGGTATCGAACAGTTGCATTTCACTTAATGCAGCGCAATATTTAACACCATCGAAACGAGCAGGACATAGTTTCCGTAGATTCGGTAAAATAGGTGGCCATACTGCACATTGCAGAAAATGCAATACCATTAGTTTAATTGTATAGCTGAAAGATATCGATATATATATATATATATATATATATATATATTTGCAGTCATATATATTTGTTTTAAATTTTTGACAAAGAGAGTTCAATGATGGAGCTTTCTGTTTCATTGTTCGATTCGGTTATGAATCATCAGACGATTACTGAGCGGTAAGTGAAACTTCACGTAATGGTCACTCTCAAAACCGCAAAGCCTTTGACCACCATCTCCTTTTGTGCAATATTCAATTGCCACTGTAGAATAGGTTTTATTGAAGTGTATATTTTATTGTCTATTCGTTAGAATATTTCTCATCGATCGCATATATTTTTTGAAATTGATAAAAAATTAAATTTCACAAAAGTGACATAAATTCTCGAGAATTTCAAAATGAAACAAACCTATTCAATGAACCATTCATTGGCATATTTATATTAACCGCTTCAGCCCAACGTTTTATTGTCATACATAATGCAGGAAAACGGATGTCAATTCTGAAAACGTTAAACACTCTCAAATATTCGGTCAAAAAAAAAATCGGTTAATTAAATCAGTGAGCGACAAAACTATTGAAGCAATAGTAAACTATGAAATAAATTACCGGGCATAATGATGTAGAAGGTAAGAGTTGTAGACACCAGCAAGATTATTACAGTTAATATCCACATATATGTCACCAAGTACATCTGTTACTCTGCATTTCAATATCGGCACCTGCAAAACGAAAATAAATCAAAAGGAATACCATACTATGCACCTAGTTCATAGAGACTGTTGGAGAGTTACCTAAGCCAGTGTTATCGTGCCGGAGTTTACAAGTCGCAGAGATCAGGAAATACGCTCCTGTAACTAGCACGGAAATAGGAATTCCCCAGGTGTTTCCTGATGAGGCTAGATTATACCGTAATCACTAGATTACAGTATCGGTGTATCATTCGCCACTCTAAATGCATCACGTTCCAGCAATCACTCAGATAAATAATAAGGCATACATCTACGAGTTCAACGAAGAAAACGTGTGGGAAGGTTAAAGGGAAGCTTGATTTAATGTCCTCTTCCCCGACCCTCCCCACTCCACCAAGTTAGCAATGTTATAATGGGTGAATGCCAATTTCATTTGCCTCAAAAAATACGCATAGCGATGTTTTCAACCAAAAAAAAAAAACCAAAAAATTCTAAGCATGTTTGCAAAAAAAAAAAAAAAAAAACAAAATAAAATACCGTAGCACGGATAATATTGACATCTTTGATCCAATCCTCAATACATTCGGCACGTTGGAACACGGCAGCAACAGTCGTAAGAATATCAAGCTTATGCCTAATACAAAAATCATTGAATTCATACGATAGCCATGGGAAATGAACGGTTAATTTTAGATTTTGGTAATCGCCGATCGCTTTCTAGTGGGATCGGCTATATAATCAGATGAATAGATATGAACTATTTCAGCGAACTATCTATTCATTCACCATTCCCCTATTCCTCAGTAGTAAAAACCAATATAAACTCCTCCATAAAATGCCTGCAAAAATAGACATCGGGGACTAATAAACGATTAAAAGAAGCTTCTTAGGGCGGCCCACCTTTATTAGACGTTTAAATATGGTTAAGAAAACTAAATGATTGAGAGTGATCAAAAAATGGTTTGTGACATTTCAGTGGGAAAACTGTGGAATCGAATTCGGCAAGAGATGCAAAAAATAGATATTCGGATACGCCGTGAACTAATTGAAAATAAAATTGTATCGCAAGTTAGTGCACTAGAAGAAATAGCCATCCGATAAATATTAAAACCTATGTATTAAAATCATCATTTGCTGCCGTTCTAGCATAGTTCAATAGTGGTTTCAGAAACCATACTAAATAATCACAGCAGAATTCTACTAATAAAACAAGCGCAAATATTTTCCCCATAAATTTTAGAAAGCCTTCATTATGAGAAGGGAATCCCTTTCTTCTTCATGACACCCCAAGATCAAAGACTTCGAGAACGACTGCATCAAAACTTGAAATCCCTCCCTGACCTCCACATCCATCACATTTCTCTCTGATATAAGATCGTTTCTTTCATTCATCACACGAATTCTTCATTTAAAAAATAATTCAGGGAACAAATAGAGTGAGAATGAAATGTCACCAAACAATTTAACGATTGTTGTGATGCAGCTTTTTGTTTGTTTGTTTTTTTTTTTTCAATGGGATTTGGCAACAGTGTATTCACTATGAAAATGCTTAACTTCGGCGCAAATGTCGCGTCGAGTTTGAGTTGAAATATGATTTTTCAGAGCTAACAAGTCAAATTGCGCAAATTTCTTGACTGATCTAGTAATGTGAACCGCTATATTCATCCCTCTTAATGACACCATCCTTAAAAATATCTAAGGCCAAATGTTTAACGCACTGTAAAAGTGCCACGCTCAATCCTATTCGCTGACCATTACTAGTTTCGACCAGTAGTATTACAAATTTCCTGAAAGTCATAAATAAAAGAACATACCTTCTATTTGATTCATAGCCAAACTTTTCATGACTTATCGCAAGACATAAATCTAAATCCGACGTCAATGAACCACATTGTGAAGCTGATGAGCCCATCAAGATAAGTTCAGCCGATGGATATACCTCAAAGTATACTCTTTTCTGGGGCAAGCGTTCAACGATTTCATAAATAATGCAATATTTAATTTCTTCACAACGAATCAAAGGATGAATGAGTTATAGTTGATGTTAATATATCAATAAATTATTAATAAATCTATCCCCAACTCTCCTCTTCTAAATAAGAGAGAAAATAGAAAGTGGGTAAATTTATAGTTTTATATAATGAAAAGTTTATAGTTTTATTTATAGTTCAAAATTTATAGTTTTATATAATCGCATTATACAGGAAATTGTGTTTTACATTTTTCCTACTCTATAAGGATTAGATTTGAGTTCGCCTATTCCAATACGAATTTCGTCGATATAAAAATCCCGTTGTTTCGTCTTCTTACATTCCTTCGTAACTAAAATCTCGGACATACAACTGAAAACTGATTAATAGCTTCGTTCATTCTAACACTAAAAACCTATCAAAATCTATAACTCCAACTTATCTAAAAGATTAACAAAAACTTCGAGGAAAATTTGAAAGACATCTTTGAAATCGATGCGAAATATTGAGTAGGCAAGGAGATAACAAGCACAACGATTAAATAAAATATTCGAGTTCAAATTCCTTTCGATGCTTTTTTTTTTTTTTCTGAAGAAATCAGCTGTCAAGAAGGCGTCACTAATTGCCAACCATCTGTCACTATAAATAAGTTTATTCACCTAAAGAAAGAGTGATAAAATAATGCCGAAAAAAAAAAAAAAAAAGGAAATGAAATTTCTATTGAGCGAAGAAATTTACCTCTTGAATTAATTTTGCCATCTTCGTCGATATTTTAATACGGCGATCAATCTCATCACGTGACTGAAAAATACCACTACTTAGAAATGAAATGAAACAAATAAATGATTAATTATGAGACGGGGAGAGGGGGGGGAGAGGAAGAGGCAACATATACACTTAGATATACCACCCACATTCTCGACTGAACTATATATATATATATATATATATATATATATATATATATATATATATATATATATATATATATATATATATATATATATATATATATATATATATATATATATAGTACCATAATCACACGTTCATAGTACCACACCATTAAGATCCCACATTTATCATCGTACAGGTAAGCAACTATCCATATTGCATTAGAAGCACTTACCATTCGTTCATATTTCCAATAGTCAATAATTTTACGATCCAATTCAGCGTATTCTTGTGGGAAAGTTCGTCGACGTTTGTTTATGATACAAAATGTTGGAAGCACCAAATCTTCGGTTTTAACACCTGAAATTATCTCATAAATAAATAGAAACGAATGATATACTTTTATTTTTTAAAAAAATTAGTGCAAAAAAAGTTTACCCTTATTTTCCTAAGAAACCAATCATATTGCATAAAAAATTTATGCAAATGAAGAATGTTTATTCCATGAATGCATAGAAGAATGATTATACGATAGAGATTGTTGAACATATAAGATCCCATATTAGAGCACATCTTGCAGAGTAGAAGAATACTCTTTACATTATGCACGTCGAGGCCTGTTTATGGTTCGGATCCTTCACGAAGTCTGTTTCCAAATGGATGTTTTATCAACTGACTGAGTCGGAAAACCTAAAGTGCTTGCTGAAGGGAGGTGAAATCATTTACGATGAGAAGGTGTAAGCGAAAAGACCATGGCTCTTTCTCGTTCTAGAAGTAAAAAAGCCGAAATAATGAATTAAGAAGTGGGCAGGTAGATAAGATATGCCGGAAGTATCGGCACAATATCTCATTACGTAATAGCTTTAATGAAGAAACCTTTTTCGTAAATAGCCGATAAATAAAGCATACACAACGATGCGTTTTCCATTTTTATTAAAATTATCGATCAGTCTTTTAAATCCCTCATGGAAGATCGCCCATCTTCCAAGCCGATGGCAGTAAAATTCTACCCGACCAACTGGGGCGCAAAAATGCCCTCAAGCGCAGATACTTATAATTAAATATTGGAAGCAAAAGACCAAAAAAGAAAGGGTAAAAGGGGGTTACTCGTCGGGTAAATTATAGGTGCAAAATTTCGGAACACAAGCATTATTGACTTCCAAGCTTAAATCACTAAGGTGAACTTACTTAAACATACAAAAATACCTATACGCACGCCCACGCACAAACATGGCTTTCCAAAAAAAACGTGGAAACTACAAAGATCGCGTTCTTTACACGGAAAGGAAAGTACCATGTCAGATTACGTCATCTAGAAAGACAATGCAGGATGAAATTTGTCTTACACTTTTCGCGGTCCTTAAACTGTAATAAAAAGAATTCAGGAAAGCCCAATAGAAGATGCAAACTGCACATAGCCGCACTTTTTAGCTTCAAAGCTCAAATAATATCATGCTAGTTATTAAATACTGCGTCAATTACGCGTTACAAGAATTGCCCCTTACTGAAGTGGAAAAAAATTTACCGCTATCATCCAATATGAAATTCATGTTCCTAAGAGAAGTAGATATATAGGGCTTAACTTAACGCTCGAGATAAATCAACATATCCATCATATATCATTCATTAAGTTAAAATAGGGGATGGATTGAGAGGAGGGTAAAGGGTAACCAAATATTTGTTCATCAAAAATCTATAAAAGTAACTATCATATGATATCAATAAACTTACCCATTAAATCAGAAGTATGGGCGAATTCATTCGTCTCTCGATTCCCTTCTAAATCCATCGCGTTTACACCACTAAATAAAATGCGAAAAATAAAGAAAATTAGAGGTTAATCTTAAAAATATGGTACGTAAAAAGGCTTAAGGACATCTCTGCGAGAACATGTACTAATATTAGGGAAAGGAAAGGTGGGTGTGGAATGGAAGAAAAAAAGGGAGAGCAAAAGCATGACTCGAACAAAGTATGGAAAAACATAGCTAGTCAATGAATAGAGGTAAAAATATGATATAACCTACTGCAGCTAAAATTTATTTATTTATTTATTTATTTATTTCAATGAACATAGCAGCTAAAATGCAACTACTGTAAATTTCGAAGAATATAATTTCGTCAGTATAGACTTCATTCCCCGTCTAGTCGAGTATGAATATGTTTTCTTTCGCATCTAAATTGCATAAAGAAATACAACGTTTTGAAACGTTCTAATAGAAAAGTTATACGTTTCTATGGGTATTGATAACATAAGATCTACCTGTGTTACACGTATTGATAAGGTGATATCATCACGACGTCTATTCGTACCGATAAGATGCTTTTTTTTCTGCACACATCTATTGCTGTTTAAATCAAAATTTTTCCATTTGTCGCCATTACTCGCCCACGCTGATGCAACGACAACGCTCAACAGTAAGCGCAGCCCGTGCCACGAATATGGTTTCGGCAACCAAACCTTATATCAGTATTTAACGGTGAAAGGATCAAATAACAGGGCTAGGCCATATTTAGTTCTCAAAAAAATGGCCTAGTCATTTTCAAGCTTCCATGGCCTAGTCTATCCATTCCCTTCCACTTAAGCATGGCCTTTCCACATTTCTTTCCTCACCGTCTGAGCTAGGCTATGTTTTCCTATGCGCAATCCTGTAGAAACTATGGCCAAAAATATGGTTTCATTCGAGCTGTTCTTCTTTCTAAAGGTACTATAACGATCGACAGAGCCTTTAGAGTACCATATAAAACACTTTTGCTTCAGCAATTTTTGAGTATTGTAGTTTCATCTATTTTCGTATAACTCTCAGAAATTGCCAATTATTGGAAGTTTCTCAAAAGTTCGCTTACCAAATAGCTTTATAAGTCGTAGCAT